>LR749577.1:1219221-1396655 GCA_902729485.2 Mus minutoides
TATTAAAAACAATAAATATATGAAATTCCTAGGCAAATGGATGGATCTGGAGGCCATCATCCTGAGTGAAGTAACCCATTCACAAAAGAACTCACATAACATGTACTCACTGATATGTGGATATTAGCCCAGAAACCTAGACTACCCAAGATACAATTTACTAAACACATGATACTCAAGAAAAAGGAAGATCAAAATGAAGCCACGTCACCCCTTCCTAGAATTAAGAACAAAGCACACATTGAAAGAGTTAAAGAGAGCATTTGTGAAGCTGAATCCAAAGGATGGACCCAACGATTGCGGCTGCCAGGGATCCATCCCACAATCAGTCACCAAACATAGACACTATAGCATAGGCCAGCAAGATGGTGCTGAAAGGGCCGGATATAGCTGTCTCGGGGGAAAATATACCAATGCCTGGCAAACAGGGAGGTGGAAGCTCATGGTCAGCTATTAGATGGAACACAGGGTTCCCAAGGAAGAAGTAGCTAGAGAAAGTACCCAAGGAGCTGAAGGGGTCTTCAACCCTATAGGTGGAAGAATAACCATGAACTAACTAGTACCCCCTGGGCTCGTGTCTCTAGCTGCATATATAGAAGAGGATGGCCTAGTTGGCCATCAGTGGAAAGAGAGGCCCCTTGGTTATGCAGTCTTTATATGCCCCAATACAGGGGAACACCGTGGCCAAGGGGTGGGAGCGGATGGGTAGGGAAGCAGGGCCGGGAGGGGGGAGGGTATAGGGAACTTTCTGGATAACACTTGAAATGTAAATGAAGAAAATATCTAATAAAAGTTGAAAAAAAAGAAAATATCTAATAAAAATGTTAATAGCTTTAAAAAACTATTTTAAAAAAAAAGAAAAAAGAAAAGAAAAGAAATACTCCAGGTGGAAACAGCTTAGGTAAATTTTTGCAGAAATAGTAATTTAGAAGAACATGTGTTGTGTACTTAGAAAGCAATGAAGTCAAGTTATAACAGTCTGAAACTGCTCTATTTATAGCTGAAGACATGTTTAATCTATTTGGCTTAGATCATGTGGCTGCTTGACAGCAGACATGTGTCTAGAGTCCAGATCTCCTACTCTTAATCCAAAGCCCTTATGTGGAAGCCTGGCAAGGATCCTGCTGCCTGTTAGCCATGAAGTTAAGCTTGTAATTGGTCCTTGTTCCTATCTCTGTAAACATGTTTCCTCATATCTTATGAAATGACACCTTATCCACCCTGGGACAGCCAAGAAAATGTAAGATTAACTCAGTGAAGTAGTTATACTAAACTATCTAGAAAACAATGGTAGCAATGAGACTTACTTGTTATTTTCAGTTTCTATTTCCTTATCTTTGTTAATTAAGTGCCTGATTCATCTATGCTAGGTACAAGTGACTCCCAAATTATTTTTTATTTTTCTCACAAAGAACTACAGAAATTTTGTTATAAGGTAGGGAAACTATAACAGAAACTTCATCTTTCAGTGAGTATCTGCCATCAAATAAATTTGAAAGATTTGAAATTTACCAGTGAAAACAATTATATTTCTGATACCTCAATCTGAACACACATTAACACACACACACAAAAGAGGGTAAGTCTCAATATTCAACTCATTTATTCTTGTTTTAATTAATGTATAGTAAAGAGTTTTCTCATCAAACATGGTTTTGAATTTTAAAAAATAGTAAAATGTGCATTTACTTGAATTAATATGAGGTGTTTTTTTTAACTTGGGTTTATAAGCAAATAATAAGTAAGTCAGTTATGATACAGATGATTAAAAAAAATAAATAAAACAAACAGCATGGCAGTCTTTTCCAAACTCGGGTTTTTCATCATTTTCTTAACTTCAACTTTGTGAACAGTGTATTGTGGATATTTAAGAAGCACAGAACATTAGTATAAAACACATGTAGAGTGAAATTGCTAAGGGGAAACTAATTCACATGTCCCTCTCTCCCTTCTCTTGCTCTATGGGAAAAGTGCCCCTCCCTTTATGCATTTAGGAAAAAAACCCTAATAATTATAGTTTTATCAACTACGGTTCCTGATATCTGTATTCAAGTTTGTCCACATAACTCTTCATCCTTCCCAAACCCAATCAAAACCTGTTTTATTCTCTTAGCCCCTCCTTCCCTTTTTTCTCTCTCTTCTTTCCTCCCTTACTCCATCCCTCCTCCTCCCCAGTCTTCCTTGCAGGGGGGGGGGGCTCAGTGTGAATCTTCTTTCTTGTTGGTTCTTTATTATTATTATTATCATCATTATTTTAAGATTTTATTCTCTTTTTTGTTGATATTTTATTTATTTACATTTCAAATGTTATCCTCTTTCCTGATTCCCCCCTCCCCAGAAATCCCCTATCCCATGCCCCCTCCTCCTGCTTCTATGAGGGAGTGCCCCCACCTACCCACCCACTCCTGCCTCCCTGCCCTCACATTCCCCCACATTGGACCAAGGGCCTCTTCTCCCACTGATGCCCAACAAGGACATCCTCTGCTACATATACAGCTGGAGCCATGGGTCCCTCCATATATACTCCTTGCTTGGTGGTTTAGATCCTGGGAGCTCTGGTTGGCTGATATTGTTCTTCCTATGAGATTGCAAACCCCTCAGCTCCTTCAGTTCTTTCTCTAACACCCCCATTGGGGACCCCGTGATCAGTTCAATGGTTGGCTGTGAGCATCTGCCTCTGTACATGTCAAGCTCTGGCAGAGCCTCTCAGGAGATAGCTATATCAGGCTCCTTTCAGCATGTACTTATTGGCATCCACAATAGTGTCTGCATTTGGTGACTGTCTATGGGATGGATCCCCAGGTAGGGCAGTCTCTGGATGGCCTTTCCTTCAGTCTCTGCTCCACATTTTGTCTCTGTATTTGTTTCATGTATTAATTTTTTTACCCCTTCTAAGAAGGACCTAAGCACCCACACTTTGGTCTTCCTTCTTGAGCTTCATGTGGTCTGTGAATTGTATCTTGGATATTCCCAGCTTTGGTTCATCTTGAGGCAGCAAAGGGGGAAAAAGCGTTGGAGGAGGGTAAGACTTTGTCTTAATGAGATATTTAGGGTTGCTGTATAATAATAAAACATTTACTTATCTACATCTAAGTTGCTATGCTACTGTAGCTGACCTGCCTTCTGTGTTCCTCTGAGGCCAGAAATTGCAGTCACTGGCACTTAGCACCGCATCCTAAAACAGCAGGAGATGTTTGGAGGAGAGGCCCCTTGGTACTGCAATCTTTATATGCCCCAATACAGGGGAACACCAGGGCCAAGAAGTGGGAGTGGGTGGGCAGGGGAGCAGGGAGGGGGGAGGGGGAGGGGGAGGGGACTTTCGGAATAGCATTTGAAATGTAAATTAAGAAAGTATCTAATAAAAAAAAACAGCAGGAGATAAAGTGAAGGATTAATTGCTAGAGCTTTTCCCTTTTGTCCTGATGCCTCTTGTTTGTCCAGCTTGAGGGAAGTTTGGAGCAATAAACTTATATTAAACCAGTAGAAGAGACTAATGCTTGCAGAAGGAAAAACTTTTACATAGACAAATATGCATAAGCTCAATAAGTTCATATAGAGATTCACATGTGAATTTATGCATTTCCATTCAAACCAGTTGTGTCCAGCTTGCATGCATTCTCACAATTACGTACTCTCACACACACACACACACACACACACACACACACACACATCCATACTTCATACGCATATGAAGCAAAAAAAACCAAGTGCCGGTGCAGAAAGAACTCACTCATTCTAGATGAAAAATGAGCTTTAATCTTATTGTATAGAGAAAGAAAAAGCTTCTACCCTTTTAGTGCTAAATGAATTAAACCCATGTTTGTAAGAAAAAAGCTTTGTTCCTTTCAATAAGACTAAGCCTGCCTTGTTATTAAAAGAGGACCTATTCTGTCTCATGGTAAGTAGAAGCCTGCCTACTCCTGTTCTCTGCAGTTTTTCTTTTTTCCTCTTTCCCTCTGCATTCTGCACACTGCTCTCTTAGGGTTTTTTTTTTTTTAATGTTACCTATAGTTATTCCACTCTGTATTCTCCTTATGATCTTGCTCTCTCCTCCTGCTCTGAAGCCAGAACAATGCTATTACTCTCAACACCATTTCTCCCAAAGCTATGCCTATACTTCTAAGTTCTTCTTGAGTTCAGTTCTGTCTAAAAAGTGTTCTGTCTAAAAACTTCTCCTCAGCTCAGTTCCCTCTCACAGCTCAATTCTTCTCAGCTCAGTTCGTCTCACCTCAGTTCTGACTCTTTCCTTTGTCCTCAGCACTTAAACATCTTTCAGAATACATGATCACATTAAAAAGTTCATCAAAAGTTCACACACAAAATCAAATCATAAATTTAAATAGAACAGAGATTGTTTACATGCATATCCATTAGTAGTAATTATCTGGCTAAACATCCATCACCTGTCACAGCTCCACAGGTTCATTGTAAGTTGAAAACCATAACTAAGTTATTAGTGTATAGATAAATCCAGTCAATATTTTATCTCCTGTCCTTGCACCTAGATTAAATCCTTAGTTCCTTTTTTATAACTTTTGGTTAATTGTTTTACAATCTCTTGGAATGTGCTCTGAGTAGGAGAAAGTCTGGTTACCATCTAAGAGCAATTAACTGGTAACAATTGGGAGACTGACAGAGTTCTCATTGCATTTTTGACTATCAGAAAAGAACCTAATAGCAGTCCTGCTATAAAGGAGCTTACTAATTACAGATATAATTTTGGGAATTCTTACAGGATCATCATTAAGACTTAAGAAGTCATCTGTTTGTCTATATAGCATCATTACAAGACAATAATATCTTCATGGACCTGCCGAGATCTTCTCCAAATGGGTGTACTATTACTTCATGATTGTTATATATGTTTAATAATAACAGGAAAAGCACATTAATAGCAGGAATCTTTCCTAAAATGAATTCCCTTATGGTCTTGCCCAATAAGGGCAAACCTGTTGCAGACTATATAATAATCTGAAGCAGACCATCTCGGGAAGATCACCTGCTAGTTATTAACTTGTCCCATTATGGCTCCTAACACTTCTCTCTCTTTCTCCCTTCCTCCCTCCTCCCTTTCTCCCTCCCTTGCTCTCTCTCTCTCTCTCCTTCCTTCCCTCTAATCCTTTTTTCTTTCTTTCCTCCCTCCCCTCATCTATCTGTTTAAACCTTTAGCACACATATAAGTGAAGTCGTGAAATATTTTTCTTTATATGGATGGTTTAGTCCACTTCAGCATGGTGTGTACCCGGTCCACTCATATTCTTGTCTACTCAGGGACATTCATTTGCATTTGAATCTGTGGAATAGACCTATGGTCACATTTTTCCTGTCTACTCTTCATTGGTACATATTAACGTTTCCACTGCTGACATTTTAGTCAGTGATCATGAGGTGCAGGTATGTCTCAGACACATTGGAGTCCATCCGAAGGGGATTGCTGAGCCATATGAATTCCAATTTAGTTTCCTTGAACTTTCTACACTTTTCTATAAAGGTTGGACCAATTACAGTCTCAGCCACTGAGTGTAGACCCTCACCAGCATTTATTTTTTGTCATTTTGAAAACAGTAAACACCTTTGTGTGCATTTGAAGTGTATTTCACGACTGTTTCAATTTGTGTTCCCCAATGATTGCTAACACAATCATGATTTTCTTATACCTAAAAAACACTATTATACTTTTTTTGAAAATGTGTATGTTCAATGTCATTTGCCCAGTTTTTTTTTTATCACGTTCCTTGACTACTGAGTTGTAAGAGAGCTTTATAAGAGTTAGCATTAATTCTCAGAACAATGGAGTTTGTAATTATTCTTCCGGGTTTTGTGTGGTACATTCTGTTCTGTCACCCACTCCCTTAGCTGTGCAGTTATTAGTTTGATATAATCCTGTTTATTTATTGTTATTTTGTAGCCTAAGTTTCTCATGTGATATTCACCAAACACTTTAAAGACCAGTGCCAAGGAGGCTTCCACTATTTTACCTTCTATGAGGGTTGTAGTTTTAGAGCTCATACTTGAGTCTTTTATCCACTATGATTTGACATTTGGGCATGGTAGAAACAAAAGCATCCAAATTCATTCTTCTATGCATGGTAATCTAGTTTTCTAAGCTTCAATTATTAAAGAGACTAGCCTGCTTCTTCTCATGTCATAATCAAGGATTAGTTGGTCATGTGGTTAGACTTTTTTGTTGCTTTTCTGCTCTATCCCATTGGTTGGTGTTTATTTCAACCCTGGATTATTTTGATGGTGTAGCTTAGTGATATGACTTTAATTAAGGAAGCCTAATATCTACAACTTTATTTTGCATTCTCAATATTACTTGTTATACTTCTGTGAAGAATGCCAACAGCATTTTTACAGAGACTGAGTTTTATCTGAGTAGTGCCATTGGTATAAATCCCCTACCAATATTCTTCTTGTTTATGAACATGGAATAGCTTATATTGTCTTCAATTTGTTCCATAACTTTTAGTTATTTTAAATACATAGCACTTCTCTGGCTAAATTTCTCCCTGTGTGTTTATTTACCTTGATGTTATTATAATGGAACAACCCCCCTTGTTTCTATCTTAGCTAAGTCATTACTTATGTGTAGATGTATTGACTTTTATATGAGTTTACATTCTGTGACTTGACTAAATTTATTTCTTAGTTTTAACACTTCTTTATAGAATTACTATTGTTTTCTA
The DNA here is from genome assembly GCA_902729485.2 of Mus minutoides. Lineage (NCBI taxonomy): Eukaryota > Metazoa > Chordata > Mammalia > Rodentia > Muridae > Mus > Mus minutoides. The sequence goes on from LR749577.1 coordinate 1,225,914, forward strand.
TGTATAGAAACACAACATCATTTGCAAATTGAAATAATTTTAGTTTTTCCTTTTCAAGTTTAGTGCATTCTTGCTTTTTGTTTATTTGTTTACTTATCTGACTATTCTGGCTAATACTTCTAACACTACATCAAATAGATATAGCAGTATCAATGCTTAGTGGGAAAACTTTCAGTTGTTCACCACTAATAACAGTATTTGCTTTGGAGTTTTCTTAAGTGGAGTTTACTAGGCTTAGGAATTTTTCTTCTATACCTATAATTTGAGTTTCAAGAAATGATGTTAACCTTTGGAAAATGGTTTTCTACATCAGTAGGAATGACTGTACTCATTCTGTAACAGTAGGGTTCAGTTACTCATTCTACAAGTGTTAAGTATTCCATTGACTGTTGCAGATGTTTGTGAATGGCTATACATGAGGAGTAGGTTGTTCTGATTTTGATGTAGGATCTTTTTGATGTTGGGAGGCCTGGGAATGTCTAGTTTCCACATCCCTAGTACTAGGCACTTGACAATTTATTGTAAGTACTAGACATTCCACTCAGAATTCTCATGCTTCCATGATATGTACTTTACCCAATTAAACTGTCTTCCCAGCTGTGTTTCGTATGTTCTTCCAAGTTAATGACCTATGGTTTCCTTCTCTGTGGTTTTTGCCTGGCTTATGTCATGATGTTCTTGGCCTTTCTGCATAATTTTGGACATATTTCTTTTATCTGTATTTTTGGAAGGTTTTAAGAAGTATTAAGCACTATTTCTTTGGTTGTTTGGAAAAATTCATGTATCAAGTTCTCTGATACTGACTGGTTGTTGTTGTTGTTGTTTTTGTTGTTGTTGTTGTTGGCAGCTTTTAAAATTATTCCTTTAATATCTCCTGTGTTGTTGTTACAGGTTTAGATGTAAAATGCTCCCCCAAAGACTCATGTGTTTGGTCATTTGTCCCCAACTGGTAGTGCTGTTTGACAAGGCTATGATAGCTTTTAGGAGTGGTACCTAGCTAAAGGGGATAGATTGCTGGGAACAGACTTTGATTTTAGCCCAGCTCCTCTTCTGCCAATGTCTCTGTGAATCCCCTCAGATATGAACAAGTTGTTGCCACCACACTTTTCCTGATGGTATACCACACTCTAAAATACTAAGCCAAAAATAATAATAAAAGCCCTTCCTCCCTTAAGTGGCTTCTTGTCAGACATTTGGTCATAGCAACAACGAAAGTAGCTAATAGTTTGTCTGCTTAGGCTTTCTGTCTGTTCCTGATTCAGTTGTGACAGGTTATTTTTTCTAGGAATGAATCCATTTCTAAGTTAACTGGCTTCTTGGTATACAATTGTTCCTAATAGTCTCCTTCATGATTCATTTTATCTCTAAAGCATTTGCTATAATGTCTCTACTTTCACCTCTAATCTTGTATCATATATATATATATATATATATATATATATACCTTTTTAATACTCTTGCTAAGGTCTTTTCAATTGTGTTTTCCAAAGAATCAATTCAGTTTTGTTAAATTTAACTCTGTGGCTTTTCTTATTCTTTATTTGGTTTGTTTATGTTTTGATCTTCATTATATCTTTACTTCTACTGATTTCAGGTTTAGTCAGTTCTTTTCAAGCCCCTTCAAGTCATTCATTTGGTGTCTTTACTCTTTTAAGTGTGAACATCTCTTTCTATAAAATTTCATCTTAGGACTTCATGTATAGCTCATGAATTTTGACTACTTATATCCACATCTCTGCTTATCTAGAGATGTTTCAAAGTTTTCCTTTTATTTCTTCTTTGATCACCAAGTATTCAAAATTTCTACTTAGTTTCCACATACCAGTGAATTTCCCATGAGCCCTTTGTTTGACTTGTAGCTTCATGCTACAATTTTTAGAAACAATAATATACATTACTTTATCCTTGAATTTGTTAAAACTCAAATTAGTGTAGGTGACCTAACTGAAGTATATTCCCTGTGCAATAGTAAATTTGTTTTCTGCTTCAGAGGTGGTTTGTTGTTATTTATTTTCTTATTTATTTTGAACTTAGTTTTGTGTTTGTTTGGTTGAGTTTTGGGCTTTTGATAGTTAGTTTGTTTGATTGTTTGTTTGTTTGTTTTGTGTAGGGATTGTTTTGTTTTTGCTCTTAGATGAGAAGTTCTGAATATGTCTCTTGAGGCCCCTTTGGTATAGAATGCAGTTCTAATCCAACATTTTATTATTATTTTCTCTATCATTCTAACCATTGTGAAAAGTAGTATTAAGGGCCCTTACTCCTGTTATATTCTACTTAATTTTACCTTTATATTCACTAATATTTGCTTTACATGCCTAGAAGCACTGGTGTCAAATTATATATATATATATATATATATATATATATATATATATATATATATATGAATACTTATGATTATATATGAATTTGTTAGATTCCCATGATAAAGTGGACTTCTTATCATAATGAGCAACTCTCTCTCATAACAGCTTCTGATTTTGTCAATTTTACTTGTGTTATTTTGTAATTTTTTTTTACATGAAAGGACTCCCATCCCTTTGTTTTCACTCTACATGCAATCTTAAAGCTAAACTGAATCTCCTATGTGAGCAATGTGGTTGGGTCTCCTTTCTGGTCACTTAAGATTAAATTTCTTTCTCTGGCAAGTGAAATTCCTTTTCATTCTGAGTTATTATTAAGGAGTCTCACTTGGGCATTGTGTTGTTTTCTTGTTGATCTGTGAATCTTCTGGCCTTATTATTATCCTTTTGTTTTTAACCTTATGGTTTGATGTTTTTGTTTTTTGTTTTGTTTTGTTTTTTCTGTTGTTGCATGCTTGAATTCCCTTTTCTAACTTGTTTTTTAATCATTTCTTGATTTGTTTTTGAAAACCTTACAGAAGCATTCTTATAGAACTCTAGACTATTTTAAACTAATAATGATTTTGATAATATATGGGCATTGTTTACCTTCCCTCTTCCAATTTTTATGTATTATAGTAATTATTTTCTAGCATTTTTACTTTTAATGTATATACTGGAAATTCGAAATACATTACCCTTAAGGTAATAAAGCATTTTAAATTTGATTTGATTGTGGATTTACCTCAGCCTTTAGGTATTAAGTATTTTCTTTGGCATAATAATCTTTACTTCCAGTTGAAACACACTCTTCTAGGAATCTGCTGATACTGGTGGGGTGATTATGAATTTCTCCACTTCTGCTTGACTGAAAAGAATTTTACTCTTTCATTTCTGGAAGAAAGATTTGTTAGGTATGGCATTCTTGGATATCAGGAGTCTTCTTCCCACACTTAGAATATGTCAACCAATTTTCTTCTGACATGAGGAAGCTGCTAACAGTATAATGGGACTTGCTAATTTGTTACTACACAGTTTTCTTTTGACACCTTCATTTTTTCACTTGCTTGATTTGTTTTGTTTTGTTGTTGTTTTGGTTTTGGTTTTGGTTGCTGATTATATCTGAGAAAGGACTTCTTTGGGTAGAATCTACCCTGAAACCTTTTATCTTTCTGTTTCAGAACATCCCAATATTCAGAAAGCAGAGACAGGAGCACTGTGAGCTTGGGACTAGCATGAGCTAGATTGGCCTAAACTACATAGGGCCTAACTTCAAAAGAAAAACAATAAAATAAAAAATGAGAATCTTTTAAATAAGCTTCCTGTGCTCCTCTCTCTCTCTCTCTCTCTCTCTCTCTCTCTCTCTCTCTCTCTCTCTCTCTCTCTTTCCTCTTCTCTCCTCTGGAATTCCCATAGTGTAAAATTGTTCACTTATGGGAATTATCTCTTTCTAGTCCCCTTGCCTACTTGGATTGTTTCAAAAGATGATTCTTCAAATCCAGAAGCTTTTTTTCCCCCTGCCTGCTCTAGTCAGTTGTACTTTACTTAATTAATATGTATTCACCAAGTTCTTCAGCATCAGACTTCAGTCTGTGTGATATATCTATTGCATTTCTCATTTAGATCATGATTTTGCTGATTTCATTAGATCATCTGTTTGATTTTTCTTGCATCCTGAGATGTCGTTGTATGATTACTGCTTTAAGTCTTTTCCTTAAGGAGCTGGTGGCCAGGCTCCCTGTGGCTTATTGTTTCTGAAGTTGCTGTGTCAGTATCTAGTAAAACAGCTTTCCCTTGTCATATTCAGTAATTTTACAGGGAAATTCATGTTTTTAGAAGGGTTATTGGGTTACTTGAGGGGATGCATGGTCTCAGTTCATTTGGGTTTCATTTGGGTGAAATAGTGTAATCTTTGTGCAACTATCTGTCTCCTGTGTAAAGACTGCATGTGGTGCTTACTGGCCTGGGGTGCAGAAGCTTGTGGAGATGGTTGCAAGATCAATATCACTTTAGTAGCACAGCTTTATAGATAATCCATTCTCTTTTTCTTTCTTATAGTGGTGAGATTTAACTGAGGACATCTATATTGGTGTTAGATCTGACCTGGCTGCAGGCTAGCTTAGAGGTATCATGTTCTAGGGCACAAAAAACATGCCTGAGAACTACCATGGTACCAGTGATATGAGGCAGGTTAACCCCTCTATGTGGTAGATGCAGTTCTCCCACTAACTATGGTGTTGTTAATCTGACTAGAGATTTATGGGTGTAGGTCAATCTGACAAGAGATTGAATGTGGTTGTAACCCTGGAAAGCAGAAGACAGCACTGGTGTCCTGAATGACAGGACATTGCTTGGCCATGAGCATCCCAGCTATAGCTTGTTCCCTGGGCCTGCATGCCAAGAACAGAGCAGCCAATCAAACAAGGGAGATGGTATGCTTCCAGCCACTCCTGCTCAGGATAAGAAAGCTTCAGGCACAGCCTAGGAATGGCTATCTGTGAATATGGCACAATAGCTGCAGAACATCTTAGGAGCAGAGAGATTGGAGAGGGACCAGCACTTAGTATCTTGATCATAAGAAAAAAACATACCATCATTTCCCTTGAAAATAGTACAGCAATGTGAATTCTAGGCTGTTGCTGAGTCTGTATTCAGGGCTGGAGGAAGGTATCCACAATGCTAACAGGAACTTCTAGGGAGCCTCTGGTTTTATTTCTCCCACAGCACCTCACCACTGTCTGTGAGGTAATCCCAATGGGCAGTTGAGCAGTGTTGGCAGGGCTGCCCCCTTCTCTGTGTAGTAAGCCAGAGCACACTGTCATCCTTCTGGTCTCAGCTGTTATTGCTCTCTAGTGCTCCCATTTAGAGACTTTAAATGGAAATGCTGTTGTTTTGGTCCTTTCTGTTTGGGGAGAGCTAAACACCATGCACCTTCATTTAGCCAGCTTCTAGAATCCCAATATCTTATTATTATCCATCTGTAATATCATTTTAATGGCTGGATAATGTTCTATTTAAAGTGCATTACATATTCATTTAAGCAATCCTCCATGGCTTCAAGTTAAGCTTTTCTAAATTCCCTTTGCTTTTAGAAGCAGTCATGTGTGACTTTATATGTGTTTAATTCTGGACAAGTTTTCAAGGTTAGAATTATTAGTTCAAGTGGAATATCTGTATCAGTGGTTTGAATTCTTCCTGCATATTTACTTCACATTCTCATTATCAATCTATTCCTATGCTTTACTTTTCTAGATATACAGTTCTCATCACTATAGAGAAAATGATAATTTAATAAAGTTACATGGCTGAATGGCGACAAAAAGAGACAATGTGGCAGTGATTCTTCTCTAAATTTTCGAAAATTTCAAATCTGTGAAAAATAAGTCTTCATGGATCATTTACCTGGCATTCTCTCATTCTCAGCAGCCACATTAGCTTTCTCTCTCTTAGATCCGAACATTAAACTCTGAAGTATTTAAATATTTCACACAACCCCTTGAAATATATAAAATTTTTATTATTACCATAGCACCATTATTGAACCTAAGAAAAATTTGTATTATTTCCATAGTGTTCAATATGTACTCAAATTGTCCCCAAATGCATTTTGGCTTTTTTATTTTTAATCTAATAAATTTTTATATGTTTTATTTAGGCCTGATGTCTTCAATCTTTTAATCTACAGTATTTCCTGCTTCTTGGGAATGTGTTTGGTTTCAGCCAGTCATCTTTTCAAGGTCTGGGATGATAGTTTTATTCATCATGTCCTTGTCATCATATTAAAGTTATCCATTAAAACCTGATATAACATTATTCATCTCATATATTTCTTATTCTGTCATACCAGAAGCTATGCAGTACCCATTCTTCCATATCTGATGACTAAGAGATGTGTGTGCATTTGAATTGTGAATATCCTGTCTCTAATGGCTCTATTACCAAGTATAATAGCATACATATCTCAGCCTTGAGGGAGTTCTCTTAATACATTCATGTCTCCTGAGCAAGGGTTGTAGAATGGGTACATCACCCCATCTTCCCACACAGCAATCACAGTCCTTGTAGAGTTTTCTCCCAGTCTCCCCCCACACCCATTTCCCTTTTTCTCTTCCCTTACATCACTAGTCACCACTATAGATGTAAGACTCATTTTTAATTAAATATTTTTAAATCACTGAAAGCAATAAAGTTCATAATAAATCTAGTTTAATCTCGAAAATTAAAGGGCTAAAAATAGTGGTATCACACATTTAATAATTAGCAGTGTTCTGTTATTTTTTTAGGATAGTTTGCACTGATTTTATTGAGAGAAGAGCACATTCTAGTCAGTGCAAATTCCTAATGTATGACTAATTCAAATCCCAACACTATAAAACAAATGAATGATAACAAAAATCCCCAAAACAAACCATTTAAAATAAAGATCCAGACAGTGTGTTCTGCTACAGACTTTCTGATCTGAATTTTTCTTGGATGATTTAGTGAAATTTTAATTTTGCAAAAACAAAGGTAAGCAAAATTAAAAACACTTAACTGGAGTAGACACCCAAAGAGAAAAATACAGAATTCACTGATGACATAAAATTCTAAGACACTGCATTTACAACAAGAGTAAAAAGTGATGGGTCAAAGCAGGTACACAGTTTTGTCCACTCTAAGAGAAAACATATAAAAAATTAACAAGGGTACATTGTATTAAAAAATAGCAAAGTCATCAAGAGTTTAATAAAGAGAACTCAAAAGTCACAAAACAGTCTGAACAAGTAGGAAAAGATATGTTTGGACATGAGNTGGTGAGTGAGCAAAGGGCTGAACAGGGCACCTTTTGGGACACAACCAGCTCTGGGCTCTAGAAACCCTCCCCACTGGAGGACAGTTCTTCCCTGAGAGGGTCTTCCCTGACAGAACTTCTGAACGAGCCATATTGGGTCCTAGGTGGCACAGAGAACAGTCTACACAGGTCAGCTCACAGACTGCAAAGGGTCTCTCAGACCTAGTCTGCTCAGGTCAGCTCACGACTACAAAGGGTGAGTGAGCAAACGGCTAAGCAGGGCAACTTTCGGGACCTACCCAGCTCTGGGTTTCAGAAATCCCAGCACCCTCCCTGCAGGTGGACAGTTCTCATCCTGGGAGGGGTTTACCTGCCCAAATGTGTGAGAGAGCCATCTTGGGTTTCATGTCCCTAAGACCTAGTCTGCACAGGTCAGCTCAGGGACTGCAATGGGTGAGTGAGCAAAGAGCCGAACAGTGCACCTTTTGGGACACACCCAACTTTGGGCTCTAGACATCCAGGCTCCCTCCCTGCCTGAGGAAAGTTCTCAGCCCTGGAGGGCTTTCCCTGCTGGAACTTGTGAGAGAGCCATATTAGGTCCCAGGTTGCTCAGAGACCAGTCTGTTCAGGTCAGCTCACGAACTACAAAGGCTCGCACAGAGACCAGTCTGTGCAGGTGGGTGTGCAGACCGCAGAGGCAACACATCTAGGACAGGCCCTATATAGGGTCTTCAACTTTACCTAAGAGGCAGGTCTGAACACCAAAACTCCATGCATCTTCCCTGCAAAAGGAGAGCTCACCTGCTGAGACTACTCTGACCACTGAGATTCAGGAGAGAGCTGGGCTCCCAGGTCTGCTGACAGAGGCCAACAGAATCACAGGAGGAACAAGATCCAACCAGAGACAACTATAACAACCAACTCCAGAGATTACCAGATGGCAAAAGGCAGAAGTAAGAATCTTAATGACAGAAACCAAGACCACTCACCTTCTTCAGACACCAGCACTCCCACTTCAGCCATTCCTGGATACCCCAACACACCCGAAAAACAAGACTCAGATTTAAAATCATATATCATGGTGCTGGTAGAGGACATGAAGGACATGAATGACTCACTTAAAGAAATACAGGAGAACAATGCTAAAGAGGTAAAAGTCCTTAAAGAGGAAACACTAAAATCCTTTAAAGAACAACAGGAAAACACAACCAAACAGGTAATGGAATTGAGCAAAACCATCCAGGACCTAAAAAGGGAAATAGAAATAATAAAGAAAACCCAAAGTGAGACAACTTTGGAGATAGAAACACTAGGAAAGAAATCAGGAACCATAGATATGAGCATCAGCAACAGAATACAAGAGATGGAAGAGAGAATCTCAGGTGCAGAAGATTCCATAGAGAACATGGGCACAACATTCAAAGAAAATGTAAAATGCATAAAGATCCTAACTCAAAACACCCAGGAAATCCAGGACACAATGAGAAGACCAAACCTAAGGATAATAGGAGTAGATGAAAAAGAAGATTTTCAACTTAAAGGGCCAGCAAATATCTTCAACAAAATAATAGAAAAAAACTTCCCAAACCTAAAGAAAGAGATGCCCATGAACATACAAGAAGCCTACAGAACACCAAATACACTGGACCAGAAAAGAAATTCCTCCCGACACATAATTATCAAAACAGCAAATGTACTAAATAAAGATAGAATATTAAAAAGCAGTAAGGGAAAAAGGTCAAGTAACATATAAAGGCAGGCCTATCAGAATTACACCAGACTTCTTACCTGAGACTATGTAAGCCAGAAGATCCTGGACAGATGTTATGCAGACCCTAAAAGAACACAAATGCCATCCCAGGTTACTATATCCAGCAAAACTCTTAATTAACATAGATGGAGAAATCAAAGTATTCCATGATAAAACCAAATTCACACAATATCTTTCCACAAATCAAGCCCTTCAAAGGATAATAAAGGGAAACCACCAAAACAAGGACGGAAACTACACCCTAGAAAAAACTAAAAAGTAATCCTTCAACAATCCTAAAAGAAGACAGCCATAGGAACAGAATTCCAACCTTAACAACAAAAATAACAAGAAGCAACAACTACTTTTCTTTAATCTCTCATAACATCAATGGTCTCAATTCCCCAATAAAAAGACATAGACTAATAGACTGGCTACACAAACAGGACCCAACATTTTGCTGCTTACAGGAAACGCACCTTAGGGAAAAAGACAGATACTACCTTAGGGTTAAAGGCTGGAAAACAGTCTTCCAAGGAAATGGTCCAAAGTAAAAAGCTGGAGTAGCCATTCTAATATCGGATAAAATTGACTTTCAACCCAAAGTTATAAAAAAAGACAAAGAGGGGCACTTCATACTCATCAAAGGTAAAATCAACCAAGATGAACTTTCAATTCTAAATATCTACGCTCTGAATACAAGGGCAGCCACAGTCATTAAAGAAACTGTAGTAAAGCTCAAAGCACACATTAAACCCCACACAATAATAGTGGGAGACTTCAACTCCCCACTCTCACCAATGGACAGATCCTGGAAACAGAAACTAAACAGAGACACACGGACACTGACAGAAGTCATGAAACAAATGAATTTAACAGATATCTACAGAACATTTTATCCAAAAACAAAAGGATATACTTTCTTCTCAGTGCCACATGGTACCTCTTCCAAAATTGACCATATAATTGATCACACAACGGGCATCCACAGATACAAAAATATTGAAATTATCTCATCCATCCTATCTGACCACCATATACTAAGGCTGAGCTTCAATAACAACATAAATAATAGAAAGCCTACATTCATGTGGAAACTGAACTACACTCTACTCAATGATTCCTTAGTCAAGGATGAAATAAAGAAAGAAATTAATGACTTTCGAGAGTTTAATGAAAATAAAGCCACAACGTACCCACACTTATGGGACACAATGAAGGCAGTCCTAAGAGGAAAACTTATTGCCCTGAGTTCCTCCAAAAAGAAACTAGAGATAGCATACACTAGTAACTTGACAGCACACCTAGAAGCTCTAGAACAAAAGGAAGCAAATTCACCCAAGAGGAGTAGAAAGTGGGACATAATCAAACTCAGAGAGGAAATCAACCAAGTAGAAACAAAAAGAACTATTCAAAGAATTAACCAAACAAGGAGCTGGTTCTTTGAGAAAATCAATAAGATAGATAAACCCTTATCCAGACTCACTAGAGGGCACAGGGGCAGTATCTTAATTAACAAAATCAGAAATGAAAAAGGAGACATAACAACAGAACCTGAGGAAATCCAAAACATCATCGGATCCTACTACAAAAGGCTCTACTCAACAAAGCTAGAATTCTGGAGGAAATGGACAATTTCCTAGACAGATACCAGGTACCAAAGTTAAGCCAGGATCAGATTAACAATCTAAACAGGCCCATTTCCCCTAAAGAAATAGAAGCAGTCATCAATAGTCTCCCAACCAAAAAAAGCCCAGGACCAGATGGGTTTAGTGCAGAGTTCTATCAGACCTTCAAAGAAGACCTAATTCCACCTCTCCTCAAACTATTCCACGAAATAGAGACAGAAGGTACTCTACCCAATACATTCTATGAAGCCACAATTACTCTGATACCTAAACCACACAAAGACCAACGAAGAAAGAGAACTTCAGACCAATTTCCCTCATGAATATTGATGCAAAAATACTCAATAAAATCCTTGCAAACAGCATCCAAGAACACATCAAAAACGATCATTCATCATGACCCAGTAGGCTTCATCCCAGGAATGCAGGGATTGTTTAATATAAGGAAATCCATCAACGTAATCCGCTATATAAACAAACTCAAAACCACATGATCATCTCCTTAGATGCTGAGAAAGCATTTTACAAAATCCAACACCCTTCCTTTCATGATAAAAGTCTTGGAAAGATCAGGAATCCAAGGCCCATACCTAAACATAATAAAAGCAATCTACAGCAAACCAGTAGCCAACATCAAACTGAATGGAGAGAAGCTGGAAGCAATCCCATTAAAATCAGGGTCTAGGCAAGGCTGCGCACTTTCTCCCTACCTATTCAATATAGTACTTGAAGTCCTAGCCAGAGCAATTTGAACAAAAGGAGATCAAGGGGATACAAATTAGAAAGGAAGAAGTTAAAATATCACTGTTTGCAGATGATATGATAGCATATATACGGGATCCCCCAAAATACACCAAAGAACTCCTAAACCTGATAAACAGCTTCAGTGCAGTAGCTGGTTATAAAATTAACTCAAACAAATCAATGGCTTTTCTCTACACAAAGGATAAGAGGGCTGAGAAAGAAATTAGGGAAACAACACCCTTCACAATAGTCACAAATAATAAAAAATACCTTGGTGTGACTCTAACTAAGGAAGTGAAAGACCTGTATGACAAGAACTTCAAGTCTCTGAAGAAAGAAATTGAAGAAGATCTCAGAAGATGGAAAGATCTCCCATGCTCGTGGATTGGCAGGATTAATATAATCAAAATGGCTATCCTGCCGAAAACAATCTACATATTCAACGCAATCCCCATCAAAATCCCAACTCAATTCTTCACTGAGATAGAAAGGGCAGTTTGCAAATTCATCTGGAATAATAAAAAACCTAGGATAGCAAAAACTATTCTCAACAATAAAAATACCTCTGGGGGAATCACCATGCCTGACATTAAGCTGTACTACAGAGCAATTGTGATAAAAACTGCATGGTACTGGTACAGCAACAGACAGATAGATCAATGGAATAGAATTGAAGACCCAGAAATGAACCCACACACCTATGGTCACTTGATCTTTGACAAGGGAGCTAAAACCATCCAGTGGAAAAAGGACAGCATTTTCAACAAATGGTGCTGGCACAACTGGCGGTTATCATGTAGAAGATGTGAATTGACCCATTCTTATCTCCTTGTACAAAGCTTAAGTCTAAGTGGATCAAAGACCTCCACATAAAACCAGAGACACTGAAATTTATAGAGGAGAAAGTTGGGAAACCCCTCGAATATATGGGCACAGGGGAAAGATTCCTAAACAGAACACCAATGGCCTGTGCAGTCAGATCAAGAATTGACAAATGGGACCTTATGAAATTGCAAAGCTGCTGTAAGGCAAAAGACACAGTCAGCAAGACAAAAAGGCCACCAACAGATTGGGAAAGGATTTTTACCAATCCTAAATCTGATAGGGGATTAATATCCAACATCTACAAAGAGCTAAAGAAGCTGGACTCCAGAAAAACGAATAACCCTATTAAAAAATGGGGTACAGAGCTAAACAAAGAATTCTCAACTGATGAATTCCGAATGGCTGAGAAACATCTGAAAAAAATGTTCAACATCCTTAATCATCAGGGAAATGCAAATCAAAACAACCCTGAGATTCCACCTCACACCAGTCAGAATGGCTAAGATCAAAAATTCAGGGGACAGGAGATGCTGGCAAGGATGTGGAGAAAGAGGAACACTCCTCCATTGCTGGTGGGATTGCAAGCTTGTACAACCACTCTGGAAGTCAGTCTGGCATTTTCTCAGAAAATTGGACATAGTATTACCAGAGGATCCAGCAATACCTCTACTGGGCATATACCCAGAAGATGTTCCAACTGGTAAAAAGGACACATGTTCCACTATGTTCATAGCAGCCTTATTTATAATAGCCAGGAGCTGGAAAGAACCCAGATGTCCCTCAACAGAGGAATGGATACAGAAAATGTGGTACATCTACACAATGGAGTACTATTCTGCTATTTAAAAAATGAATTTATGAAATTCCTGGGTAAATGGATGTATCTGGAGGATATAATCCTTAGTGAGGTAACCCAATCACCAAAGAAGTCATTGGATATACACTCACTGATAAGTGGATATTAGCCCAGAAACTTAGAATATCCAAGATACAATTTGCAAAACACAAGAAAATCAAGAAGGAAGACCAGCGCATGGATACTTCATTCCTCCTGTGAATAGGAAACAAAATACCCATGAAAGGAGTTACAGAGACAAAGTTTAGAGCTAAGATGAAAGGATGGACCATACAGAGACTACCCCACCAGGGGGGATCCATCCCATAATCAGTCATTAAACTCAGACACTATGGCATAGGACAGCTAGTGCTTACTTAAGGGACCCTGATATAGCTGTCTCATACAGAAGTGGATGNGCCAGGGCCAAGAAGTGGGAGTGGGTGGGCAGGGGAGCAGGGAGGGGGAGGGGGGAGGGGACTTTCGGAATAACATTTGAAATGTAAGTTAAGAAAATATCTAACAAAAAATTGAAAAATAAATAAATAAATTGTCAATCTACTTTCTCAATGAAATATGCACATTTTATATAATTTTAATTAGCAACGTTTTAATGAGTGCAAAGACAATCACATGAACAAAATTATTTAAACTTCTGTAAAGGACAATTATTCAGGAATAGCAAGAAAATAATGAAAAGGATAATTTGCCTGAATTTTTTTGAGAATAGACACTGCAGACAAAAAAGAAAAAATTATACTGTGGACAGAAAGAAGGTTCCACTCAGGAGACTGTAAGAGATGATTGCTACCAAGCCTGAGGACCTGAATCTGATTCCAGAACTCATTGAGTGGAAGAAGAAAACCAATCTACTCCACAGAGTTGTCCTCTGGTCTACAAACTGGAACTGAAATATCTGTGCTCATGTGTACATTTGCACACATACACATATACACACTCAAAATACAAAAAAATTAACAAATGCTATACTGCTTGACTTTAATTTTCATGAGATATGATTGTCTTCTGTGGCTGAATCATTTTTAAGATTTATTCTGTAAGTTCCACATTTTACTTAATGAAGTACTTAATGTTTTCTCCATATTTTAACACCAATTTGTCATATTTAAATGGCAGTGGGCCATTTTAGATTATCAAGAGCCTACTTTCAAAAATCAACCATCAGTGTTATGAAAGGGTTATGATTTTCTTCATAGGAAACAAAATATCTTCTGAGAGAGGAAAATGTCTATGTAAAAAGTTATAGTAGATTTGTATGAATTTAATATGAATGTCTATTCTGCTGATAAGAGAGGAGAACAAGCCATGGATAAACCCAGATTTCATAGCCATATATCCTTCCTCATTTTAACCTAGAGTTGACTCATGAGCTCCTTTGGAGACTCAGTTTCTTCTATTTTTGAAGGACAAGAACCCTTTTTTCTTAAAACAGCAATCACAATTCTTGTTACAAGCAATATGGCTGCCCACCTTTGATGTCATCAGCCTAGAGTTTGAGGCAGTTGGGTTGTAAGCTTGGTTCTAACATTTGCAAGGTGGGGGTTTTCACTCCAGTCCTCTGTCTGGATTTCTTCTTCATAGAAGTCTGAGTGCTGACCCAGAATGTATCAATGACAACTTCAAATTCCTTCACATGCAGTTTCTTACTTGTAGTCCACATAAGCGTCTTTGGTTCCCTTAGAGTGTGGCTGTGCTGTATGATCTACATAATTTCACCTATGTCTGCTAGCCATAGATGAGATGACTCCAGTGGCTACTGAAGTCTCATAGGACTGGGATCCTCAGTAGCTTTATGAATCAGGGCCCTGGCTTTGCTCTAATTTCCTTTCCTCTCCCTATGAAGGCACTCCCTGGCCTCCTGTCTCTAAGTGTCAGGAACCTCCCAGCTCTCTTGTAAACCTGTTCACAGGCCACCCAACCAAGCTGATTGTACAAGCCCGCCACCTTGTGGTCAGGTCTTTTCTTAAACAGGTTTTCTGCTAATCTTTGCACTTCACAGTTTTTATACCAAGAGTTTTGTTTCAAACACATAAAAGAAAGAAAGAAAGAAAGAAAGAAAGAAAGAAAGAAAGAAAGAAAGAAAGAAGGAAGGAAGGAAGGAAGGAAGGAAGGAAGGAAGGAAGGAAGGAAGGAAGGAAGAAAGAAAGAAAGAAAGAAAGAAAGAAAGAAAGAAAGAAAGAAAGAAAGAAAGAAAGAAAGAAAGAAACTGGGGAGAGGGGTCGTATGGGGGGAGGGACTGGGAAGAGGAGATGGGCTGCGATCAGGGTGTAAAATTAATAAATTAATAGTAAAAACAGAACACAGACTTCAACTGATCTGTAGCATCTATTTTTTTCTTTTTTTCTAAATATTTTTATTAGATATTTTCTTAATTTACATTTCAAATGCTATCCTGAAAGTTCCCTCTCCCTTCCCCCCTCCCTGCTCCCCTGCCCACCCACTCCCACTTCTTGGCCCTGGCGTTCCCCTGTATTGGGGCATATAAAGTTTGCAATACCAAGGGGCCTCTCTTCCCAATGATGGCCGACTAGGCCATCTTCTAATACATATGCAGCTAGAGACACGAATTCTGGGGGCTCTGGTTAGTTCATATTGTTGTTCCTCTTATAGGGTTGCAGACCACTTCAGCTCCTGGGGTTCCATCTCTAGCTTCTCCATTGGGGGCCCTGTGTTCCATCATATAGGGTTAGGGTTAGGGTTTCTATTTTTACAATGCTTAAATTATTATAAAGTCATGTTTTGTATTTTTAAAAAGTCGAAAAACATTGAACATGAATTTTTTTCTTTTAGTTTTCTACAAAAAGGTATAAAGACAAGTGGAACACAAGTCAACACTTATTTCAGTGAGCTCTGTTGCTGTTTGGGGGAAACAGCCTTATTTTTTGCAAGCAGAATATAAAATCTTGCTTGGACTTCCTGGAAACTCGCAGGTGCCAAATGAGGAATAAAGGACCTATAAAGCCATCTGTATCTTGCTGAGACCACGAATAAATGAAAGTGTGCTTCATCCTAACAAAGAGGGCTGCATTCATTTTTGGATCCTGTGTTCTGAGGCAGTAACAGGTTAGATGATCAGATCATGTGGGCCTTGCACTTGCCCCCTCACGATCTGTTTCATGCTCCAAAGCTGTTTATGACCAGCCTATGATAGGCTATCTGGCAATGGTGCAAACCCATGTAAAGGACGTTTGTCTGCAAGGTTTTTCTTGCTCTTCTGTTTTCTCTTTTATTGTGAACTAGTTCTCAAGTAAGTTGAAACCTATAATTCTAAATATTACCTGCTTTAGTGTGTATAGTGTTAGTTTAACTCGTGGACTCTTATTGTACTTATTTGCTTAGAGGAAGGTAATGTCACCCCCTTTGAGACATGGAAAGACTAGTTTTATTTGAAATAACATACAGGGCAAGGGTCTGTTAGGGTCTGTTAGTTGTAATGGCAACCAGCAATCCACAAAAAAAAAAAAAAAAAGAAAAGAAAAGAAAAAGAAAAAGAAAGCAGTTTATGTGAAAGGAAAAGAGGCACAGAAGGCACAGAAGAACTAAACTTCTTTACTTAATAAACTATAGGCATTACAAACTTGAATCTTAACAGTTTGAGATGTTTGAGATGTAAAATGTATGAGTAGACCCTGGAGACTCATGAAAACATGGAAGCAGGAAGAGGGTCTTAAGAGATCTTTAAGAGTGTGGATACTAACAGGACCTAGGAAAAGATGCCCAACAAGAAATCCCTTAGAGAAGGAAATCATACTGTAATTTTATGCCTAAAATAGCAGATTTTAAGTAACTGGGTATAATGCAAATTCTGTGTAGAAAAGTAAAAGGAGGTCAAGAGAATGGCTAAAAGCATCATAGCAGAAGTTGGTCACTATGGCAACCAAAGGAAAAACAGTGCTAGTGGGAAAGAATATTTCACATTAGGCCAAAGAAAAAGAACATCAAGTTGCTTCTACTGTATAATCTCTTCCAATTTGGAAAATGAAAGGTAAAGGGTAGCCAGTTGGGTTAGAAACTATCCTAACAGGAACCATACAGTTTTCAACATATGGAACTAGCAGAAGACAAGCTAAAATAACAGGAAGCATAAAAGCTAGATATCAGTCATGGAAGGGTACAACTAAGGAATTATACTTGCAGGAATATTTCTAAAGCCAAGTGTCTGAATGGCTGAAGGCCACTTCTTCCACCCAGCTGACTTAGTAGCTATACAATGACTGAAGCTGTATACACTCACTGAAAATATCCTAAAACAGCACATGATTGCATTGAGCCCTGCAGAGAGTCAATTAACTTGCTTATAGGCCTTTGTGCTTACTTTTTCAGTAATACTGAATAGTGTTCATATTTACTCCCACACACACCTTGGGTAAGAGCTTTATTAGGTAAGGTTTTGGGGGGGTTTGTTTGTTTGTTTGTTCATTTACTTATTCACTTTACAACCCCGATCACTGCTTCTCTCCAAGTTACCCCCTCCCACAATCCTTTCCTCTATACCCCCTTCCCTTCTTCTCTGAGTACATGGGGGCCCCCTGCTATCCCCCAACCCTGGCACATCTAGTCTCTGTGAGTAGGCACATCCTCTCCCACTTAGGACAGACAAGGAAGCCCAGCTAGAAGAACATATCCTATGTACAGGCAATAGTACTCCTCTCCAGTTGTTCAAAAGTCAAACCAAGCTGCATATCTCCTACATATGTATGGAGAGGCCTAGGTCCAGCCTATGTATGTTCTATGGTTTGTAGTTCATTCTCTGAGATCCCCAAGAATCTAGGTTAATTGACCCTGTTGGCCTTCTGATAGAGTTTCTATCCCTTTAGAGACCTCAATTCTTCCTCCTGTTCTTCCATAAGCGTTCCATCCACTGTTTTGCTGTGGCTGTCTGCATCTCTGAGTTAGCTGCTGGGAGGAACCTCTCAGAGGACAGCCATGCTAGACTCCTGTCTGTAATCATGAGAGGGTATCATTAGTAGTGTCAAGGATTGGTGCTTGTACATGGGATGGGTCTCAAGCTGGGCTGGTTATTGATTTGCTGTTTCCTCAGTCTATACTCCATCCATCCCCAGTCTCCATCTACATTTTATGTAGTCAGGATAATATACCTTAGCCATTAAAGGCTATACTCACTATCAAAAATACATTAACTTTAAAGAAAGAAGTGAGTTATTTACTGGCTAACTTGGCAGCTGAATGGCTAATAATGCTAGATAATTTATAGCTCATTTAATTTGATGAAAACCAGTTACCAAGCCATTAAGTCATATTTGTGTGTATGCATGCATGTATATATTCAGTGTGTGTGTGTGTGTGTGTGTGTGTGTGTGTGTGTGTGTGTAAGCCAGAGGGCAATATCAGATCTGCCACAGGGTCTTAATTTTGGCACAGAGTCTCTAACTAAACTGGAAGCTTTCCAGTTTCAGTAACCTGACTGGCCAGGGATGCACTAGGACCCATCTGTGTCTGTTCCAGCCCCTAGTTCCAGGGTTGAGGGGATCTACCACATGCCTTGCTTTTTACATGTGTGCTGGGGAGATCACCTACAGACCTAATGCTTTCATAGTAAGTGCTTTATACCCACTGAGCCATTTCAGTCAATGCCTCAAACTATAATTTGTCACAAGCAAGCTTAAATTGTACACATTTGTGGCCATGAATTGGATCATTCACGATGTTAATCACTAGAGAACACACTGTGTTCTGGTTTCTAGAAATAATAGGGAACTATCATCAAGAGAATTTAATTCAATGGATAGCTGTAGTATAAAAATAATTCCCTCAACCTGCTAGCTAGATTGTATCTACGCAATGTTCATTTATATGAGCAACATCAGAAAAAAAACAAAAAGACTTCTCCCTAAAAATCCACCAAGTAGAGAAAATAAACAAAAGGAAAATCTAAGGACTGAATACATATTAGTCATTTAGGGTAGTCATGCAGGTACAGCTGTAGAATCAGCTGACAGTGTGGCTTGAGTACAGTTTAGCCCCTCTGAGACGCATGTTGAGATTGGCCCCTGTTCATCAGTATTGGGCAGTAGTGAGGCGGTGAAGTGGTGAGTTGGGTCTTAGGAAAGGGTCTGCTTTCCTGGGAGTGGATTAGTTACAGGGGTCAAGGGATCCTGCACTCACAGTCTCACTTTGCTCCTCAACAATATGGCCTCCTTCTGCAAACCCAACCTAATTTACCTCATTCACATAGTGCAGCCACCAGCAAGAGGTTCTCTCCAGGAAAAGCATGCCTGATGGGACCTTGGGCTTAAAGTTGAGTACCAACAAAAATCTATTTCCTGTTAAATTGCCAACCTAAAGGAACAAATAATAGCCTTAAACGTCTGTCATCATAAAAGAAAATGACCTTATAGGGGTCAGGTATATTTGAGAGTTCATGTGCACAAGGAGGCAAAACTTAAGCTTACTTGTAATTCTTCAGGTGTTGTCCACCCTGGTTTTGTGAGACAAGGTCTCTCGTTAACCTGGAATTCACCAATAAGGGTAGGCTGGCTGTCAGAGGGTCCCAGGGATTAACCTAACCCTGCCTCCCCATTGGTAGAATATCACTGCTCTGGTAAGCAAATTTGGGTTCTTGGACTTGCAAAGCAAGTACTTTATTAACAAGGAAATAACAGTATTTAATCTTTTTTTTTTGACTGAGTAGAGTGTCTTTTTATTTGTTCGTCTTTGGAAGATACTTGTACATGTTAAATGTGTGTGTTTGTGTTTGTGTATGTGTGTATATATTAGACAATATCTCAACAACTTTCTTTAATAATGTGGGGTATGATACTCACTTATTTAATGGTGCTTTACAAGTTTTTCTCTCAAGTTAACCATTCATAGATTAAAGCATAATTTGTAAAATTATACCACCGACCTTCATTGATTATATCTTCCCATGTAAAAATATTATTAGCCTAGTGTCTTCAACTTTGCTAATCATTTCACTACTTTTCTCTATAATTGTAAAGAAGTTTTTACATATCATGTGTTCTTGTTTCTGAAGCAGAAAAATACTCCTGGGTCATAAATTTACTAAGACAAGAGATTCTACTGAACAGGATGCCAATCTTGGATGTGGTGGTATTTAATGCATCCTTAGAGTGTGTTATTTACAACATAAATATAACTATGGAAGACATTTCAAGGAAGCATGATTCTTCATTTAGATGTCACTATATTTGATGTCTAGCAATATACACAAAAGCTTTGAACATTTCTGTCTTGATTAGAGATGAGCTGCTGAGATCACAAAAAGTTCTCAGAATGAGCTCTGCCATTCAGCACAAGTCTAGCCCCTACTCTGAGAGCAAAGAAAAGAAGCTTACAGCCTGGGGAAAGTGGTGAGGTTTGCTAGGGGACCAACATGTGAACTGTATTGAAGTTGGATGATAAGATTTCTCCAAGTTAAGGAGACAATGACGATCCTTCTTGGCAGAGAAAAATGTTTGCAAAAGTATAGAAGATGAGGAGGCTTCACACTTACATGCCAGCCAGGAAGAGGCTGACAGCTTTTCCAGGCAGGATCCAAGGAACCCAGCTGAAAATCTGCTTAAATGGGGGGCAGAGGGAAAGCAGCACCTCAGCTTTGCTACAAAGAGAAGAGTCACATTTGCAAGTCTGACTCATTCTTGACATGAAGTGGGGAAGAGAGAACATAGGGAGTGAAGGATGCTTCTTCCCACAGCTGAGAGGAGGAGATGACAACTGACAATTGAACAAAGATGACAATATCTGAGAAGGGTCAAATCTGTGGAGGAGAAAAATGAGGGCATGTGTAAACCCTGTTCCTTGTCAAAGGGCAGTGAGAGACCTGTGGGTGGCAGTTTGTACAGAGGGAAAATTTTATGGGGGAAAGTATTATGAGAACCGAAGTAAAACTTTAACACTAAAGAAGAAGATGTGTTCATTTAACATTTAATGTAAAGATTATATAACTGCATCCATGTACTCTATTAAAAATGGAAAATATCTCTAAAATGATGAAATAGAATGTTTCTTATATCCTACTCATATCTATTATAAGCTTTACAAAAGAATCTAACAAAATTTATAATAACTCTGACATAAGCATAAAGATATAATGATTATATTCCTGCACTATGCTAGGAGAATTACCTCCATTAGGTGTGGCAGTAGGAAAGGAAAACTTGGGAATATTTCTCTCTCTGTCTATGCATGCCTAGCAAGTAATCTTCCCATCTAACAAACCAAATAGGAAATTATATAGAAAATGCCATATCAGTCCTCCAAATGCTGCTATTTATCAGTAATATGACCATTATAAGGCTCCTTTGTGATAAATGCTATCACTCCAAAGCCATGGCAAATAGCAAATTTCAAAAAATGCCATCTGGATTAGTCATATTCCAGAGAGTGAGACTAGTTATCAACATGAGGTAGTAGTATAAGACCATTTCCTGAGGGGAAATGTAGAAGCCCTATATTTTCCATGGATGGGACAGAAACAACAGAAACAAAGAACCAATTTCTCCTGTCTAGCCTACTGAGGCAATAAATTTGGATAAGGCTACTCACAAGAGCAACTTACAGGCAGCTAGCTACACTACCTCCCACCAAAAGTTTTTTTCCAGAAACTGTTATATGCTTACTTATCCTCTGAGAAAGTCATACTAGTCCTTTTCCTTAGCAGCTTTCAACTGCTTAAAAGCCCTCAATGAGAGGTTAGACCACATAAGTCCTCCATGGGACAATCTTGTGCACATAGCCTGCTGGCAATTATGCTGAGATTCAAAAGGATGGCAGAGATGCCAGAGAAGAGTGTTGCAGATCAAATGGAGCAACCAAAACACTTGTAACCTGTGAGATTAACAGATCTCCTTTGGGAATTCCCTGATTTGAGTTTGAAGGGCAATGACTGGTGGAATACCAGTTTCTTATTTTACTACTTTGAATTAAAATCCATTGAGTAAACTAATCTTTTTTTTTTTAATCCTGCATTTTGGAAGATATCATTCTTGTTTTTCCCCCAATGGCATTTTTCCTTTTTATTCTTTTATTGAAAATAGATTCTTTTTTCATAAAATTTATCGTGATTATAATTTTTTAATCTCTTTCTACTTCTCCCAATTCTTCCAAATTCCCTCCCCTTTGGAACCACTTCCTTTCTGTCTCTCATTAGATAAGGCTTCTAAGAGATAACAACCAAACAAGACAAAATTAAATAAAATACAATGAAGCAAAAACTACCATATCGAATTTGGACATGACAACCCAATAGGAGGAAAAGATCCTCAAAGGCAGGTACAAGACTCGGAGACTCATTCATTCTCATAGTCAGAACTCCCATAAAAATACTAGGCTAGTAGCTATAATATATAGGCACAGGAACTGATGAAGACTCACATAGGCCTGTGCTCGCTGCTTCAGTCTCTTTGAGTTCATATGTGCCTTACTTAGTTAACTTAGAAGGCCTTGTTCTGTTGGTGTCTTCTCTCCCCTCTAACTCTTACCACATCCTCCTCCACAGGATTCTCTGAGCTCTGAGCAGCAAGAATGGAGAATTTAGACTCCATTAAAATGAAATTTTATACTCCATCTAAAATGTACTCTCCACATAATGCAATAGACTGTTCTTATAACCATAGCTCAAAGAAAACACTACTGAAAACATAGATTTAAAA
This sequence comes from Mus minutoides, assembly GCA_902729485.2. NCBI lineage: Eukaryota > Metazoa > Chordata > Mammalia > Rodentia > Muridae > Mus > Mus minutoides. Next base: position 1,248,465 of record LR749577.1, read on the forward strand.
TACCTTCAATTACTGTCTGCATCATCAAACTGACAGAAGTTAAAAATACATTGATAGCAGCTGCTAACAGTGGATCAGAGATGGGTATATGGAGGTAATACCCTAAGTAGGATCAATTGAAAGAAAGAATTAACTCTACAATGTTTGTCAGTAGGGAAATTTTTAAATCCTTTTCATACAATAAATGTGCAAGGAGGTGTTTGTGTGTAATTGTTTAACCAGACATGGATTAGAATGTGGAGAAATTGTGACATGCATATGCTCCCAAGTCATGAAGAATACTCTTCAAAAAATTAGTAGATATATTTACAGTTTACACAACTATATTTCAATAAATGTACATGAGAATGAGATGTGAGGATGTGTATACAATAATGCTAAATGAAAGAGCATGACACAAAATATGTTTGATTTTTCTCCTTTTTAATATGTTTTAATCAAAGCAGAAATACTTCATTTTCATCTCTCCTATTCCAATCCTCCCTCTAGTTCCTCCAAGTTTCTATCCCTGGAACCCCTCTCATAACCCCCACTCTTGTTGATAGCTTCATTTTTTTATTATAATTGTTTTATACATATATGTGTACATGTATATATAATAGACAAAATAGAGCTTGCTGAGTCTGTTTTTGTGTATATGGTATCAAGACTTCCCATTCTAAGTAATATTAGCAATATGTATACCTGGCTTGTTGTTATATGTATTTAGAATATTAGTTTAAGTAAATAGAAGGATGTAGTCCACCATATCAGTACCCTCTTTATGGATATCAGATATATGGGGAATGACATATTCTTATATATTCTATATTTTCTAAAATTTTATTTGTAAGCATGCACTGCTTTTATAGCCTAACTAAAATATGAAATGAAATTTTAAATAGAAAACATTTCTGATCAAGCAAAGTAGTGTGTCTACCATACCTAAGGAGTTCTGTTTGTTGTAATTTCTACTCTCTGAGAGATAATATTCACTCACACTGCTGCCTGCTGATGCAACTCATGGTCTGGTGGTTGGCAATGTACTTTCTAATGTATATGATTTCTAATTTCTCTCTATTCTCCACCATGTTCCACTGTCATGCAAAGCTCTTGCTTCTAATAGGAGCTAGTGCTTCTAGCTGAGACCCACTCCTTTCTGTATAATATCTGTTGAGGCATTTTCCATACACATTTAAGATCCATTAATTCTTTAGGTTAAATTGCTTAAGTACAGTGGTTTATGACAGCCACTCTGAGGTTGCCTAAGGACACTTCGAGTCAGCTCTTTTCCTGGATGTGCATTTCTGAGAATGAGTGGGCACAGTTAGTGTTGTCTTTCTGTGATCTCATACATACTCTTCCTAGTGTCTTATTTTATGCTTTCACTGGACATTTTTATCTACATCTAAGATCATATTTATAAACCATCCTCAACAGGCTTGTGAGCCTACAACAAAATGAAACTTATTCTCAAATGTCTCATCTTTCTTGGGCCTGATGGCTAATGTTCAGGTGAAAACACGGCTGCTTCCTTCCATTGAGGCTATGAGAGTATCTATTCCTTGTTTTGTCAATGACTCTCCTCCTTGTGCATCTTCCATCCTGTCCCTCCACAGCCTTTCATGAAGACTTCTGTTAATAAAGACACTGGTACTATTGGAGGAGGGTCTATGCTACTTCAAATAACCAATCACAAAATTACATCTACAAAATTCTATCTTCCAAATAAGGTAAGAGTTTGATGTCCCAAGATTGGGAGGTAAACATATTTTCAGGAGACAATTCTATAACTCTCAACATGTACTTGGGAGGAAATTTATATATTAGTTTAACCCTTAGCCTTAGTTGAACAAGATAATTTTTCCTTAGAATCATTACCCAGGAGGTGGTGAGTAGGCAGAAGGCCTCAGAACAAGATAGAGGTAGCACAGCATGAACACAAAGCATTGGGGAGTATGGAGTTTGTGTGGGTGTTGTTCAAGAGGAGATTGACAAGTATGTTCAGGTATGGAATCAGTGGCAAAAACTGTGTGATTTACAGTGAAAGCAATGGGGGTCTTGTGAATAGTTTATATACATCTCATATGAATTTTAAGATTGATTAGCCCTGTCGTGCTAGAGTTACATGGAACACATTTGTCCACTGACAGAATCTGCTGTTTGCCCTTACCCCTCTTAGTCTAGAGGCTATCTCCATCCTTTAATGCCTTTTCCATTGTTTTCAAGGCATTTTCTCCTTATCATATTCTCTTAATTTTCTCAAAATATATTGGATTTTAATCATCTTCTAAATAATTTAATTCAGTAACAATTTTCTTTTAATAAAAATGAACCAAATATCTCTGGCATTTTTTTCCAATTTTTATTAGATATTTTCTTCATTTACATTTCAAATACTATCCCGAAAAGTCCCCTATACTCTCCTCCATCCCCTGCCCTGTTCCGCTACCAACCCACTCCCACATCTTAGCCATGGTGTTCCCCTGTACTGGAGCATATAAAATTTGCATGACCAAGGGGCCTCTCTTCCCAATGATGGCCAACTAGGCCATCTTCTGCTACATATGCAGCTAGAGACACGAGCTCTGGGGGTACTGGTTAGGTCATATTATTCTTCCACCTTTAGGGTTGGAGACCCCTTCAGCTCCTTGGGTACTTTCTCTAGCTCCTCCCTTGGTTACCCTGTGTTCCATCTAATAGCTGACTGTGAGCATCCACTTCTGTGTTTGCCAGGCACTGGCATAGCCTCACATGAGACAGCTATATCAGGGCCCTTTCAATAATATCTTGCTGGTGTATGCAATAGTGTCTGCGTTTCGTGGCTGATTATGGGATGGTCCCTGGGTGTAGCAGTCACTGGTTGGTGCATCCTTTTGTCTCTGCTCCACACTTGATCTCTGTAACTCCTTCAGTGTGTGCTTTGTTCCTAATTCTAAGAAGGGGTGAAGTGTCCAAACTTTGGTCTTCATTCTTCTTGAGTTTCATGTGTTTAGCAAATTGTATCTTGGGTAATCTAGGTTTCTGGGTTAATATCCACTTATCAGTGAGTACATGGATGTGGAGAAAGAGGAACACTACTCCATTGTTGGTGGGATTGCAAGCTTGTACAACCACTCTGGAAATCAGTCTGGTGGCTCCTCAGAAAATTGAACATAGTGCTACCAGAGGATCCTGCAATACCTCTCCTGGGCATATATCCAGAAGATGTTCCAACTGGTAATAAGGACACATGCTCCACTATGTTCATAGCAGCCTTATTTATAATAGCCAGAAGCTGGAAAGAACCCAGGTGTCCCTCAACAGAGAAATGGATACAGAAAATCTGGCATTTATTACTTACAAAATGAATCAAGATCAGTACTTGATATTCAGAATATTGTAAATTGCTTCTTGAAATTGCACTTTTTATCCTGTATCAAAAAGTTACAGTGAATTCTGTATCCTAACAATTGTTCACCTTTAAAATGAGCTCTGATTCAGCCATTTTGAGATTTCATGAGCTTTTCTATAGGTTGCTTATACTGAGGCTGATTTTTCTATGCCTAGGTTTCTCTGTAGATGGCTTCTTGAACTAATTTTTGTTTTAACTCTCCTTTTAGCCTTAGGGTGACACCAGACAAGCTTGTACATTTCGTGACTGCCAAAATCTTCCCAATTATAAAGTAACTGCCTAGATTTATACCCATAGCATTTTAATTGATTAAAAGATTATCACTACAAGCCCTGTTTATTTAGGTGAGTCTCAGAATTGTAGTGTTTGATCAAACTGTCTTGAAGGCACAAATACAACTGTTAAAAGCATTAATTAAAATACTAATAAATATATGCAGTATCAAAAACTTCTAATTAGGTTGAAGAATGAAACACCAAGAAATATCATTGAAACTTCTTACTTTCAGTAATTTATACAAGATTTTTTAAAAGCCAATATTTTACCCTGCTCTGTGAAGGGGATCATGGAAACAGGGTCCTATTCTCAAAAAGGGGCAAACAATGGGATAAAATAACCCACATTGAAAGGCTTCCCAGCTCTGAAGCTTTTATTCCAGTGGAGGAAGTTATGGAGCATTCCACAGAAAGTATACATATATATATTTTTAAAGTATTAACATCTATATACTCAAATTTTTATTTAGAAAAGTATTTGTCTTTTTTTTCCTTCCATTTTTATTAGATATTTTCTTAATTTACATCTCAAATGCTATTCTGAAAGTCCCCTACCCCCTACCCCCTCCCTGCTCCCTTGTCCACCCACTCCCACTTCTTGGCCCTGGCGTTCCCCTGTATTGGGGCATATAAAGATTGCAGTACCAAGGGGCCTATTTGTCACACTTCAGATGTCTCTGACTTCATAAAGATTATAGTGCAATGGACTTTCTCTTGATAACTTCTTAATAATCATCACCTTGACTTGGTACTACAGCATAAGACTTCTCAAGAGTTATTCAAATAAGAACATCACCTGAGTAATTTATTCAAGGATTGGAAAAGTTATTAGACTGAAGTTCTTTTCAAACACAAGATTTTACCAAAAAACAGCCTTTTTTGACAGAACTGTCTTTTCTGTACCTTCATATAAGCAAGCTTTGAATGCTAGGACAGAAATTTCTATTTTTTCCTTGGAAGGGCCTGCTCCTTGAAAAATATCATAAGGCTTAGAAGTTAATTTGTTCATTTAACTCTTAGATGATATTATCCATTTTCCTGGAATCCAAAGTCTTTTGAGAAACATAGCTGGAACCATTTATTACTGAATCATAACTTTCTCCTGGAGTTTAGATCTTTTAATCTGATATTGAGCTTTACTTTGCACTATCTTGTAGCTAGTTTCTCAAAGTAACATTGCATTTCCTAAAAAAGCCCATCTCTGAGAACCAAGCCCCACTGCTGATTTTAAATGGACATAAACATTTGAGCCATACCAACCTCTGACCTCGTAATATTCTAATTTGTTATACTTATTTCTAATAGAGGGTGAAGAGTAGAAATATGAGCTAGCAAAAACCATCACTGAAAGTGAAGATTGGGCTGAAGACATAGTTTGATGATTACCTCATGAGACCGAGTTTTATACCCATCATCACAAAATGGAAGTTTTTAAAAAGGAAAACATATGTTCAGTGAAGCTTTCAGAACTGAAGAATGTATGTGGATTTTAGAAAATAATATATTAATACATAATATCATATTTTAGCCTATTTTATTTTGTCAAATGTATAAGTGTATTGCTATATATATATGTAAGCTTAAGACTCTACTATATCATAGAAGTTAGCATAAAGAACAATTATGGATTTAGTTTCTTGGCTATCTGTTCAACATTTATCTCTTGTCACTCTCCGATAAATTCATTAGTTCAGAGAACTATTTTATTCCTCGGTATTTCCCAGCATATAACCTCATATCTAGAACTGCAAAGGAAGAAATGAAAGATGACTCTGGGCTGCATAAACATTAAAGCACAAATAAAAATAAGGAACAATGAAAGTACAGGCACTAAGCAGAGACTTAGCAAACATCTCTAAGGCCTGCTGTTGAGGAGTGGATTTTATTTAAATTTGCCTCCTCATTAAGCAGTTGGAGGTGATATCAGATATGATGATTTATAGTGAGAATCACCTTGGAAGAAAGCCTTTTGAAGTTAGTTGATGAAGGTTCCTGGAAAGACTGCAGAGTGTCAGTGAGTGTCCCTGAAGACCAGAAGTCAATCTCTCCTCCTTGATCACGTGTTTTGATTACTGATAAGATGACATCATCATTAAAGTCCACTGTCCAACAGCCCAACAATCCATGCAAAATGATGATGTTTCTTGGGATGACAGAAAAACGAAATATTTAAAACTCAGGTATTATAATGGTAGGATGAAAATTAACCCTCAGATCTAATTAGGTTTTAAATGTGCTCATGTCAACAGTCAAAAAGTAAACAAGCCTCTGGCACTGCACTCAACATCCTCATAGAGATGACCCTTGATACAGGTTTCAGAGATGTGCTTGAGTGCAATGAGTTTAAAGATGCCTCTTTCTAAGTAGGATGGGGAGTGAGCTTGGCAGATTTCCATATCCCTGTGGCACATTAGTAAGGCAAAATGCTTCACAGAGGATGAACTAGAAACATTTGTCACTTGAAAAATGCAAGACTGTGTGGATGAATAAAAACAGCATGTATGCCATAGAAAACCTTGGAAAGACTAAACCCTCTCTTGGTCCTCATCTTTCCAGGTATGGCATGGGAGGCAAGATCAGCTCCGAGACTGGCCTGAGGTTACAGTGAATAAAGAGGCGTTGACAATCAGGCACCTATTGGGCACACATGTTCTTAACTTTGGACTTTTGACTAGTGTACGCATAATTCTCAGGTGACTGCAGTTCTTTTTTACCTAAATTTTCATTCATATTGGATTTACATAATACAACAAGTTGAATATCCCTATTGTTTCACCTGAATTAGACTTGTCCAGGAAGCTATGCTGCTTATTTGTTTGTGGCAGAGTATTCAAAGAGAGGCTATGACTGTAGACTTCATGCCATTAATGTAGACAAGAAAAAAATCCCCCATAGATAGATTCAACTCAGACTAGAAAACATACATTATTTAATTAAAAGGGAACTTCTCTGGGTTGTGAGAACCCAGAAAAGAAGTTAACATTGACTTCAGAGAAACACACTATACTAGTCTTGCCAAAATAAACACATTCTTATTTTTTTGACCTTTTCCATCCCTTTCAAAAAAAAGAAGAAAGAAAGAAAAGAAAGGAAATAAAGCACCTAGAATCTAAAATTTTCTTTTTTTCTGCCTTTGTGTAGAGCAGGTCTCCCTGTGTAACCCAAGCTAGACTTGAGCTGTTTGTCTTCTTGTTTCTACCTCCCACATGCTGGGATGACATGAACTCCCATGGCTGACCTAACTGCTCCTCCATGAGTGTAAATATAAGGCAATGCTGAAAATTATACTGTTACTCAGTCAGTGTACAAAATTCCAGGTGAGAGGCTACCTGGCTTTGATGTATTCTAGGCTGTGACCACAATTCAGAAAAAGAGAATGTGTGTTTCTATATGTGGTGTGTATGTGACATGTTCATAATTTCTTATGAATATTACACTGTTTCTAAGACACTATTTCTATTACACAGTTTCTATTACACTGTTTCTCTATGCCTTTGTTGTTGTTGTTGCTGCTGCTGTTGCTGTTCTATCTAAGAAGTCATTTTAAAGATCATTAAATATGAGACCAAAGCTATCTCCCTTGGTGCTACTTCCTTGTTCGACACTGTATCAATATTCTGTGCATAAATCACTCTTCAGATGTGTTCATTATTCCTGTGTCTTTGAGAGAGAAACAGCAATGTCCTGTGTCTAAATGTTCAGCTACTGATAGGTACACATAGAGATGGTTTAAAGAGAACCAACTAGCCAGCCATGGCTTTGCCTAAGGAGATGTGAAATCCTAGCCAAATGTGTAAGCTTTACACTCATTACAGCCCATTAACTCTTAATCATTTTATCATTAAAATGCCAGAAATGCATTTTAAAAATTCCAAGTTGACAGATTGTAAGTTAGTTTGAAACTGTGTAGACTATACAAATTTCTCCCACCCACTGCCTTCCCTCCATTTACTTATGATAACTATTTTATTTCCCCTTCTGAGTAAGATTCAGGCCTCCTCCCTTAGGCCTTCCTTGTTACTTAGTTTCTTTGGATCTGGAGATTGTAGCATGTACTTTATGGCTAATGTCCACTTATAAGTGAGTACATACCATATATGTCTTTCTGAGTCTTGGTTACTTCACTCAGTATAATATTTTCTATTTCCATCCATTTGCCTACAAATTTCATGAATTCTTTGTTTTTAATAGCTGAATAGTATTTCGTTGTATAAATGTACCACATTTTCTTCATTCTTCATTTGAGGGACATCTAGATTGTTTACAGTTTTTTCTAGCTATACAAATAAAGATGCTATGAATATAGTTAAGCAAGTGTTCTTGTAGTATGGAGAGCATCTTTTTGGGTATATGCCCAGGAGTTGTATAGCTGGGTCTAGACTATACAAATTTTAAAAATAAAATCATCTTTAGCACCTATATCTATTTATCTACGCAGTCAATATTTTTATGTATCTACTCTATGTTATGTACACTCATTCTGAAAAACACCATGTTGAACAGATCAGATGTGGACCCAGACCTCACACAGCTTCTGATATATTCACAAGAGTGAGTTTTAAGTAATTAAAATGTGATCAATGTAATCCACAGCACATAGTTGCATGACATATTTTCATGCTATAGTAATCATAGTCTATTCTGTCAGATAGGGAAAAACTATTCTCCAATTTGATTTGAATTTTCAAAATTCAAGGAAATATATACCTTTGTTTCCTGTGTAGAGTAAGACATAGCTCACCTGGGGGACTGGTGTAAGAATTTATGCTCTCTGCAAATTGACAGCAGGGCTGTACTACTGAGGACAAAACCCACACAACTCATTGAACACAGAGAAGTTGATCTGGTACCTACTTGGAGCCCTCACCCCTATACTCCTGTCTGTTTGGTATGGGAAGGTACTCTTTAAGCTACTAAAGAGAAGTTTAGGCATCAACCCAGCCACAAAATCTTTGACCTATCATCTAATCTTCCTTCATACATGTTCCAGCAATGGCAGCACAACGCTAGTAGGAGTGATCAACCAAAGTCTGATTTGACCTATGGCCCACTCCATGAGAAGGAATCCATACCCAACACTGCTTGGGTAACCAAAGACCAGAGTCTAGATAGCCAAGAAAACTAGAGAAAAAGCAAACACTACTGATCTAAAAAATTAATAAAGTGATTCCTAATAATATTCTGCTTTACTCATAGATCAATGCCTTATACAGTTGACATTAACATTTCCTATTATCTGGTAGCAGATTGGGAAAAAGATTCAGAGACCCACAGCCAACATTATGTGGAAAGAATCTCTAAATTGGAAGTCTCCATCAAATTCTTGACTCAGAGCTCAGGGAATCCTGCAGAGAATAAAGCAGAAAGATTGTAAGAGCCAGAGGGGATGAAGGGCAGCTAAAGAACAAAGCCCTCTAAATCAGCTAAGCAAGGAGCATATGAATTCATAGAGACTGAAACATCAAGTACAGGGCCTGTGTGGGTCTACACCAGGCCCTCTGAATCAATATTGTAGCTATTAGCTTAGCATTTTTATGAGACTCTTAACTGATAACATGTGTATCTCTGAGTCTTGTGGACTTTCTTTCTCCTTTTGGGTTGCTATGTCCAACTTTGGTATGATAGTTTTTGCTTCAGCATATTATATTTTATTTTGTCAGGTTTGGTTGTTATTTTTTAGAAGCCTGTTCTTTTCTTATAAAGGACAGAAATGGAGTGGATCCTGAGGGAAAGGAGATAGGGAGGAGCTGGGAAAAATAAAGAGAGAAAAAACTATAATCAGGATATGTTGTATGAAAAAAGAATCTAGTGTCAATTAAAGAGAACACAAGAGTTGATGTCAAGAGTGACCAAGTAGAGCTGAAGCTGAGTGTGAATGTAGAAGAGGAGCGATGATGTGAAGAGTGACCACGTAGAGCTGAAGCTGAGTGTGGATGTAGAAGAGGAGCGATGATGTGAAGAGTGACCAAGTAGAGCTGAAGCTGAGTGTGGATGTAGAAGAGGAGCAATGATGTGAAGAGTGACCAAGTAGAGCTGGAGCTGAGTGTGGATGTAGAAGAGGAGCGATGATGTGAAGAGTGACCAAGTAGAGCTGAAGCTGAGTGTGACTGTAGAAGAGGAGCGATGATGTGAAGAGTGACCAAGTAGAGCTGAAGCTGAGTGTGGATGTAGAAGAGGAGCGATGATGTGAAGAGTGACCAAGTAGAGCTGAAGCTGAGTGTGGATGTAGAAGAGGAGCGATGATGTGAAGAGTGACCAAGTAGAGCTGAAGCTGAGTGTGGATGTAGAAGAGGAGCGATGATGTGAAGAGTGACCAAGTAGAGCTGAAGCTGAGTGTGGATATAGAAGAGGAGGCACCAGTTCATACTTAGTTGTACCACTGTTAAAATCACAGCTCTTTTGAGAGTTTTCTTGAAAACTGTAAAGTAGCTGCCATGAGGGAATGCATAATCATATCTGTGCTTTCATTATAGAGTAGTTTGGAGATATATATTATGAAATATATTATTAAATGAATTTTAAATATATAATATAAAATATATAATTATGTATGTGTTGGTCAGAGGACAACAGCAGACAACTCGCCAGATTAAGTTTTTCCTCCAACTTTATGTGGGTTACATGGACCAATCTTGGGTCATCAACCCTCAGTAGCAACTATGCTCACTGAGCCATCTCACTAGCCCATATATGTTTTCAAAGTATCATTTCAGGAAGATAGATACAGACACAGAAGATGTTTGTGGTATGAACTTGAATTGAGAAGCTCTCAAGACAGACATGTATGATTCAGTGAACTTCAGGGTTTTTAGTTTCTTTGGCTTGTTGAGTGTAAAATATCACATGAGTGAACTATAATAATTAGCTTCAAGGAGATCTTGGGCTTGAAAGACTAGGTATGTGGTAGCACCATCCTGAGACTGGGAGTTATGGTAGAGCAGTACTGGCTTCAGACTTGGAGATAAAATTCTCTACGCTAGATGTATACTGTGGTTTTCACAATGATGAAATCAAGAATATTATTAGAATAATGTGCCAGGGATCACATATATCCAGACAGTTGACTCTAGAGTTCAAGGTCTCCACCACAATGAGCTCCCTTTCAAGTGTATAAGTTCTGATAGCACTATTTCTTATGATATCTTTAAATAATAAAGTATATATAACAAAGAAAATAAATCTGTTAAAGACACTTAATTTTTATAGACATCCACTTTCTATTTAGCTTGTGTCAATAAAGTGGTTGTTGGGAAATGTGAATGGTATTATGCAACTGGAAGCACAGAATGTCTATACAAAGCTAACACTATAAAGTACAGATTTGGTGTAGATGGCAACCTCTCAATAGACTTAGAGTAAAGAACCTATGTGGAAAGATTGATGAGAACAATATTATATCACAATGTGATGGCAGGTGTGATATTATTAGTGTGAAATTAGAATATGAAGTCAGAGTATGACATCAGAGGAGCCAATAGAAGAAAGAATGTCATAATGTTTCTGCTCAGAACTACCATAGGAAAACTGGGAAAGAATTGGAAGAATAAAAGGCATTGAGAGAACCTCCTTTATTGGCCATTATTGATTTATCTATATGTTTTCTCCCTAGTGTGTAGACATGAGATATTAGTAGGTAACTTCAACATGTGTTTAGAAGAGAGAGTGAAATATAGATATTGATATCTTGAGAAGGGGAAATGCATTGCGAAGTCATTGGTAAAAACATTATAAAATGATGTCTAAGGTACAACAGTTGATTCTCCAATTCGTGAATATTGAAGGCACAAAATTAAGATACAAGAAACTAAAGAGTAGGTAAAGAAAGTTTGGCCAGTTAAGTGTTTTCTATGAAAGCATGAGGCCCTGAACCCATGTAAGATTCCCAGAAACTATGTGAAAATAGCAGGTATAGAAATAAATGCTTGTAATCTCAAGATAGGGAGGCAAAGACACGGATCCTATCAGGATAGCTCAATAAGTTCTAGGCTGCTAGAGTAGTCTAGTCTCAAAGTACAGGGTAAATGAGTCTTGAGGAGCAAACAGAGGCTAACCTCTCCCCGCTACATTCATGTGTACATTTGCATCCACATACATACAAATACTCATACATATGATGACAACAGGGGGGAGGCAAAAATATAGGAAAATAGCTTCTGCAAAGAATCATTTTTCCAGACCAGGTAGATGACCAGAATATTCTTTAAATTTTTCTTTCGTTTGCTGACAGTTCATTCTGAATGAACACAAAGCTTCAATTATCCTTTTAGAGAGTCATTCAGTATTGAAGGACTGCCACAGATCACCAGATATTTAAGGAAAGACTCTATTCTGTGAGATAAAGACCAAAGGAAACAAACCAAGTGGATCTCAGGGGCTACAGAAGGAACAGGGGGGGAATAGATGAATCCATAGTTAACATCCTCTGAGTGAAACAAAGATGGCATGGCCCTCCAACACAAAAACATCATTCAGGATATGGCATAAGACCCTCATAAAGATTAAAGTACTCTGTTGAAACTAAGACAAATGACTACCTAGAGTTAGATGATAAACTTGAGAAAGCTTCCTGAAAAATAGAGTCAAAGAACAATGACACAGAAATTACTAGACAATAATCAATTTACTGATAGGCTGTGTCTAAGTTTTCTCATCCAGTTAGTGAGGAATTGCAGAAAAGAAAGCATACATTAAATAACAACCTTCAGCAGAATTGCAAGATTGGAAAACTCATCAAAGTCAAGCACATGCAAAGCACATTGTCACGAAGGTTTAAAACTGGAGATAAAATTTTAAACTTTCTGCCGGAGAAGTTGAGTGTGAAATAAGACTTTAAATAGGAATGGAACTGGGCTTTCTTACAAGCTACCACAAATGTGCTTCTAAATTTATAAAGACAAAGTATTTCTGACCTATAAGTGTATATCCAGATGAACTTTTACTCTTATGTAGGCAAAATGAGCCAGTTCAGATTGCAAAGTCTCTTAAAAAAAAATTGTTCCTGCTATACATCCTTTCTCAGCTAATAAATGGAAGCCATCTTATACCAAACTAAGAGAATAAAATCTCGGAAGAAGACATGTAATTCGTAAAAATCCAAGCAATAACAAAGGAAGGAAGCATAGACCTCACAGAGTGGTGGTGAAGGAAGCTTCTACATGTGCCATCTACAGAGTGTGGGTGAAGGAAGTTTCTGCATTGGGCTACAGAAGCAAAAGCTCCAGATGAAGCAGGAAGACAGTGTTCTCAGAGTACTGAGGCTCAGTGGGGATTATGACTGGGTGGTCATACCCAGAGAAGAGAGGCAGAAATCTGGATCAGTAGAAGGTTCATAGAAAAACACAGGCAAACAATACACCAGTGCACCAGTTCAAAGACTGGAAAGATGTCTCAGTGATTAGGAGTCCTTGTCACCCAGTCATCAAGGCTGGAATTCTTATCCTAAAGCTTATTGAAACACTAGCTGTCCCATGCCTATCTGTTACCCCACCTATGAGTAGGGCAGAGACAAGAAGAATGTTGGGGCTTGTTGTCTTCTAGCCATAAATCCCAGGAAAAGCTCCACCTCAAAGGTACAAAGAGCAATAGAGGAAGGCACGATATACATTCTTCCAGCTTTTGTGTATATAAATAGGTATGCACACCTTCACACACATACATGTATGCATGAACTCTTACAGGTATACACATAAATAAACAAATCTTTGTAAAATGCAACACAATGCTAACCATAGTCTATCATCATTTATCTTTCTAACTGCAAAGTACTCCATATATGTTTACTAGGTAGCAAATATATACCACTCATTTTTGAGGGTATTATTGGATTTTTAGTATGTGCAAGATTCCAAGTAAAGACATAAAGCTGTCCCACAATCCCACAATTTCAGTAAAATTTGGTAAAAACAATAGTTACCAAGTCTTGAGATTCATTCCCTAGAAATGGAAAGTATTGGAGATGGAATGATGGAATGCAGAGGGGAAGAAAAATCATCTTGTTAAGATTTTAAGTGTTCTTCAGACTCCATTGTGGAAAAAAAAAGCATATAAGTGCTTATTCACCAATTTGCCCTCAGAATACCCTTGCAGGAATTTCAGAAGCTGAACGAGGCCTAAGGACAGCCTTGGATGAAAACTCAGCAGCTTTTAAGGAAATTGTGCGTGGTTGCTTCCAAATCTGAGTCAAACTATGCAACTTTAAGAAAATGCTATACAGTATTTTTAAATAAATGTCATTAATTTTTATTTAAATAATACATTTTTTATTTTTTTCTCTTTATTAGATATTTTCTTCATTTACATTTCAAGTGTTATCCAGAAAATTCTGCATACCCTCCCCCATCCCCGCCCGGCTCCCCTACCCACCCCCTCCCACATAATGGCCCTGGTGATCCCCTGTACTGGGGCATATAAAGTCTGTATGACCAAGGGGCCTCTCCTCCCAATGATGGCCAACTAGGCAATCTTCTTCCAAATATGCAGCTAGAGACATGAGCGCAGGGGGTACTAGTTAGTTCATGTTATTCTTCCACCTATAGGGTTGAAGACCCCTTCAGATCCTTGGGTACTTTTTCTAGCTCCTTCCTTGGGAGTCCTGTGTTCCAACTAATAGCTGACTGTGAGCATCCACTTCCGTGTTTGCCAGGCACTGTTATAGCCTCCCACGAGACAGCTATATCAGGGCCTTTTCAGCATTATCTTGCTGGCATATGCAATAGTGTTTATTTTTGGTGGCTGATTATGGGAAGGATCCCTGGCAGCCGCCGTCACTGGTTAGTCCATCCTTTTGATTCAGCTTCACACATGATCTCTGTAACTCCTTCAATGTGTGCTTTGTTCTAATTCTAGGAAGGGGCAAAGAGACCACATTTTGAACTTCATTCTTCTTGAGTTTCATGTGTTTAGTAAATTGTATCTTGGGTAGTCTAGGCTTCTGGGCTAGTATCCACATATCAGGGAGTAGATGTTATGTGAGTTCTTTTGTGATTGGGTTACCTCACTCAGGATGACACCCTCTAGATCCATCCATTTGCCTAGGAATTTCATATATTCATTGTTTCTAATAGCTGAGTAGTACTCCATTGTGTAAATGTACCAAATTTTTTGTATCCATTCCTCTGTTGAGGGACATCTGGGTTCTTTCCAGCTTCTGGCTATTATGAATAAGACTGCTAAGAACATAGTGGAACATGTGTCCTTATTACCAAATGGAACCTCTTCTGGATATATGCCAAGTAGAGGTATTGCTGGTTCTTCAGGTAGTACTATGTCCAATTTTCTGAGGAACCTCCAGACTGATTTCCGGAGTGGTTGAACAAGCTTGCAGTCCCACCAACAGTGGAGGAGTGTTCCCCTTTCTCCACATCCACGCCAGCATCTGCTGTCACCTGATTTTTTGATCTTAGCCATTCTTACTGGTGTGAGGTGGAATCTCAGGGTTGTTTTGATTACGTAAAGGGACTACTAATTCCTACAACTTGTAAAAAAGTCCACGAAGAGTCAGATTCGGTATTCCTCAGTTGAGAATTCTTTGTTTAACTCTGTGCCCCACTTTTTAATGGGGATATTTGATTTTCTGGTGTCCACCTTCTTGAGTTCTTTATATATATTGGATATCAGTCCCCTATCAGATTTAGGATTGGTAAAGATCCTTTCCCAATCTGTTGGTAGCCCTTTTGCCTTGTTGACAGTATCTTTTGCCTTAAAGAAGCTTTGCAACTTTATGAGGTCCCATTTGTCAATTATTGATCTTACAGCACAAGCCATTGCTGTTCTATTCAGGAATTTTTCCCCAGTGCCCATATCTTCGAGGCTTTTCCCCACTTTCTCCTCTATAAGTTTCAGTGTCTCTGGTTTTATGTGGAGATGCTTCAACCACTTAGACTTGACCTTCGTACAAGGAGATAAGAATGGATCAATTCCCAGTCTTCTACATGATAACCGCCAGTTGTGCCAGCACCATTTGTTGAAAATGCTGTCCTTTCTCCACTGGATAGTTTTAGCTCCCTTGTCAAAGATCAGGTGACCATAGGTGTGTGGATTCATTTCTGGGTCTGCGATCCTATTCCACTGATCTACCTGTCTATTGCTGTACCAGTACCATGCAATTTTTATAACGATTGCTCTGTAGTACAGCTTGAGGTCAGGCATGGTGATTCCACCAGATGTTCTTTTATTGTTGAGAAGAGTTTTTGCTAATCGAGGTTTTTTGTTATTCCAGATGAACTTGCTAATTGTCTTTTCTAGATCCTTGAAGAATTGCGTTGGAATTTTGATGGGGATTGCATTGAATCTGTAGATAGCTTTTGGCAAGATATCCATTTTTACTATATTGATTCTGCCAATCCATGAGCATGGGAGATCCTTCCATCTTCTGAGATCTTCCTCAATTTCTTTCTTCAGAGACTTGAAGTTCTTGTCATACAAATCTTTCACTTCCTTCGTTAGAGTCACACCAAGATATTTTATATTGTTAGTGACTATTGTGAAGGGTGATGTTTCCCTGATCTCTTTCTCAGCCAGTTCATCCTTTGTATAGAGAAAGGCCATCGATTTGTTTGAGTAGATTCTATATCCAGCTACTGCACTAAAGCTGCTTATCAGGTTTAGGAGTTCTCTGGTGGAGTTTTGGGGTCACTTATATATACTATCATATCATCTGCAAATAGCGATAATTTGAGTTCTTCCTTTCCAATTTGTATCCCCATGACCTCCTTTTGTTGTAGAATCGCTCTGGCTAGGACTTCAAGTACTATATTGAATAGGTAGGGAGAAAGTGGGCAGCCTTGTCTGGTCCCTGATATTAGTGGGATTGCTTCCAGTTTCTCTCCATTTAGTTTGATGTTGGCCACTGGTTTGCTGTAGATTGCTTTTATCATGTTTAGGTATGGGCCTTGAATTCCTGATCTTTCCAAGACCTTATAGTACTTACCCACAACCTAAAACAGTTTACGAAAGAGTCGTAGATTCCTCTACTAGTACACCAAAAATAGAAACTCAAAGTTTATATAGTGTATTACGTTGATGGATTTCCGTATATTAAACCATCCCTGCATTCCTGGGATGAAGCCTACTTGGTCATGATGGATGATCGTTTTGATGTGTTCTTGGATTCGGTTGACGAGAATTTTGATGAATAATTTTGCATCGATATTCATGAAGGGAATTGGTCTGAAGTTCTCTATCTTTGTTGTGTCTTTATGGGGTTTAGGTATCAGAGTAATTGCGGCTTCATAAAATGAATTGGGTAATGTACCTTCAGATTCTATTTATTGAATAGTTTGAGAAGAACTAGAACTAGGTCTTCTTTGAAGGTCTGATAGAACTCTGCACTAAACCCATATGGTCCTGGGCTTTTTTTGGTTGGGAGACTATTAATGACTGCCTCTATTTCTTTAGGAGATATAGGGCTGTTTAGGTCATTAATGTGATCCTGGTTTAACTTTGGAACTTGGTATCTGTCTAGAAAGTTATCCATTTCATCCAGATTTTCCAATATTTTAGAATATAACCTTTTGTAGAAGGATCTGATGGTGTTTTGAATTTCC
Source organism: Mus minutoides (assembly GCA_902729485.2). NCBI lineage: Eukaryota > Metazoa > Chordata > Mammalia > Rodentia > Muridae > Mus > Mus minutoides. The sequence goes on from LR749577.1 coordinate 1,265,657, forward strand.
TCAGAATCTGTTGTTATGTCTCCCTTTTCATTTCTGATTTTGTTAATTTGGATGCTATCCCTGTGCCCTCTAGTTATTCTGGCCAAGGGTTTGTCTATCTTGTTGACTTTTTCAAAGAACCAGCTCCTGGTTTGATTGATTCTTTGGATAGTTCTTTTTGTTTCCACATGGTTGATTTCACCCCTGAGTTTGATTATTTCCTGCTGTCTACTCCTCTTAGGTGAATTTGCTTCCATTCGTTCTAGAGCTTGCAGATGTGCTATCAAGCTACTAGTGTATGCTCTCTCCATTTTTTTTTTGTAGGAACTCAGAGCTATGAGTTTACCTCTCAAGAATGCTTTCATTGTGTCCCATAAGTTTGGGTATGTTGTGGCTTCATTTTCATTAAACTCTAGAAAGTCTTTAATTTCTTTCTTTATTTCTTCCTTGACCAAGGTATCATTGAGTAGAATGTTGTTCAGTTTACAAGTGAATGATGGTGTCTGCTTCTTATGTTGTTATTGAAGAACAGCCTTAGTCCATGGTGATCTGATAGGGTGCATGGGATAATTTTAATACTTTTGAATCTGTTGAGATCTGTTTTGTGGCCATTTATGTGGTCAATTTTGGAGAAGGTGCCATGAGGTGCTGAGAAAAAGGTATATCCTTTCGTTTTGGGATAAAATATTCTGTAGATATCTGTTAAGTCCATTTGTTTCATAGCCTCTGTTAGTTTGACTGAGTCTCTGTTATCAAAGACAAAGGTCCTAGACAGGTAACTACTCTCACCCCACAACTTCAGAGGGTGATAATAACACACTCTACGTTACACACAAAACTCGAAATGATTTCAAAGAAATTACTTTCGCCGACGGGTTGCATTTGGAGCATAGATATTCAGGATTGAGAGTTCCTCTTGGAAGATTTTGCCTTTGATGAGTATGAAGTGCTCCTCTTTGTCTCTTTTGATAATTTTGGGTTGAAAGTCTATTTTATTCGATATTAGAATGGCTACCCCAGCTTTTTTCTCCAGACCGTTTGCTTGGAAAATTGTTTTCCAACCTTTCACTCTGAGGTAGCGTCTGTGTTTTTTCCTGAGGTGTGTTTCTTGTAAGCAGCAAAACGTTGGGTCCTGTTTGTGCAGCCAGTCTGACAGTCTATGTCTTTTTATCGGGGAATTGAGTCCATTGATATTAAGAGATATTAAGGAACAGTAATTGTTGTTTCCTGTCATTTTTGTTTTTAGAGTTGGGATTCTGTTCTTGTGGCTGTCTTCTTTTAGGTTTGTTTACAAATGTGTGTGCATCTATGTGTGCATGTGAGTGTGTAGGGGGGTGGGGAACATAGATGCCTGCAGAGCTACCTAAAATTGGTGCTTGAAACAAAACACCGATCCTTTGCAAGAGCAGCAAGCACTCTTAACTGCTGAGCCATCTCTTCATCCCCTCAGCAATAAATTACTATTCTACAAAAAATAATTAACAGTCTGAAGAAATAGATCAGGATCAGTTGGTAAAGAGCTTATCACACAAACATGAATTCCTGAGTTTCCAAGACCCATGTGGAAAGAGAGAGAGAGAGAGAGAGAGAGATTTGGTGGTATAGATTTCAGTAGGTTTCTAATCTCAGCACTGGGGAGGCAGAGATAGGAGGATCCCTGTGGTTTGCTGTTAAGCCAGCCTAGACAATTCAGCAAGTATGAGGTTAAAGAGAGAGAGCCATCTCAGGAAAGCAAAACAAAACAAAAACAAAAATTCAGAAAACATGACTTGATTCTAAAAATGACACTTGAGGATTACCGCTGGTCTACGCACATACACACACACACGCTACAAATGAAATGCAAAGTTTGAGTTAATATTCATTTAATACTAATTCTGTAGTCATCAAACTACAGTGATGTGTATTTAAGATATAAAATATTTCATATATTATATAATATGTGTGAAAGTATAATAAGATAAATATAAAATACTATATACTAAAAACTATATAAGTCAAGGTCTCCTTAAAGAATTCAAGATAAGTATGTAGGGAAAGAACACAAAGTGAAGAAACAATGTCTTCCTTGTTCCCAGATTACATTCACTGGGATAGTGACCTTCAGTTAAAAATGAGAGGTTTCTCAGACCAGTTATTAGTAACTGATAGCAATCAGGGACAGAGCTCCATGCATTCATCTACACATCCATACATTCCTGTGTGAGTGGCACACATGTCACTCTATAGTCAATAAACACTTACCATTTTCTGGGCACCTAGACAGATATCAGGAGGAATAAAGTACTGCCATGGCCCTCAAAAACTCATCATGGGAGAAAATGACATGAAAACCTGTAAATAAATTTAGTGTTGATGTTATCGTTGTGTAAGTATGCAAGGCCTTTGCTCATTTTAACTTAGAGGGATACAAAAAGAGATGTGTCAGGGTTTTCCTAGGAATGTCTAACCTGACTCTAAATCCTTTTCTTCTATGTGAATCATGATTCTATGGCTCCAAGAATATAGATTCCATGAAGATAGTGTTTTGAGAATGTAGAATAGTCATGGTCCACAATAAAGTTATTTATGGAATCTGTCTATGGGTCAAAAAGACATCATAAACTCTGGGTTTGAAATTTGACTATTTTTGAATAAATGGGATACTCTTTTTAAAAGTTCTGTGGAAGTTGCCCTGTGCCTGATTTCACATCTTGGGGCAGTTACAGGTGTGATAGTTGCATGTCCTGTGTAGATGATACACACTGTAGAATCATAGCCAACCTTTTCAGCTGAAGATGCAACCTCCTTGAGTGTCAATGCTAAACACCTGTGTGTGTTCTCTCCCAGTGCAGTGCTTGGAGATGACCACCAAACGGAAGCTCATTGGCCGCCTTGTGCCATGCCGCTGCTTCCGTGGAGAGGAAGAGATCATCTCAGTGTTGGATTACTCCCACTGCAGCCTGCAACAGGTGCCCAAGGAGGTCTTCAACTTCGAACGCACACTAGAAGAGCTCTATCTGGATGCCAATCAGATTGAGGAGCTGCCTAAGGTGAGTTCTGAAAAATCAAAGATACACTGTCAATCTGAAGTTCCTAATTCAAAGATTCAGAATGGAGATAAGCTTCCTTCAATCCTAGTAACTGAGACATTATGGACTTCCATCCAGTAATTAACACACCACTGCCTCTCACAAAATAGACTTCCATCACAGTAGTACATGACATAGTACATCCCTCTATCATGGTATTTGATGCAAAGCTATGGCCTTCCATCCAGGTAATACAGCAAGACCTTTCATTTTGGTAACTAACAAGCTGGGCTGCAGAGTGAGTTCTTCAAGTCTGTAAAGTGAAACCCTGGGGCTCCCCACTCACAAACACAATAACATAGTGTGTGTGTGTTCTTGATTAGAAAAGAGAGGGATAATATGAAATGTGATATAATTTTAAAACATAAATTCATGATACGTTACAATTATTTTAAACCTTTATTCATCTTAAGTCTAACATATTTAGCTAGCATTACATTATATTGACAAGCATGATAAAGAGACTACATGCACAGAATAGTTTGTTGGTATAGTGCTTACCCAGCATGGGCCGAAAAAGAAAGAAAACATTGAATTTGTGAGTTTTTATGTAAAAATATTTCAATAAAAGCTTTAAGTATGAGCCTTTTACATATGCACACTGCCACTATAAGCAAATCCAAGACTCCTATGACTTCATTCTCTGTTAAATGACTACAAAGTGACTAAAACCACACTTCAAAGTAGTTCAGGGTTAGAGGCACCTAACAATTAGTTACCTAAGTAAGTCACTAGCTGGAACAATCAGCTGGACATTTACTTGTGAAGAACTTATGCATTTGTGAGGGCAGCATTTGGAATGTAAATAAATAAATAAAATGCATTCAATATGCAAAACAAGTTTATTAAATATTTCAATGTGCTAATCAAAGTAAAATATGAATGGTTGATTTTACATGAGATTATGAATTGTGGTATTTATAAAATGTTTCAAAGTTAGGGAATATTTAATGCTTACTTCAAAAATTACCTACTTCATTTTTCACAATGCAAAACATAAATAGGTAATCTTTAATCTTTGAAGAGAAGATCTGAGTCAAGGCTAGAAATATAAATATTTCAATGTGCTAATCAAAGTAAAATATGAATAGTAGGTGTTACATGAGATCATGAATTGTGGTATTTATAAAATGTTTCAAAGTTAGGAAATATTTAATGCTTACTTCAAAAATGACCTACTTCATTTTTAACAATGCAAAACATAAATAGGTAATCTTTAATCTTTGAAAAGAAGATCTGAGTCAAGGCTAGAAACGTAAGATCTGAGTCAAGGCTAGAAAAGTAAAGGTAAAAGTGTAAAAGCTTTGGTTTTTCCACAGGGACAGAAGCCAATTCTGTTTGTAATTTAATACTGAATTCAATACTGCTTTGCTTTTATTTTGAATTAAGAAGTAAAGATATAGACAAAATAATAAATTGTAATTGGCATACATTATATTAAAATTGTGTATAAAGACATGCATAAATAAAATAGTAAACTGAAAAATACAACCTAGTTCTTGACATTTAAAAACTCTGTAAAAGACAATAAAAGTGATTTTAGAAAAGACAACATGTGACCAAATTTTTGACTAAAATTTAACCAAATAATAAAATGGGAACTTGGTGAATTAAATCAAGTTAACCATATCTAAAGTATAACAGAACTGAATTTGAAATAATATAAAAATATTTATAAATGTTATAATATAACATATTTATATGTCTATATTTAAATTTATATGGTATAGTATATAAATATATTTATAGACACATATACTTATATTTATAGGTATAAATTTTATATTTACATAAATATAAATAACATTTATAAATAAAATAGTAAACTTTGCAATCTTATCTCAAAAATATTTTAAATGCAGGGAGTTTATATTTTGGATGCAGATTTGATCCTATCTCTGCTTTTTGGTTGGGAAGGCCTCTATCTGGAAAATAGCAGCACCTCTAATACAGAGAGTAGTGGGGCAGAGTAAAGGTTCAGGTTCCTGATAATAATGTAAGTGGAAGACCTATGAGTAAAAAAATTCAAAAACAAATATTTACCCCACCAGAGCTGTAGTAAGTTCCCATGTAAATTATGTTGAGTCAAACTAAAGTAAGATTTGTGGCATTCTGTGATAGTTCTAAGTAGTGATCATCCAACAGCACTAGAAAGAGTCATTCTGACATTTCTCCAATCTCGATTCTATAGGTCTCAGTGAACTTTTATACACCTAGAACAGCCACACAGCTTCATTTATGGTTTTACTACTTTTTATTCATTCCACCACAAGAAAACAAAAAAACTAAGACTGAGTTGAAACAATTATCTTTGTACTTTCTTTAGTGACTAGTATGTACTTTGCCTGCATTTGAGGGAGAATACTGGTTGGCATTTTACTCTCTTGGTTTGGATTGTCATCTCACTTGTTGTTATAACTCTAGATCTACCTGTTTTCTGAGATTTCTGTCATTTTATTCTTATCTATAGCTGATTCAACTTCTGTTTTATATATTACCACATTCCCATTATGCATTCATTTGTAGATAAACATCCAGGTTGTTCCATTCCTTTGTTAATCATGAATACAGCAGCAATAAATGTAGATGTGCATACATCTCTGTAGTAGGATATATCGTTCTCTAGAAATATCCAGGAGTGGGACAGTTTGTAGATGGCAGTGCTCAATGCTTCATGGCAGTGCTCCACCCTGCATGGCAATGACTGTGGTTGCTTAGCACTCCTGCAGTCTTCTAAGTATGAAGGATTTGGGTAAGAAAATACCTAGCTTAACAAAATCCCTGTCATTTAGTAGTTACGTGACTCAGACAGACTGAACCCCTGAAGCCACAGCTTCTTCACTGTGGCAGAGGTGAACAGGCGTTGGTTTCTTCTCGTGCAATTATCATAAAGACCAAATAATGGAGATTATATTAACTGACTTTTTAGAAGATATCAAAGTGTTCTGTGACTCTTGAGAAGCAGCTAGACACATTCTTGAGAAGACCATGCCTTTATCTTGGATGCATAAGACATTACTTAAGTATATCTTCTCTCCCTCTCTCATAATACCCATACTTAAATCTATGTCAGAGCTGTTTCTTATATACTCCCACTTTGCTACATAAAAGAAAGAAATGACTTACTTTAGGGTCTAGGAAGCTCATCTGGCAAAGCTCAGTTGGTAAAGTGTTTGCCACATAAACAAAAGGGCCTGAATTTAAATCCAGAGGGAACCGTGTAAAATTCTGGGCACAATAGCATGAATCAGTAACCCCAGAACTGGTGGAGTTGAGATAGACAGATAGAGATTCACTGGTCAGCTAGTCAGGCTGAATCACTAAGATCCAGGTTTAATGAGAAATCCTGTTCCCAAAATAAGAATGATAAAGAAAGACATCTAACACTGACCTCTGACCTTCACACACATGTGCACACACACATGCCCCAACATGTAAATGTGCACATGAGGGGGGCTTATTCCAGTATCAAAAGAGACTTATTTAATGATGTTTATTTGCTTCTTCAAAATAATACAAATAAAAGGTTATAACAAACAAAAATGTGCCTACTAGTGGCTATAAGTTTACTATTTAATACAAATTTACAGTTGTGCCTGTTAGGTTTGTTATGGCCATATTAGATAAAGATGAACATTTGCTGGCTCATAAAACTAAGAACAGCCTGAAAAACTTTATGTGGAAAGTACAGAAAACAGACTTCAAGGTGACTCTTCAGGTTCTGCAGCACAATAACAACCTAGGTCAGCTGCCCCAAAGACCCATGTAACTGTAACATTTGCTCAAAGTTCAAACTCTTCGATTTTCGAATAATACCTAGTGAGGATGACTTATAAGGAATGCCATGGTTATGATGGAGTTAGGAGGTAATTTCCACATAGGCAAGCTCACACATCCACCACAGACAGACATGCACACAGATAGACACATAAACATTTGTATACAACATGCACACTCAAACACACTCCTATTTATACTCATGCTTACCCATATACAAACATAATTATCATATGCAATGTGTTCTCCAATATCCCACATAGCACATATCTTCAATTACATAGATTTTCTTTTCATTTTCAATAGTCATTACTTAGTCTAAAGCCATGTTTGCTAAATCTTTAAATACAATTATTTGAAAACCAAGATATTCTGTATTGGGAGAAGTCTGTGATCCAAAGGAAACCCAAATGGAAGGTGACAAATTGAAAAATGCTAACGTGCAGATGTGATTATAGTTAATGAAAACAAATGATCACTGATTGCTTCCTTCTACTACTAAAAAATGAATCTTTTTGAGTAGCAGAAACTACTTATATCTCTATACTCACAGGTTAAACAATCATTATAATTGATAAATATCAACTTTGATCAAGATTAAAGATTACCTAAATTTGAAATGTGGAACATGAAAAATGCTACTTGACCAGTGGCACTGCCTCGTGCTGACTATATTTCTTTTGAGTGTCTCCTAAAAATATGGAGTTGTTCATAATTTGATGTTTTATATGAATACTACGTTTCACACAGATCTAGGAAGGCCTCTGCTTTTAAATAAAAATGAGATAAAAAGAATATATCTTTAACTTCCTTACCTCCTTTCAATATCTGGGGCCTGATATTCTGACTTTCAGTGTAAAATATATAGTGTTTTCTGAATATATAAAACCATATTAAGAGTAAAACTGCCTCATGTATGTGTCTAAGCAGTAAAGAAGTAACAAGAGCCTTTAATCCCAGCATTCATGAGGCAGAGGCAGGTGGATTTCTGAGTTCGAGGCCAGCCTGGTCTACAAAGTGAGTTCCAAGACAGCCAGAGCTATACAGAGAAACCTTGTCTCAAAAAAACAAAACAACAACAACAAAAAATGTAACAAGAATTGATTGTTTAATCTCTTTCTTAGAGTGTCATACTTAGATGCTTTCTAATTATTTTGGCATTCATGTGAACAGATTTATTTTTATAACAACTGAGAACTTAGGTGAAGTCTGCAAGTGTATAACAGAGGAAAATGAAAGACTAATTAACATAAACTGTTCTTGTAGAGAAGATATCAGATTTCTTTTCTTACTTGGATCTCTATTGTTACTTAAAACATTTCACACATAAAATTTAATATGGCTGTTACTCTTAGACATAAGAATCAGTAAGCAATGGTCTTCTGTCTATTCCATGCATTTTCTAGATATTTTTTCATCTTTCATGTGAGGACCTGGTTCTGTCGTGTTTCTCGATTGTACATGAATAGTAAATCTGGTAGAAATGTTTTGAAGTTCCATTCTCTAATCTCTGCTCCCATTTGGGGTGAATCATACATAAGCTCCTAGATTATAGATAAAGTGTACAAATTGGCATTCTTGTTTATTCTATATGTTTTCTGTAGATGCTATTTCAGCTACCAGGGTTCATTATTGGACAAACCAAGTTCCTAGTGTCACAAAATTTATTTTACTGTAAAAGGTAAAGAATTCAAAGGGGACATGTTAGGTAGCAGCAAGTGTCCTGATGAAAATAAAGCACAGACTTTCCGAAAGGGCAGTTCAAGTTGAAAGGGCAGCCTTCGCATCTCTAAGAAGTGACATTTTGTGTTCTGTTCTGACTCAGAGGGGGAGGTTACAAGGAGATATCTGAGAATAGGTGTGCTAGGCCATACGTTCAAGGATTTGCAAGAGAGCATGTGATGAGTGAGAGGAAAAGTGGAGCAGATAGGGCAGGAGACTGACAAGCACTGGGACAAAAATCAGCTGAATTTGAGATCTAATTTTAAGTGTAAGTGAAGGATTTAAAAAAAAAAAAAAACAAGAACATGAAATAACTTATTTTTCAAGTGCCAATTTTGGTGTGGTGGGTATCAGTGAAAAGTAAAAAGCAAATAGATTAAGGTTAGTATAACTTAGTGGAAAGCCACAGGCTTCAACTCTACCAATGTAATTTAAAAAAATAATAATAAAATAAAATAAAACCCTTCAGACTAGGTTTCATAAATGAAGGAAACAACTGAGCCAGTAGAACTTGATTATCAGGGCCTGAGAAAGATCTAAAAATAATAGCCATTTGGAGAGCTAGAAAATAAGTATGAAGTATTACTGAGGATGTGGGAAGAAAAAAATGTATTGTCATAAAAGCAGAGAAAAAATGGAAAGTGTTTAAAAATAAGAGGTAATATAAACAGAAACTATGACAGTAAGAACAGGAGAGAACATTGTATTTAGTACATGGGAATAATGGTTATCATCACAAGGTTGAACTGAAGAACAAACAATACTGACTCTCCTGTGAGATGTCACTAGGAAGAAATAAAGCAAGCCAGAGAAGCCTGTGAGAGCAGGGCACTGCTATTTCTTGTTAAGATTGGTGACATTTGGGGATGGAGAGACTCACAGGTTCAGAGCACTTGTTGCTTCTGCAGAAGTTCCAGGTTTGATTCTTGGTGTTGGAATGGGCTGTTTGGGAAAAGAAGCTTATAGATTGTGTATTAGATGGGCTATTGGATCAACATTTTCATTAATATTTCAGTGAGGTCTGGGTCTGAGCCATTCCAACATGGCCAGAAATACAAGACAAGCTTTTATCCTAAGATCAAGAACAGGTAGTGGACCATCTTTACAAATGAGTTAGCAGATAATTTATAGAAAATAAGATTTCACTCAAAAGCCCAGTTTTATGCCTTCTCTTTTTAAAATCGTATGAGATCTAGTGAGGTCCATAATACCAGTTGTTGACAATGGCAGATGGAGCTAATCAGTGTTGGGACCCTACAATGAGCAAGTATGCTTTGCCATTGACCCCAGGTAGTCTCACTGCAGCACTGAAATTTGCTGTTTGTATACTAAGAACGAAATGAGTTTTCAACTAAACATGGATATTCTTTAACAATAATATTTCATTTATTAATAGCAAATTTAATAAGAGGTATCATTGAAATACTAAGCATTAGATACATGTCAGGTCATTTGCTCAGCACAAGGGAACAGGAATGGAAAAGATTTACATGCTTGTTAGCATGGAAAACATGAGTTCAACAGCATCATTATCAGATGTGCTAAGATGCACAATCAAGCAGTGGCACTTTATGCTCAGTGGAGCCCCTTCCTAAGGAATAACACTGCAAATGAGACTTAGTAATGAGTAGCAGCTTTTCAGAAAAGAAATTTGTGCATTTCAGGGTATGAACAGGCATTGCTAAAGAATTAAAGTTCCACAATATGTATGTATATGAAGCAAGAGACAGAAATGAGGCTGAAATGGTACAGCCTTATATTCTAAATTGAAGAATTTTAATTTTGTTCTGAAATCTATTTAAAAATTCAGCTGATACTACCAAGATAAGATGATCCTTTTGATAAACAGTCTGACTGTACCAAAAGTAGAATATAAAGAGTGAATAAAGAGGCAAGAAGGCCATGTACCCCAATCCTGAGGCAAGCTGTAAAATCTGAGGTTGACCTGGCCTGTTCCTGTGCAAAAAGCTCTGTGATGTCAAGGCATTCTAAACTTTTAAAAGAACATGACACTACTTGAGAGCTATTTTGAGTCTGACCTTTCATAGAACTGATCTTTCCTCAACTGTATAAACTACCATGTGCTGTTGGTTACCAAAAGTTAGTAGACAATAAGAAAAAAAAAAAAAAACCACTTATGTGCACTGCATCGTGCCATAATGACCAATAATTGAAGACTGATAGGACAAAAGCATGAGTAAGTTCTGGAGGTCATAATCACTGGAACTTGGAGAAAGAAATCCATCTGCAACCCTAAAGGTGGAACAATATGAACTAATCAGTACCCCCAGAGCTAGTGTCTCTAGCTGCATATGTAGCAGAAGATGGCCTAGTCGGCCATCAATGGGAAGAGAGGCCCCTTGGTCTTGCAAACTTTATATGCCCCAGTAGAGGGGAACACCAGAGCCAAGAAGTGGGAGTGAGTGGGTAGGGGAGTAGGGCGGGGGGAGGGTATAGGGTACTTTCTGGATAGCATTTGAAATGTAAATAAAGAAAATATCTAATAAAAAAAGATTTAAAAAAAAGAAATCATATTCTCTTAATTGTCTTGTCAGAGATATGGAGTACAAAGGTTAACTCAACTCCTAAGACAAACATTCCTTGGACAATGTTAGGACACACTGGTGTTGTGCATTGCAAAACCACATGTTGGAGTCAGGCCATCTTGAGTTTGAACCCTACTCCAAGAATGCTCCTGTGACAAATGGAAAAAAATATCTTGTCCTTCACAAGAATACTTTGCCTCTTTCAGTTTTATCATGAACCGACTTTGTGACAATTCTCTATAGTTTTAGATTGAGTAATAAAACACGTGAATGGGGTGTGACGTGTACATTTTAGCAAGCAGCCGTGGCTCTCCTTAGCAGTCACATCATAAACAGCACAAAATCGATCTTTCTTTCTTTCTATAAATTGAAGGATGGCAGTCCTATGTTCCAAAATTTAAGTGATCTTTTTCCTAAATCAACAATGATTTAAAGCAAAAGAAAAATAATTTTACAGGCAGCCTTTCTACAGTTTATATGGACATTTAGTCTAAATGAATTTTTGGAACTAGTTATCCCCATTCAAGGAGACAACTTGGCATTTCCATAAGGAGCCTGAAGCAGCACTGAATCAACCATCTGGTTGGCCAGACTCAGGAGCGCTGAAGCCTCCGTAGAACCTCCCATCACTTCCTGCTATTCTGGCAACAGAGAAGCCTTACTGGTTGGTTGAGAGAGAGAAAGGAGGGAATTATTGCCCAGAAAGTTTTTTGTTTTCTTTACATTTTAAGTAGATGAAATAATGATTTGTTTTCCTTTTTGACAATACAGGTTAATTGTGCTACATTTAATTTCTATGGCCTCAATAGAGTCTTTCCTCTGCCAGCTGTCTTTAACAGGAAGAGCGGCTCTTTTTCTTTGTTCTAAATAATTAAGGGTTGACTACAGAGAACCTTGTAAAATACGCACACACCATGCCAATGTTCTCATTAACATTAATAACAACAGCTTTTTCACTTGTCAGTGAAATAAAGTGTCACTAGCCTGTGAAGAAACCTAATTCAGTAGCTGGTAAGAGACAAAAGTCCCAACTCTATTTACAGGGGGGAAAAAAAAAAGAAAACAGGAGCCTGTAGAGTTCCAAGGCAGGATGACTGCACTGTCAGGCAGAATCCAGAGCTGGATCCTCTGCAGATCAGGACATGAGGTTTCATTTTGATGTCTCTCTTCCACCATAGGGTGGGGCTCTTCTGGTTCTGGCTTGATTCCAGTAGCAACCATTCTCATGCTCAATGACACACTCAAATCTCTCACCCACCTCAACACTACCTCAGTTTTCAAAAGTATCCACACTTTCTGATCTCACTTGAGTATTCATTCAAACTCAGCAACCCTAATTATTGCCGTGAAACCTGTCTGCTGTCTCGGTTTGTCTGTTGTCTGTCTCGGTTTGTCTGTTGTCTCGGTTTCCCGCATCTCAGTAACTACTCATGAGTTGCGATCCCTGTCTTCCTAGAGTTCCTCTCATCTCACCTTCCAAGCAAAGCTGTGTCTTGTCATTTTTTTGTTTTCTATTTGTTAAATTTCTTTCTTTACTCTTCTCCATCCTGATCCATTTGTCCGGCCCTCATCTCTAGGAAACTAATAGAACAATTTTCTTATTGATAGTTCTTAAACCAGCCCTTTCTCTCCGTTTTATTCTCCTCACATTCAACAGTGATATATTTCCAATGTAAATATGACCAAACCACAGAAGTTAAAAGTCCCACCACTTCTTTACTTCTGGAAAGAACCTATATACCTGAGCCTGGGACTAGAGTAATAAAATGAGGCCTCCGTTGTCTGGCTACAATGAACCTTATAGCCTCTAGCTTTACAGGTTGGTCTTAAAACAGAAAATGGTATTTCCTATGCTTGATATCCACTCTGCCACTCATCTCAAGATCTCATCCTTTCTGGCCTTCATCTTTTACTTTCTGATATAATCACTTTGTCTCATGCTCTGCTGTACCTCCTTTTATACCACATACTCAGGTTGCTGTGGCAACTACTCACATGACATGTATATTGTGTGTTTGATCTGTGTCCACAGACACAGGATGAAGCAACTGGTGCTGTTGTGTCCACTCCCCTGTGGAAGTCAAGTTAATATTTGAGTCAACAGGAACTAGCACTGCAGTCCATCTAAAGCTCTCTTTTTATTACCTACTCATTGGACAAGAAATTAAAGTTTACCTTTGTAAAGTGGATTATAGGACTATAAAATATTAAATGAAGTAACAATAGATACTCTGCTGACCAAGTATAAAACTCTTTATCAAATGCCATCCAACCAAGTATTGTCCGTATCTATACTGATTATTCCCCTAAGACAAAAATCAATGCTTCCTTAATTCCGGATAGTCAGCAACCATATTAATTTCCAGTTGAAAAAAAAAAAACTCCAAAATAGTATACATTCCCACACACACCCTCAATCTGTAGTTTAATGTAATCTTAGAATATGCCCTAGGCTACAGTGTGGAACAGGGGTAGAGTGCCTACCTTGCAAAGCAAAGCCTTGGCTCAGTCCCCAGCACTGACAAAACAGTCTACCCCAAATTCCTGGAAAAACTGGAAGGTGAAAGACAATAAAAATATGATTTTCTACTCAGTATTTGTTTCTCTTTCTCTCCTGATATTAGCTTGATACTGCCAAGTAATCACAGGCATGTATGTTAAAGGTTTTACCTCTAAATTTTAAATGTATATGATTATTGAATAGGCTAAGTCTGGAAATATATCGTCTACCTTCAAAGCAACAGCTGTTATTCTAGTTATCAGATATACCCCCTTTGAAGACCATGACAAATGCTAAAAATCACCCTGCTGTTCCAAAAGGAAAAACAACCCAACATCTTTGCACAAGTTGTTGCTGAAAGATCTGTAGTTTAGAAAGAGCACCCACAGTGTTTACCATTTCATAAGATGAAATGCCTGGGAACTTCTTATTGCAATCTTTCTGCAAGACATAAGAGAGATCCCTTCCTTGTAGCCCATTGGATATTGCCAGTTATACTAAGGAGAGCCAAAGTACTGTCTTGCCCTATAGCTGGAATCTTATCTGTCTTACCTTGCTGAGTCTCATATCTGCCACATTTATGCCCACTCACTGCAAGATTCTTTTTTAATATAAAATCTCCCCTTATGTGATACTCAGTGGTTCTCCTTTAAATGGCCTCTCTCCTTGCCAATGTACACAGCACCTTACATGTGGCTCTAACATGGGTATTTTCATATCCCATCAGCCCATTTCTGATCACAGAAACAGTTCTTTTCACAAACAGAAATTGGAATGAATGAATGAATGAATGAATGAATGAACTTACTGCTAATAAGCATTAGGGTGGGCATAGGGTCTTTAAGTTAAAGATATCCAGAGATATTTCCTCTGAAAATTCCTTTTCTGGTGTCCTATTTAGTTAGGTATATATGTTATTTCTCTTTATAGCTCACTGAATACTTGAGGAAGGGGATTGTTAGTTATCTCTCTTGAGTCCTGACACTATATAACTGTTAAAGAGGCACAAGCTGAACACCAACAATCTGAGAAGAAAGGATAAAAGGGAAGAAAGGAAAAAAGAACAAAAAGGGGGGAAAGGAGGTATTATTTGGAAGCTTATAATTCCATAAAATGCAAATGTAAAACTATTTTACCATATTATTTTTGAATTGCTGCTTCCTAAATAAAGATAATTATTCATAATATTATTAAACTAAAGAGTTTTACATTTCCCTTTAATGTAAACAAGTAGTTATTTCTTGGAAAGAGCTTTCCAACCAAGCTGGGAATGTCAGTGGTTGAACACTTGAAAACAGGATTCAAGGAGGAATTTCTAAGAAACCAACAATTCAGATATAGCTGTTCACTGGACTTTAGTCTTTTAGCAAAGCCTTCTTCATAAACACTCACAGCCCTCTTGTTCGACATATGAAATTACATGAAACTTTCCAGGAAAAATTTCCCCATACAACAAACACTCCCAGTTGTAGTGGGGAGTTAAATAGTTATTTTCTTACCTCCACCCTAGGGAACAATGTTTTGGCATACAGTCACCTACATGCATGTCATGACATTGCTATAGTAACCATGAATCTCCAAGCCAGGATTTATAAAATACCAGTACAAAGAATAATAATGTTTAGCCAACACACTCATATGCCCTTCCAGCTGTGTATTTGCTGCTGTAAAGTTCCTATCAGTAATCCGGGGATGGCTCACTGGTGGCCCTGGTCTTCCTCACTCTCTTTCCTCACTCTTGTCAGATGTCATAGTTAACTGTCAAGATCATACATCTTTGCAGAATGGGGAGTGTGCTGCTTTGGACACAGCTTAGTACTTACACAGATGTGTAAGTGAATGTTGTCTCTGACCCTTGCTAATTATATGCCATAAAAAGCTGTGTTTTCCCCTACAAAATGAGTTAAGAATGACGTGTTTCCATTACTGTTATAAGAATATTATATATTTTTACAGTGAAGGTTGGTGATTTGCCCTTATGTAACAGGTACTCATGAAATGAGGTGCCTTCTATATTACATTATTCCTTCTCATAATATTTATGAAGAAATATCTTCTCACTAAGAAGACGAAATAAAGTGCACCTTACATGACACACTGTCATAGCTCACACACATGAATGTCAGTGTCAGAACCTCAAGACTTATACAAGGATGCAGACAGAGTGTGTAAACTGATGAGAACATGGGGTAAAGCAGGAGAGATAAGAGCATGAGCTGGAGACTGGAACATGAGTGGCAGAGGCCCCTATGCAGGATGATAGAAGCACGTTAGAGGATTCACAGGTGATGGAGGATGTGATAGGATGAGGAAATGCAGAGATAAGGGCTTCAAAGGCCACAATGGAGACTGCACTTTTTCCAGAGGAACAGAGAACCACCTAAAGCTTATGATCAAGAGACCATGCTGCATTTTAAGAAGTATCATGTGGTTAACTCTCAGACATTTCTCTAGAGATAAATCTGCAAAGTTAATTACCAGACTTTTTAATCTAATCATCTCTCTCTTGACAAATGCATTCATTTTTTCAGACTTTTGCTTCTGACCTGATTAAGCCAATAATTAACACATTGCTGTTGCTTTATAGAGCCAGTGACTATTTAGATTTACCAATACTTTCCTTTTGATATAGTACCAAATTTATTCAGTCTTTAGTTCCACTCTGACATCACTTCTAGAATCATTTTCTATTATACTTAAAGATATCTTCTGATGGTCGCTTTAATCTGTGACTCTTGGTAAAGAGCTCACTTGGTCTGTGTCTGAAATAATGCTGTTCTGTACTTTCTGTTTAAAAAAAGCTGTCAATATAAGATTATTATTGGTTCTTGAAAGACTAATATCTAGTGAATCCCTACTCTAATTGTTGTTAGGAACTCATCTCTGCTTTCCTTAATTACTTTTTTGTTTTTAATTGACACAATATTTATCCATGTTTGTGGGCTACTGTGAGATAATTCAATACATTTCCACAGTATGCATCAATCTAATCAAGGTGATTAGCAACCACATCGCCTCCAACATTTATTGCTTTCATCTGTTGAGAACTACCAAGTCTTATGATTCTGAAGTATGATCTAAAACTGTTGTCAACCACAGTATCATGGGCTGCTAGCACTAGTCCCTCCAGCTGCCACATGTCTTTTGAATGAAATCTTTCCTCCGGGCAACTTTTAGATGCTCTGGTCCTTACACTGTACAGTTTCATATGAATTTGTGTGGCATTTTTTTCTTGTTCAGAATTTTTTGACTTGTGCCTCCTGTACATTAGTGAAGCTTGCCGTTATAATACTCTTTATGAACCCCATAAAGAATACTTATTTGTACTTATGTTCTCTTGTGTTCCAAAAAAACCGTCTAACTCTCTCCCCTATGTCCTTGAAGAGTCTTCCTGATTACCTGGTATCTTTCTTGGCACATTGATCTAACTTCTCCCTAGTATCTGATCTGCTACTACTTTCTGCATATGACTTTAAACTCTTTTAATATTCTTCTCTGATTTCTCTTTAATAATATCTTATTTCATCATCATACTTTCAGATCCTGCCTTCATTATCTAAATATAACTTAATAACAATCTACTTTGCAGCTTTTTGTTTTTCTTTAGCAACTCTAACAGCATATTTCACTGTATATTCCTGTTTGTAATTATCCCATGAACATTAGAACATTGTTAGCTAATAATTATCAAAGGACAGTTTTGACATCACAGGTAAACTGTCGCAGGGCATACCTAGAGTCTATGATTGAACACTCAGCAGACCTTTCTCTGAGGGAACAAGTCTTGATTCTTTAGGCCCCATGAAAAGTGGGGAAACACACACACACACAGAGTGGAAAAAGCAAGGCTCCAACCATTTTATATATGTACATACATGCACACACATATTTGGTGGATGGAGCAAAACCCTACCTAACTTTACATATATACATGCATGTATATATACATACACATATTTGGTGGATGAAGCAAAGCTCCTGCAAACAAGTTTCAACAACTTTATTTTTCTCCTAGCCATTTTAGACCACTTAAGACAAAAATTCTCTATGTAAGGAAAAAGACTACCTCATAGCTACAAATTAGTTGTTCTCAGAGAACAATCACCATAAAAATTTATTCCTTAAGAACGGATTAAAATATTTACACAAAGGGAAATTACAAAAGGATTACTGATTATGTATTCTTCTTTGAAACTCATACCTAACTAAACAGTTCCCATCTATCTTTGTAACCCCAAAGCAGTAATTCTTTTGACATTGATTAACAACATTTAAGAAATTGAAGTTTAAAGTAGCAAGTTTTTTCTTATGCTTAGTTGATGACAATTTGCATAAACCAAGAAAGAAATAATCCTCTATCTTACATCTTATTTTTGAGGTCTTGATCAACTAAACTGGCTAATCATCTATTCTCTATTCTTATACTCATAATTGAATTATTTACTCTTTATTTGTAACACTGTCTCTTCATGGTAAACACTAATACCTATGGCCCCATCCTTAGGTTCTAAGAACTCAGACCTGACCTAGAATAAATACTTTCTTTTATTATTAACTTGTGTCAAGCCTATTTTTCTCTTCCAAGTACAATTATGTGCTTGTAACACATGAAAGCTCACTGTACTGTACTCCTTTTCTAACCTATGTTTCCCTATCTATTTTATAAAGGAGAGGGTACATTCTACTCTTACTTCAAACTTGATTTTATATATATATATATATATATTTGTTTTGTTTTTTGGTTTTCGAGACAGGGTTTTTCTGTATAGCCCTGGCTGTCCTGGAACTCACTTTGTAGACCATGCTGGCCTCGAACTCAGGCCTGCCTCTGCCTCCCAAGTGCTGGGATTAAAGGTGTGTGCCACCACGCCCGGCTGATTATATATTTTTGACAAAAACAAACCAACTCCTTAAACTTCCTATCAACTACTTAACTTTCTAAAAATATTTAAATCAAATCAAAAATTCTGTAAAATTGCTAATTCATCTAAATATTATTTTATGAAAGTTCATCTTCATATTGATCTGCAAGATCAAATTGCCCAACAGAGTGAGCTATCTCCCAAGAAGCAAGCATATCACACTATAGGCACTGAGGGTCTCATGCCCATTCACACAACACTAAATACAGGAGGAATATAGTAATGACAAGCATGAGAAGGATCAGCAACAGCAAGAAGCAATACAGAGATGAAGTCCCCAGACTGTGCCTCTCCAAGGCACATCCATCACAGCTGTGCACAATGGTGGACTGTATCCAGGAAGCTCACTTTCTCACTGCAGTACCTCCTACATGCATCCACCAAAAAATATCCTTTCTAATTCCTGGGCTCAGAAGCAATTCGTGTTTGCTTCAGCTCAACACTTAAAGGCGATACTGACATTCAGCATATCTCCAACACATGTACTTTTTTTTTTTTTNAGGGTTGAAGACCCCTTTAGCTCCTTGGGTACTTTCTCTAGCTCCTTCTTCCTTGGGAACCCTGTGTTCCATCTAAAAGCTGACCGTGAGCTTCCGCCTCCATGTTTGCCAGGGATTGGTATGTTTTCCCCCGAGACCGCTATATCCGGGCCCTTTCAGCACCATCTTGCTGGCATATGATATAGTGTCTATGTTTGACTCAGGGCACTCTCTCCAAGATCTGGATCCCCTCAGATTATCAAGTGAATGTCTGAAACTAGTTTGAAATGGCAACTGAGAGAAGCATAGCCATGGCTGTGCCACAGCCCCCTCTGACCCTTGCAAGTAGATTCCTCCAAGACTTCTTCTCTTCAATGCCCTTTTTGGAGAGGCGAGTGTATGTTGCTGATGTTCTGTCCCAACCTAATTAGATGCCCTGTGCATGTATTTCTGATACCCAGTACAGATTTACACAGGGCACTTACATGTGTGTCTGAATATTGAAGCACAGACTCTAGATTTCATGGGATATCTTCTTACTCCATGATTTCCCTGCCATTTACTTGTGTGTCTGAGTATTCAGTCAGAGTCTGGATCCCAAGGGGATAGCTCTTCATATATCACATAGTGTCCCTTGTACTCACAGCCACATAGGTCTAGTTTGTAACAGGCACGACTAAACAGTGTCCTCGTAATTAATGAGGGAAACTATACATTATAGAATGTAGAAAGTAGTTGTCTTTATGCTCATGTAAAAGCAGTTAGTGAAACAAGGAATATTAAACATTTAGGGTTGTCTCTTCAAGGGAGAGATGTATAACCTGTTTTCTGCCCAGAAGTCTGAGAATGGATGTAATTAATAGCCTGGTAACCTGTATTTCTGTAAGGACAAGACATATCTGACTCCTCCAGACTAATATGTTTATCTTAGACTTTTCTTGACTAGACATTTATCTTGAGCATCATTTCTTAGTCAGTAGAACCCAATATTATGGGAGATGTCACATGTACTTTACAATAGCCTAAATGACCTTTGAGCTATTTATAGGCCAGGCCATACCTGACTGCCTCAGACATTTATATTTGTCTCAGTCATTCTCTCTAGATCCTTTCTTATCTTTAGTGTTGTTTCTCAATGTGTACTTTGTAAAGAGTTTCAATGTAAACATTTCTTAAGTTTTGTTGTAGACATGTGATTGAGTTAATTGTAATTGGGTAACTTTTTGCAAAATTGTGCTAGGGTTAAGATAAATATTCCAGAGTCACACTCTAGGCATTTGAACCAACACACACTACAGATTTAATGTTGAACAGGATTTCCTTTTTTCATCATGTATCATTACTGTCTGTGGAGTTTTCAGAAACCCATACAATAGAATATACCTTTTTAACCTCAAATAATTTTTATTAAACTTTTGGATCTTTCAATAGCATAGCTTAAAAATGTTTAAGTGATTGTACTTCAGTTCTAAAGTTTCTTACAAAGTCAGTAATTTAAATTACATATGCTTCTGAAACAAATCTCTTCAGCATTAAACTATTTCCTTAGCTATAGAGATATGGGATTCTAGCACAAATGCATCTTCAGATTCAAAACATTTCTATTGTTTTTTAAATATGAGTTATTAGCAAATCAAAACTAGAATACCCATGTAGTTAACAATCTGACTGTAATTAACTATTTGTTGTTTCTTATTTCCCCTATTTTGAAGAATATAGCTCTTCTATAATGATCCCACCTCATTTTTACTCAAAGCTTGAATTTTGAGAAGGCCTTGCAAGGGCTCTTAGTTTTGTAGAGGGCATGACTCATGGGACGTTCACTCAGATAAGAAACTTGATCTAGGAAACATCCTCCACTGAGACTATTTACCTCTCTGAAGCTTCCTGTCCAAAACTGCCTGCCTCAGCAGGAGTTTGGTACTCTTCTCATTTCCCTTTAATTATCTGCACTCTCAAAATTATTGGCTCAGCATAAATTGTGGACAGAAAAGCATCCTGTGGTACATGGGAAGGAGAAATGTGTAATACCCAGGCAAGCTGATCAAGATTCTGACTCTAAACACACTGCTTTGTTTAGAAAACTAGCAAACAGACCATCATATTGTACATTAATGTACTTTTAATTGCTAACAGTCACCCAACTTTTCTGGATATGATAGATTCACAAGTGATTTATTCACCAAATCTAGGACTATTATTATGAGATTAAATCATTAGTGCAAGAATATTGTGGGGTGGGGGATCCTTACAAATAACTTACTCTCTCCTCTCACTCATCCCTCACCACCTATGGCAGGTAAGAGAATTAGCCCAGGGTTATGAGAGTGGGAGAACTTGCCATGTCCTTCACCAGCTGCAACACTCAGGAGAGTGGGCCCTGCACTTCACCTGGGCAACAAGGTAGAGCTGGCACTGGTTACAGGGCTGCTGGTGATCCTGTCTAGAAGGCATGAGATCAGAAGAGCTGGCAGATTGACCAGCTCAGATACCTTTCAGGACCAGATCAAAGGATTTGAATGGCCCACCCCAACATCTACCCTCTGGATAAACTACTAGAATGCATGAATGGGTGGTCCTAAGATACAAAGCTGCAATGTCTCTATTTCATAGGGCAACAACAGGATATTCAAAGTTCCAGTATTGATAGAGTATTAGAAGCCAGAGGCTTTGTACTTGACCAAGTCAATAAAATAAACATTTGCATGCAAAGAAGTATGGACAAAGGTTATATTGTAGGACACACTGTGACACAACTACAGCTTCCATGAGATTTTTCTACATTGGGGGAGGTTGCAAGAGTAGAGGGCAGGTATGAGGGGAGAGGGAGATAAGTGGGACTGGGGTACATAATGTGAAAATCACATATAACCAATAAAAAGTTATTTTATAAAAACAACTTACTTTTGATTGTAAGGTACATTCCAAATACCAAAAATAGAAAGGAAAGGAAAACTGTGAATCTTTTCGATAGCCTATATTAATACCTTTTGCTCTCTCAAATCTCATGTTATATGGCTTAGCATCCCTACTCTACAGACTAGAAAACCACTGGGTTCAAAGATAACACTGCAGTAAGTGTCATGGTTGACTGGATACTGATTTTGAGTCAAGTGCTCATTATGGCTTAGATTCTCCCTAGTAGAACATGTAAGGGAGTTTCCTTTAAAAAAATTGTATGTCACTTCATTCAAAATTAAGAATATTAGGACTTCTACTAATCTTGAATGTATTTGAGAAGTTTGTTTTAAAGGACTGTTTTTTAAAAAACATTAGTTTTAACATTCCTCTCAATGAGGAGATAGTTGACTATTAAGCGGTAATTAACATGTAACACACATGTTCACATAGCACATCACTGTCTTACTAGATAGCACAGACTGGAAGACATTTGAGAATAACTTCCAGGACTGTAGCCATGTGTTTTCATATTTGGCTAGGAGGAATCTCTTTCAAAGAACCCATTAAACATCTTTTTTCAAAGTTTTATTTTTAAAAAATGTACATTTCTATGTAGGGTGTTGAAAAAATAATTCTGACATTATATCAAGTGGCAAATAATCTTTATAAAGAACCCAAGATGACTAACTCAACGTAAGAGACTTTATACTTCCTCTTATGTAAGAAGTCATATGATCTCCTTTTTAAAAAGCTAATGAGTTAAATAACAGCCGTATGCTACATTGTTTTTTCCTATAACTAAGGAATTATGTGTAGGAAGAAACAGTAGTTAAATATACCATTAGCCAACTGCATAATCATGATTACCAGACTTCATTCGTGGAAATTCAGCAAAGCAGCATTTAAAATGTCAGAAAAGGATCTCATTAAGATAATTCTACAAGAAAATTAATAAAAAACTGTTCTTCCAACTGTTCATGCCTTTGGTAGTCGAGATGAGTTGAATAGGGCTTTTAAAAAATTAAGACTTGTTGTTTTCCACAGTGTGGTACTAGAAACATTTACATCAATTCACCCAAACTGATGTCTTCCTAAAAATGCAAGTTGCCTTATCTCCACACTAGACTCATTGAGTGAATCAAGAAGCTACCACCAAAGCACATTTCAACCCACAGTAGTTCTAAGCATGCTGGGTTCCAGAATCAACTGTAGTTTTGGGTCTCCCTCACCCAGTACTTCAGACTAATAGAACAAGAAACTGAGCCTGACTGGGTTTTCATCCTATGTTTCATTTACTAGTGATTTCTGAGGCACAGCAAGGAACACAAAAGAATGTGAGTATGATGTTCTGATGTTCTGCACCTGCTGACAACACACAAGTATTTATTTAGAATGAAGAAATAGAAGTAATACTTTCTGAAATCTAATACTATAGCAAAATAAAGAGAGCTAGGTTGATGTCCCTACCTTCAAGAATGTTGACAGTAACTCCTGAAGGCTTTTGTCTGCCTGGTTTTCATTTTGTTATGTTTTGTTTATGTTGCTATGGTGGAAATAAAGAACAATGAGGCACTAACAAGTGGATGTGTTGTGAAGCTGTTCCAAATTGGGTATGGAAGAAAGTAAGGGTGAGTCAGTGGTTCTTTTGCTGTCGTGTTGATAAAAATGGTAACTTCAAATTTGCTACTGAGTTTAGGTATAAGTGAGTCTAACCAAAGTGTGGCCTAACTAGTGAGTGATTCTTTTCTATTACAGCAATTGTTCAACTGTCAAGCTCTACGGAAACTAAGCATTCCTGATAATGACCTCTCAAGTCTGCCAACCTCCATTGCTAGCCTAGTTAACCTGAAAGAACTCGACATCAGTAAAAACGGTAAGATAAGAATCTCCAAACAACTTCAGATCTCTTTGCTGAAAATATCTATTTCCTTAATGATAAGGTATTCTTTTATTTTATTAAAGTTCTATTAATTTTAAGAGATAAACTATACTCATAGCTTCTCCTTTTCGTCTCACAGTATACCTGACTTCCCTGGATCTAATTCATCACTTGACTCGGATATGCATTCTAACTTTCTAAATTATTTTGCATCCTCTACTAGGTTCATCCTCATTTTCAGAGCATTACCTACTCAATGAACTCTGTTTACTTCTTTGAAATAATCCTCCCATTTGCTCCCCTGAGCTCTACTGTCCCCTTGACACTCACCTCTGCACAGCATTCACTTATTCACCATGCCTATTGGCTTTCTTCTCCTGGCCCAGATTGCAAACGCTATCCAATGTCAGGAGGGACATTATTTTTACATTCCAAATGACGAGCAGATCATGGAAAACCATCAAGGCTCAGTCATATCTGTTGTATTTTGATCCAAATTCAATAACCTGGTGAATTTTTTGACCTGGTGCTAATATTGATTTTCATGTTGTTATTTCCATGGTTTCCTAGAGAAAGACGGGTCTTCAGATGATCTCAAGTGTCCTAATTCATTCAGTAGGTCCTTATTACTTTGCAAATGACTTCAGCTACCTGTTATATTAGAATAAATTAAAGATTCATCTCAAAGAATTGTGACCAGGTAATTTGTGGTGCAAAGCACAGCCTCACCATCAAGTTCTTGAATGAAAAATGTGCCATGGTCACATACTAGTATTGCTATGGTAACTCTACCCAATATGGTTGGTGCCAAGGGGACAGGCATGAAAAAAAGCAAGTCCTCCCTCACAAAATTTGCATCTTAGAAAGTGATTTAGATATTTAAACAAGTGGCTCTGAAGGACTGAGTAAACAGTTGTATGTAAAGCTATGTTCAACCTGAAGGCCATCTTTAGGAGGAGGGTCAATATGTTCTTAGAGAATGTTTCCTACAAAGTAATAAACAACCCAAACCAAGATGAACAGGAGCTGGATAGTCCTGGCTTGAGGTCTAGGTAAACAGTCTGTTTAAAAACTTCTTGGATATAAATATGGCATCTTTAAGATGTCTGATGCCTCATGATGCTCTATGACAGTTTCCTAAGGGAAATCTCTACAAACACTGGCACTACTTGAATGTCCTCTTCACTTGAATGACTTCCTACACCTTCTCACTAAAACCCCAGATTCTGCTGGTGAGATCCACTATAAGCATATCCCACTTCACCCTTTTCTCATACATGAATGCGACATGCCATATACATTATATATCACTTGCAGTCAATCCACTTTCTAGCATTTAAGTTCAGTGATGTCTCAGATTCTTTGTTGCTGCTTTTTTATTTCCATTCCCAATAATGTGTGGCTATTATAGGATCTCAATAAATACTTACTGAATGAATTCATGATTGAATGTTGAGAATCAATAACTTTACAGTTTCACTGGAGAGCTAAGATAGATACCCACAAATAACTAATAATCTCTAAGACACTACTCACAGTAGAGCTGAATTACATGTGTTACTAGAGAATGGTAGAACTTAATTAAGACTGTTGTATTAATAGAAAAGGGGTCAAGTTCCAGATTTAACTTGAAAGAGATGATACATTTGCAAACAGGCTTTTAAACAATCTTCCACACTAAGCTGACTGGCCACTGAGTTATTTTCTATGAGAACAATTCAAGAAAGACTATACAGGTGCTCCTGAATAGCAACCAGACTTAGAGATAGGGGCCTCATATCCACTTTTATTCTTGTAGGAATATATTTACTGGGGGTGAAAAGACAGCATTTAAGAAAGTATACAGTTCTTCCTGAAAATCTTATTTCAGTTCCCAGCAGCCACATCAGGTAGCTCGAAACTGCCTTTGACTGAAGCTCCAAAGGATCCAACAACCTCATCTGGGTTCTGTGAGCATTGCACAGACATACACAATAAAATTAAAATAAATGTTTTTAAAATAATAAATTAAGGGGCATTTGTTGTATGTTACTGCTATCAAAATGCTTACATGCATTTATATTTCAAATTCTATTTTCAATGTAAGATTCTAAGAAATATGGTGTGGCTAATACCACATCTGGCCTTTGGGCAAATTAGTAGGCAGTACAAGTAATAAAAACTTTATTTTTAAAGATGATCATATAACATATTGCCATATATAAATTTTAAGTTCCTAAAGAGTGACCTTATTGAAAGAATATAATAATTCCCAGAGGTGTTTTTAAACTAAAAATTACAAGTTGCACTTATTTATCCCAGAAGAAAGTCTGTGGGCATCTTTAGAAGTCTTTGAAACTATTATTTACTTTTAACTCTATAGCCTGGAAATATTACACAAAATGGCATGCAAGAGATGTCAGGCCACTATAGGGTACATGTTTAATTGCAAGGGTGTGAGGTGACAATGAGAAGACCACAGCTGGCAATCACACA
Organism: Mus minutoides; assembly: GCA_902729485.2. Classification (NCBI taxonomy): domain Eukaryota; kingdom Metazoa; phylum Chordata; class Mammalia; order Rodentia; family Muridae; genus Mus; species Mus minutoides. The sequence continues at coordinate 1,291,908 of LR749577.1, forward strand.
AACAGCCCTTCAGGAAATTATAGCTGCAGGCTGTCCTGTCCCCACATTCTGTGACAGGGACCTGGGCAGTTACTCAAAGAACTTAATGAATCTTTCAGGAATCTGTCAAGGGAAGAAAGAACAGGAGTCTAAAATGAGTAGAGTCAGCATTACAATTGGCAGTTGAAACAGCCCTGTGGGAAGGGGAGAGACTACAGCATAGCTGGAGTACAGGGATATCGATTGATATCTCTAGACAGACCCCTACAAGGTCTCATCACCCTGAGAAAAAATTTGACTGAAATGTGCTTGGATTAGAATTAGAGAACCTTTAATAAATGCGTTCATTTTAAGTCTAAAGTTGCTTTTGACCATTCATTGTAGACGCTCATGTTACTTCTGCCAATTTCTTGTCACATTATCCTTTGTCATTGCAATATCTGACACAGGAGATACAATTTCCTCAACCCTGATTCTTCCGTCTCCGGCTGAATGATATAATCTCAACAGAGTCTTCTATTTACTAAAATATAAAGCCAATTGTATCTTCATGCACATACATGTGTGCACACATGCATACACATTCATATAAGCACACTACATGCATTCACAGAAGAGACTTCAAATGCTATGTATTCTCAAATTTTCCTCCCGTTTACAAAAAGGAAAGTAATTATTGCAAAGTACAGTTGCCTGTTATGTGATAACTTTTGCCTTATAGATGGTTTTGTTTTGAACTTATATCACCTTTTCAGGTGAGGAGGAGACATTGGGGATCCAGCTGGGGCTTTTTGCATGCTAGGTAGGCATTACTTTTCCACTTGATTTCTTTAATAAGTGGTATTTTATGTGATTTTAGAATTCAGAAACTATCTTGTTCACTTTTCTATTTGGAATTATGAGCACAAGATTTAGGGTACATTGTAAATTTTGGCAGGTAAATAATATTTTATCCTATTAAAAAGTACAATGTTAGTTGTGTGTTATTACATTAAATACTCCTCACAAAGTCCCACTTGGCACACTGGAAACTTCTAAGTGGTTTAACTGACTGCTAGAAAAGACACACTGAGTAACCTGCTGCATAGCAATATGTTAAATACCTATGTTCTTTGGGGTAATGACTACCACCTGTCAAGCTGTGATTCTCGCTTTAGCTTCACACTAACATAGCCATCTGTCTGCTGAGCACATGATGCCCCACAGACACCTCAAACATGGTACATTTAAAACCAAACTCATAATCCCTGCGATATGTTCATCCTTCATTTCCTAGGCCTCTGCTTATATTACTGTGATCCACTGAGGCAAAGGATGAAAACATTTATTCTCACTTCTAGTTTCTTATCCATTCAGTTGCCATGGCTGCCATGTCCTATGTCTGTGGAAAGTCCATTTGCTTCTTTAAGTGTCCACAGTTGTAGTTCAGTTCTCTCCTGTGTCTGGCATGTACTACCCACTTGAGCAGCCCCCTAACTGGTTGTGCTTGTCCAATCACTGCTAACCTGACCCTCCATTTGTTAGCTCTAGCACCCACCTAAATTGCCAGCATGTCTATGTTTCTTTCTAGCTTAAGGAGATTCTGTGGATCTAGGACACAGTACCATTCCTGAACACAACACTGAGGGTCTTTCTTCATATCTGACCTAATAACACTCATTTCATTTCAAGTGTCAATCTAACCTCAGGTGACTGGCATTTTTTCTCTTTATGGTCCGGGTACTGGAAAGCTTCTCAGACATTTAATAGAGATTCATGATCTCTTTCTCTTTTCAAATATTACTTCCTCTGCATAAATCACTTTCCATGCCTCTTGTACCTGGCTCACTTTTACTCTACTCAATATTCAAATGTCATTGTTTCCGTGAAAGATTTTGGATTTCTAAATTAAGTCAAGAGCTTGACCTCTTTGTACTAACATGACTTGTGTGTTCCTTCATTAAAAACAGTCAGGATTTAACTGTATTAAAACATTCATGTATTTTTCAAGTTTCAAGCTAGTGAATATTTTAACTATGCAGAAAAGAATATCAGATAATGTGTCTATCATAAAGTTGGAGTGTTAACATTCATTGCAGATATATATTCTTTTTAAATGAATAAAACTTTACAGACACACCTAAATGGACATGCCATCCCTTCACCCTCCTTGCTGTCTGAATTGAGGTTTAAATTTTCTGTAACATACTATCACATTTTACATATTGTTCTTCAAATTATTTTGAGTAACCTGCATAGCAATATGTTAAATACCTATGCTCTATTTTTTTATTTTATTTTTCTGTATTAGTGTTTTGTGTCTGTGTGCCACATGCATGCAGAGAGATTAGAAGAGCATCAGATTCCTAGGACCTAGAGTTACAGATGGTTGCAATGAGTGGCCATGGGCATGCTGAGTGGAACTCCTGCTTCCCAGTGATACTCAGTAGCATCTCTCTCCACTGATTGTGTAGACTTCTACACAGCTTCTTTGGTTTGCTGAACTGCTTCTGTCTGGTTTAGGCCTGTTCTCACTATTACAGTGTCTTATTGAGTTTTAGTCTAAACATTCTGTTGTCTCTTCCTTTCTTCATTTTAAGTGTCTTGATGCTCTTGATATTCAATTCCAAGCTTTTAGTCAAGTTTGTTAAGATGCACAATTAGTCTGGCATAATTTTAAATTTTGATTTGAATTTAACAGTTAACTTGCAAAGAACTGATCCTGATGGTGATAAATAACAACAGGCCACTTCCTATTATTATGTCTTACTTTGTGGCTTTCACTTGAGTTTTACAAATTTCTTTAAGAAGCTTTATGCACATTTTTCTTTAAATACATTTGTGTGTGTGTGTGTGTGTGTGTGTGTGTGTGTGTGTGTGTGTGTGTACTTGCCATAGCACATGTGTGGAAGTCAAGAACCATCTACTGGAATCAGTTCTGTCATTATACTGTATGGGTCCCAGTACTGAATTCGGGCCTTTAGCTTGGCAGCAAGTGCTGAAGCCATCTTACCATGCAGTTTTGTGCACATTTTTTTAGTTACTGAGAATTGTTTCAAATAATTTGTTTTATAAACTGTATCACTTTTTTAAAATGCCTTTTCTTACTGTGGTTGACTCTATATTTCAGAAACTGCCAATTTTGAAACCTTTGTCTTATACTCAGTCACAATGCTGAATACAATTCTAACACACTGCCAAGAGGTCTGCTAAAATTCAAGTGTGTCATACAGTCTGAACGTGGGCCAGTTTCTTCCTTTCTAATTCTGATATCTTTGTGTATTCTTGAGTCATTCTTTCACAAGTTACAATCCAACTAGTAACTAGTCCACTCCATCCAGATTTTCAATTTTATTTTTACTTCTTTTTCATAACTTTCTTCAGTTCAATGTTGTATGCCTCTCCACCATATCTGTGGCCACTTTATACTCTGCATTCCTAATATTATTTAATCATTCCACCTAACCTATACTTTTATTAGAAGTGTTTGTAATTTTTATCAGAAGTTACTATAATAAAAATGCACATCCTCTGAAAGCGGGTGGGTTAAGGATATACTAATAGTACATTATACCCCCCACTCTCAGCTTCTCAGATTAATGCATATATTATGCTCATAACTTTTACATAGTCAGGGCACTGAAAGGATGAGGAAATGGCTACGAGGGGAACTTAAGTTACAGTCACCCAGAATGAACATTCATTCCCAGCTCTACTGTACAGGGGGGTGGTTGAGTATAATAAAGCATGAGATGTTTCAAAAATCAGTTCACCAATGCAATAATAAAAGTTAGAGGAGATAGGCTGGTATAAACTGGTCTCAGCATTGCCTAGTATATACATACATCAGAGTATCACAGGATTCCTGTCAAATGTGAAGAGTTTATGTTCTCATCTTTCAGTTAGAAAATACATTTTAAAAGAGCCCATTTCATAGAATATTTATCTACATGGTATAATAAAAATATTTAATTAACTGAAAGGCAATGAACTGGAAAATGAGGTCCCAGCTTCTTGTCTTCAATTTAAAAAAAAAATCATTCCTTTTTCTTAAAAATAAGTCTATTATTAACCTTGACCTTCTAACAAACTTTTGTTAATTGTAACAAAACTTTTGTATAACCTGAGAGAAACAAGAACATGTCCAGACTTTTTATAAACCAGACTTCTTTCCTCAGCAATAATAAATTCCCTAATTATATACAGTGATCCATCTGATGTACATTGTCCATCCCCATGTATCTTCCATCTGTTGCCCTCTGTGCTAGCTAGTTTTATGTCATCTTGACACAAGCTAATGTTATCAGAAAGGAGAGAACCTCCTGTAATAAAAATCTAAAATATCCAGTTGTAGGACATTTTCTTAGTTGATTATTGATAGGAGAAGGCCTAGCCCATTGAAGGCAGCACCATTCTTGGGCTGATGGTCCTGAGTTCTATAAGAATGTAGGCTGAGAAAACCTGTAAGCAACAACCTTCCATGGTCTCTGCATCAGCAACTGCCTCTAAGTCCCTGCCTTGTTTGGGTCCCTGTCTTGACTTTCTTCAATGATGGACTTAAACATGGAAGTACAAAGTTATATAAACCCTTTCTTTCCCAACTTGATTTTGGTCCTGATGTTTCAGGACATCAGCAGAAACCCTAAGACACCCTCACTTCTGAATTCAGTAGTGAGATAAAATCGATACAAATCAGAGAGTACTGCATTTAATGATATTGTGATGTCTGAATAAATAGTCTAGGTTGGCTTGGAGATGATGCATGGCCATAGTAGAGTAATTGTTTTATATGGTGAAGTTAGTTAACAAATGATACAATTTAATTAGTCAGTGATTTTATTTCAAGTCTGATTGCTGATTTGTCATAGCTTCTTAGAGACAATGACACCATAATCTAAGAACTTTAATGAAAATGAATTAATTTGAAAGTGCTTCCTAATTCTCCAGCAATTAAATGGATTTTTCTCTCATCCTCTAAAACTTACTTCTATACATGAGTGGATGTGTGCAGCACCATGGTGAGCAAAATCACTATTGTTAGTTGTAATGAGAGGCAATCATAGTTGAAGGGTTATTATGTGTGTTACTGATGTGCCAATTATTCCACCCCTTCCTGAAGCACTCGAGAAACATGGAATAAATCACATTCTCCATCTGCAGGAAAAAAAAGGGAAACTCTCTGTTCCAGACTCCCAAGTGGAAGCATTTAATGGATTTTTTAAAATCTTTAAACCCTTGAGGATTTTGAAAGAGAAAAAGAAACCCCAGTTGTCTGCACTATAAATTTTCAGGGAAGTTAACTTGGGATGCTTTGAATGGGTGTTGGAGAAATGTCAGCATGTGTTCATAATCAATATGAAATAATTGTACTTGTTGGTACCCTGACCTATAAAATTCCTTACTTCATTACTGCATAACATATCAAAAATCACTGTCTTGCACCTTAAGTCTACTTTCCCTGTCTGTAGAATCTCTTCTGCCCATGATGGTTCAAATAAATTCACAGTATCTTTTGCCCCATTAAATAACTTCATGACAATGAAAAACAAAACTGCATCCCCTGTGTCCTCCACAGATCAGTAACTGCTCTAGTGTCTTTGTAAGAACATGAAACCTGGAACATGGCAGCCACAGCATGGCCTTTTCAAAAATATATGGTCTATAAATACTTATGAATAATTTGAAGAGAATGAAATTGAGCTTTATGAAACCGAGCTTGTGTGCACCATTTTAAGCCCCATGCAGCATTTCTGGTCCATTATGAACCTTATAATGTTGTAAAAGCCACAGTGACTTCTGATAAAATAGAGGTGGGTGGAATGCTCAGTTAAGCAGTCTACTAAAAATAAAGGGAGCATCAAAATAACATTAAATGCAAAATAATATTATTAAATAGTCCATTTCATTAGATACTCAAAATCTCTGTTAAAGAAAGGGAATACAGAATCAGTATCAATTCAGTTGGACCAAGTCACGTGTATTCTTCTATGAATACATTATGAGTCAAGGTCATAACAACTTTACAGAATTTTCTCAAGATATGTCCAAGAGGCAGATTCTGTTGTGTGATTGTAACCATTTACTGATAACTTCACCAGACCATGTAATATCACTGAAACAAGCAGGTTCTCACAAGTAACCCAGATCTCCCATGCATGGTTCCTGAGTCCCTCTTTCTTCTCCACCGGGGTAGAACACAAAGCATCCTCTAGAAGCTTCTCCAATTCACTAACCCAACAGATACACGCCCTTCATTTTGACCTTATAGAATACTACAAACTGCCCTCTGAAGTCTTCTTGTCAGTCCTCACCCTGTTATAGTCTATTGTACCTATTGTTACCTTATGTGCCATATATCCTTAATAACTTTCTACATGAACTAAAATTAAACTCTATGTTCTTATATATAATTTTTCATTTGTTAATCATAATTATTGCAAAACAGATCCTAGTTGTCTTCTTTGAACAATTCTAATTGATTAATGTACATTTCCTCTACTTACATGAGCTCACCTGTGCTGCAGTAGTGAGTGTTTTTATGAGAATAAAGAGCAGCATTGTCTACACAAAGCAGGAATGCATAGGAAGATGCTGGAGTCACTCTTTAGCTCTCCCATCACCTCCCTTCTAATGAGACAGTAGTTCTAATTTCTTCTTGCTGACACACTGAGGAGAGTTAAATTTACATTAAATTCTATGCAAATTGCCCTGTCTTAAGTACTGCATTGATGAATATGTATAGGTAGAAACTATATCCCACAGCAGATAAAATCCTAGATTCCATAGCTGTTGCTCAGAATGGGCAAACATAATAGTACTTGAGATATGCTGATTTCAAATCCTGACCATCCAGGTTGAATCTTACTTACTTTATTGTTAAAAATAAATCTTTGGAATGAAATAAAATACATATAACATCTTTCTCTAAACATTTCATCTTTTTACTCCTCTGAGACTAATATAACGTGTTTAGCACACAAGTAACCTGACTGTGCTTTCCTCAGGGGGGAAAAATTTTTCAAGGACTAGTAACAAGTAAAATGTAGATGAAAATGTTTTAGTAGCTGTGTTTCTGTTGTTTTATTATATACGATACAGCATTGTAGTTTTTCCTAGCATTTAGCATTTGTACCACATAGTAAATTATTTGCTATGTTTATGTGCAATTCGGAAACATAATCATTCAGTATTCACCCCATAATTATGTAAATTCATTTATACAAAAATTTATAAGTAAGAAATGTGTCTTGTAAATTTGAAGGAACACTAAATCAGTTAAATTTGGCATGTATAAAATGTGTTATATTTTGTTTGTTTGAAAAGAGACAATTATCCTTTCATTTTAATAAAGGTAATTAAAATCTATATCCTCCATACCAAAATCAAGTGTTTCTTCCCATTCATTCTGAAATGTATTTAAGTTCAATGCTTCAATCTACTGATGTGAAATATAATTTATAGGCAATTTAACAAGCACTTGCTAAGTTGTCATGTTTTTATAGGTATAACGTAGAAAATGAAACATGAATGAATCTCAGTGTGTGACTGTATCATGGTCTTTCTAGATCATTCCCTACCAGCTGCTGCCATCTTTATGGTACCAGTCCCTAATAGCACTGTCTTCTCCTATGCCAACCCTGGCAAGTCTTGAAATTTTTTCTTTACTCTTTCTGTCATTCAAATTCTGTGGTTAATTATCAGTATATTCTTCTGTAGACCTCTTTAACACTATGTTCCTACTCGCTGACCATAGTTAAGCAAAACTACAAGCCTGTTTGAATTCAATTTTCTATTATTGCAGAATGGAAATTGTGGAAAACCAATCGCATATATTGGTAATACAGAATTCATGATCACAATCCAAAGTGTAGCCTTTTGTTCCTCACCAATCATCTCACTCTCTTCAGTGTGAAGATGACCACATATCCTCCCACTCCAGACCTGTGGCTTGTTATCTCCATGCTTATCTGGGCTGCACATACACCACTGAGAATTCTGAACCTCTCAGAAGATGTTTTCTTTCCCCACCCACCCTCTTCCCTATACTGCCTGACTGCCTGCATGTTGGTACAGGAAAGTCAGCCTGGCTTTCTCCCAAACTGTCTCTCCACAGTTGAAACATGCTCTCTTGCTTGTCCCAAGACTATCACAGCAGCTTTCCTGACTCTGCACTGTGTCATCTAGATACTTTAGTCTACATGATTATTCTAATTAGAATACATATGTACTACTATTTGTACAGACCTAAAGTAAAAGAACAAAAGCTTCCTGCTGTTTTCTCCCAACTGTCTTCCTCACTACAATAACTTTAGACAGATTGTTTCTGTGCTATCTCTATTATCTATATGGTCTTTCTCTTCATCAACTCTTAAATCAAACCTCATTCTTTAACATTCATTACATCCCTCCTATAGGTTGCTTCACGGTTATAGTGACCTTTTACCTTACTAAGTACACTGGACATTGATGGTTCTCTATTGATGAACTATCAATGTAGTCTGAATTAGTTCATCTTATTTCTCAACTTGAAAACTCTTTTTCATTTGAATTCTAGGTCTCAATGCTTTCATTTTGTCCAATATCTTACTAAACCTTTTTGTTTTTGTCTCTTGTGTTAATTCTTCCTCATTTTGGAGAGCATCACAGCTAAATTCTTTTCCTCATCTTCATTATCTTCTATACTGATTCCATCAGTGCTGATATTGTTTCATAGTTTAAATATGATTTATATAACTAGACTCATTTCTTTTATGTGTATGTATGTGTGTTTGTAAGTGTGTGTGTGTGTGTGTGTGTGTGTGTGTGTGTGTGTGTGTGTTTCTGTCTGTGTCTGTATGTATATCTGTGTCTGTGTTTATGTGTGTCTGTGTGTATGCCCATGTGTCTGTCTGGGTTTTTATCTGGGTTATAGTGTCTGTCACTGTGTCTGTGACTGTGTGTGGGTATATGTATATGAGTATAGGTGCCTGCAGAGACAAAGAGATAGATTCCCCTGGAGCCAGAGGTACAGGTGTTTGTGAGTTATCTAATGTGAGTGCTGGGAATTGAACTTAGGTTCCATGAATGTGCTTCTAAATTGCTGAGCCATTTCTCCAGACCTGAGTGACCAATTCTTAAGTTGGTCTGGTCCTGACTGTTAAACTCTAAGTTTATGAGCAAAACTCTTCCTGGCTTCTCCTATTGAGTTCCAACCAGTAGTTATAGATGCCCAAAGAACAGCTATGTCTTCTACCTAAAATTTATTCCGTATACTATGTTTCCATCAGAGCAGAAGGTAATTCCATCTCTTTAGTCACCCAACCAAACATTCTGGCATCATCCTTTATTCTCTTTCATTCCATTTATCTAATATTAAACTGTTATTTTGTGATATTTCTTATTGCTAAAACATGATACATGTTTTATTTTTGCATATACGTGTTCATTGTGTGCATTCACCTGATAAAATATAAGCTCCACCAATAAAAAGAATTCCCTATCTTTTCTGAACTGTCTACTCAGAGTTCATCACTTCGCTATAGAATAAGCACTCGGTAAAACCTGTTGAATGATGGATCATATTTCTTCAGAAACTAAAGATATATTAGAAGAAAAGTATCAGATTTTTTAGCTCATAATCATGCACAGTAGTGTTTTGTTTTATTTTGTTGGTTTTTCCTGTTTTTTTTTTTCTAGTCTCGTTCAATGTAGTACAAGCTAAAACAGGAGGCAGTAAGAAGTTAGGGGCTTAAAATAGTTGAATAAACCCTCATGCAAACACTAGAATTTAAATTTCTCTATATAGATGGTATTTAGACTGGGATTTGGATGAGAAATTAGATGGAAACAGGCAAAACTTATAACAAATAAAGCAAACATCAGAAAAGTGAGATACTCCTTTTCTAGTGTGTCTGAAGCCAGTAATCACATACACAAAATAAATAAATAAATCTTTCTTTAAAAAGTGAGATACAAAAACTTTTATGTCACAGAAATTTCAGTTTTGGTATCTCTGAGTAGTGTCTTTTTATAAGCTTGGGGATCTATGTTCTGTTGTTGTTAAGTTCAGAGCTTAGTAATGAGATGAGGCTCTCCTACATTTTGTTACAAATTTACAGAAAAATATCTCTTTTCATACTTAGAAATATAGTTAGAACCAGTTTATAGCTAAACACAGATTTTAATAACACTCCTTTTGTGTCCTTTTTAACTTCAGAAAACTTTTTTCCAAAAAAAAAATTTTATTAGATATTTTCTTCATTTACATTTCAAATGCTATCCTGAAAGTCCCCTATACCCTCCTCCCGTCCTGCTCCACTCCTGCTTCCTAGCCCTGGCATTACCCTGTACTGGTGCATATAATCTTCACAAGACTAAGGGCCTCTCCTCCCAATGATGGCTGACTAGGCCATCTTCTGCTACATATGCAGTTAGAGACACGAGCTCTGTAGGTACTGGTTAGTTCATATTGTTGTTCCTCCCATAGGGTTGCAGACCCCTTCAGCTCCTTGGGTACTTTCTCTAGCTCCTCCATTGGGGACCCTGTGTTCCATACAATAGATGACTGTGAGTATTCACTTCTGTATTTTCCAGGATCAGAAACCTTTTATCACTAGAGAAAGCTAAAATCCATTTTAACTACAAGCTTAAGAGCCACTGTAAGAGCTGGAAAAATGAATTATTGTCAAACCCTAAGTTCAGCTTCCCAGCATCCTCTTTAAAATGTTAGGTATGATAGCATGCTATGATTCCAGCACTGATAGAGTGGAGACAGGAGGAAACCTAAGTTCTGGCCTAATAGGTGAGTTTCAGGTTCAGTGGCAGATGCTGACTCAAAAAAAAAAATGGAGAAAGATTGAAGAACATACTCAGTATGAATCACACACACATGCACGCACACACACACACACACACACACACACACGCACACACACACGCACGCACGCACACACACACACACACACATCTGGCATGATGATGTGACTTTATTTGAATTATCCTGTCTGCAGCAGACAGGAAAGCCCAAATAAAAGGAGCAAGTTAAACCTCCTAACCTGAAATCCACGATTCCCTGACTCCCTCCTCATACCAGGTAGAAATCATAAATTGATTAATCTCAGATGTCTTTCTTCCCTTATACATTCTGTTTCAGATTTCAGACAGGTATCATTACAGTTTGTGTATGCGGTACTGAATCAAGCCCAATGGACTCTGAACTCAGCAAACTTGGGAGGTGCAGACAGGAAGGTTATCCTTGGCTACATAGTAGTGAAAGGCCAACTGGATCTATGTTAGCCCTGGCTCAAAAGAAAATAAAAGGCTTTGATCTAAATGCTTAATTACTTGAGAAGCAACCTTTTGTTTGAGTGATTAATAATTTGTTAGCACACTTATGATTAATTCTGTGGTTTAAAAGGTTTGCTTCTAAGAGGACTTGAGTTCAGAATGCAGGAATGATGTTTCCTTTCATCATTCATTTTGTGAACACAATCAAGTTAGACTTTGTGGTGTGTTTACTGAAATGAATGCATTGGAGACATATCAACATACTGTCCTCATTTGGAGTATAAATGTTAATTAATGTCATTTGCTATTTGTGAATATAAAACTGCCCAGTTTTAAAAGCAAACACGCCATTTGGCCTATAAAACTCAATGCCCCCATATAATTAGTGGCCAGAGAAAGCTCTAATAAGAACTTTCTTCTATTATGAGGTGGGTACAGCCTGACTCTGAAACCAGCCTAAACAAAAAGAATGCCCAGAGTTTCTCAGAACTGGACTTGGGCTGTTCTTAGAGGGGAGCTCATACAGTTTTATGACCTTACCTGAAAACAGGGGTTGGAACATTGGATGTATGGTGCTGCTTTTACAGTCAAAACCCTTTACAAAAAAATCTTATCACTAAGCTGCTTTTATTTTTATTCCTGAGAGCTGTAAAGGGCCAAATACAATTGTCATTAACTTTATATGCAACTTCCAGCTGGTACTATTCTAAAGCATTATTTAACTTTCAATTTTATTAGGAATACTGTGTTTAGCTTCTCTTTTGTGTGGCTTTATAATATTTTGTTATCATTTCTGCTTGAATGTTTGCCCTACACGGAGTTTAGATCCAAACTTGTGGGTTTAACTGTTTATTTCAACTGTAGGAGCCAGAGCTTCAACATGCTTGCTGAGATATCTTCATGAACTCATATCACTGTTTTCTTTTCAACCTTTTAGGTGTACAAGAATTTCCAGAAAACATAAAGTGCTGTAAGTGTTTGACCATTATTGAAGCCAGTGTCAATCCCATTTCTAAGTGAGTATAAATAATTAGATTTTACTCATATTTTTATTTGTAATTCCATTGGCTTATAGTGTACCTAAATGGAACTTCTATGATAGTATTTTTCGAGGCAACATCAACTGTCATAGTTAAGAGAATAATAGAAAAGCTACCAAGATCTCAGAGTTTCATTAAAATAATTAAAAAGCATTATGAATGTGAATAAAGACCCAACTGGCACAATATAGCATTACTTTGAGCAACCATGGCATCGGTTTTCCATAATTCTCAGCATGGATGAGAGTCAAAAATCAAAGAAATGGTTGTTAGTTGCAATCATGGTAAGAAATTAGCATCCAGGACCCAATGGAAGTTCAAAACCGTAGGAAAATGTAAAGGTGCCAAAGAATGCTTTAATAGTTGAGTGTTCCCACCAAAGAAATTGAGTCTAACCACAAATAAGTACTTGGGTCCCAGAGAAAACATAAGGAGTACAGAGGACGCCTAAATGTGCAATAGATGAGGAAATATGAATGGTAAATGTGCTAGCATCAGAGAAATGATGCTTGTGGCTCAAGATCTGTTAGTTAAGAAATCTCATGGTAAATAAAAGCATGTGGCTGAGTTGCTGGTTCAAATATTTTCTGGAGTGAGAGGCCTCCAGAGCAAGTGGATTAGATGAATCCTGAACCTTAACATTCAGCTAAAATGGAAGTAAAACTAAAATCTGGGAAGGCTACTGACATCTTAGTAGTACTTGGAAGAGACTGGAGCAGCGTGGTCCAGGAATGTAGACTGTGGTGTTCCAAGAAAAATTGCATCTTATTTACATGAAGCTGACATCAAAACCCTTCAGGACTTTGTCTACATGAGTAGAGGAGACAAGAATGCTTAATGGAGGGAGTAATTTCAAAGGACACAAAGAGACTGGTCTGAGTTTTACCAGAGGACACAGTAGATTGAGTTGGAAGTGTACAGTGAGTGACTTGTATGCGAAACAGAAAATGTGACGCAACAGACAAAATAATGTGCTTCAAAATCAGAATTTCTACATCAAATTACAGTATGGGAGAGAGAAATACATGCAGGCCTTGGAAATATTCCCCCAACTGTATACCAAATGCATTTTATGAGCATCTCAGAATAATGAATATCACTAGCTTCTGACACCAAGACTGGGAACATTTCCTAAAGCCACACAGCACAGGTGGATGAAGAGCTGGACTGATTTGTATTTGCTTATTTGTTTTTCTGTTTCTTTTTCTTTTGGGGGGGTTGTTTTGTTTTTTTGTTTGTTTGTTTGTTTGTTTGTTTTTTGAGACAGGGTTTCTCTGTGTAGCCCTGGTTGTCTTGGAACTCACTCTGTAGAACAGGCTGGCCTCGAACTCACAAATCCATCTGCCTCTGCCTCCCAAGTGCTGGGATTAATGGCGTGCACCACCACTGCCCAGATGGTTTTTTGTTTTTTTTTTTAGTTCCTTGACTCTAATACATTGTCTTGTTTAGTGATTGCAGCAAGTCTTTTAGTGTAGAAGTCAGATTAAAAATTACATCATACCCACAGCCAAACAGTGGATGGGGCTTGGAAACTATTATGACAGAGAAGGAGATAGGAATGCAGGCCCTGGAGGGGATAGGAACTCTACAGGAAGACCAACAGAGTCAACTAACCTGGACCCTTTGGGACTCCCAGAGACTCAACCACCAACCAAAGAGCATACACAGGATGGATCTAGGCCTCTCCGCACATGTGAAGCAGATGTGCATTTTGACCTTTATGTGGCTCAGGAACAACTGGAGTGAGGGCTATTCCAAAATGTGTTGACTGTCCATGAGATATGTTCTTCTAGCTTGGCTACCTTGTCTGGCCTCAGTGAAAGAAGATGCACCTAGTCTCAGGGAGACTTGATGAGCCAGGGTAAGGGGGTAGCTAGGGAGGCCCCACCCTCTCAGAGGAGAAGGAGAGGAGAAGAAAAGAGAATTGTGGAATGGGGTAAATGGGAGGGGGCAGTGAGTGGGATATAAAGTGAATAAATAAAAAGTAAACAAATAAATTACTAAGAATTTAAAAACTAGTTTTATCGTAGCTATTTCCAAATTAATTTCACATATTTAACGTTCTAAAATATTTTAAATAACCTATTTCATCAAAGACCCTTAACACTGAATAGTTAAACAGTTAAATAGTTTGGAAGGTTATAAAATTAGTCAATAGAAAGGCAACTTTAAGTAATGTGTACACTTTGACAGGTGGTTAGTCATGAACTGTCAATATAAATAATTTCAACATCCCAAGAACCCCTTTAGCCCATCTGTCCTTTCTAGAATGCCTTGTGAATGGCTGGTGTCTATGTCAGATTGTTCTGACTCAGTTTACTGGCCACCTCTTGGTCTACATGTTGGTCCTTTTATTGGCAGGAGCATCCCATATAGAGAGATCACAGGACTCCTGTGTCCATTGATGGGACATAAGATTGTCTATAAGCACTGCTGGTAAACACTGTGTGCAGGCATTTGAGAGATTCATGCTCAGGTGTCACTTGTGTTGCCTAGGGTAGTTTAGCAGGGAATACAGAATTCACATCCCTGAGCTTAAAAAAAAACTTACAAGCTTTTGCAAATGGGAGCTGTTTCTTTGCCACCATCCACTGCTATCCACTCTGATTTCTGCAGTTTCAGTCAGTCTGGTAGATATGCTGTATCCTTGTAGTTTTAATTTACATTCATAGTGTCCGATCAGCATATTTCTCTGCATATTAATTAAATGTATTTTTTCTTTTGCAGTGATTCGATTTTCTTAAATTTCTTCTTGACTTGCCTTTTAAATGCTAAAATATAAGCTATTTTCAGATTCCAGGGGCATTATGAGACCTAAATCTATAGTTTGTTCTTTCATGCTCTAAATAGTACCCATCACAGAGAGGATTTTGTTTGTATGTGTCCTGTTTAATAACATGCATCCTAGTTTCCAGCCTAAGAAAATTTTGCCAAATTCAGAGTCCTGCTGATTTCTTTGAAGCTTTTCCTGAAGCTTTCATAGTTCAGGCTTTCCCTTCAGCTTAGGATTCTCAACAGAGCTAATCTCTGCTTATCACTAGGATGTAATGGACATGAGATTTTCTCTATGGTCTGAGTATCCAGTTGCTGCAGATCATTTGTTGGGAATAGTACCCATCCTGAATAGGGCTAGCAGGTACCTTCACTAAAAATTAATTGCTCGTATGTGTTTGGGTCCATTTGTGCTCTCTGCTATGGTATACCACCCTGAATGTCTACTGCACACCACTGGTACCCTCTCGTTTACAAATATATAGTCTCATTACAAATCATTTACCCAGATAATATGAGCCCTCATTAAGTTTATTCTTCATCATTATCACACAAGTAAGTCTATGCCTTTTGCTTTCCTTTATAAATTTCACAGCTTTTCAGTTTCTCCAAACATATAAAAGTCTGCCAGGATTTTGACAGTAGTTTTAAATTAATACTGAAATATTGAGAACATTAACTCAAAAAGTGTCTACAAACCACCTTATATCTTTTAAACTTTCATTTCCTTTTTTATACGTTTTTACATGTAAATATAACATTTATTTTCACAAGTTTACTTTTTATATTATTGTGGATAATTTTCATTATCTCACTTATTTTTTGCCATATATATAAATGCAAAAGATTTTTTTCTTTTTTTTGCAAAAGATTTTTATGTGTTCCTATTATAAAAGCTAACTAAATTTCATTTCTTAACTCTACTGGACTGTTTCTGAACATTTGCAGAGGACGGGGTTCTGAAGAAGCAATCATGAACCTGTGAATTTCTTTTATTTCATTGTTTCTACTTGCTGAATATTGAATTCGTCTTGGAAGATCTCCTCTCACACTGAATAAAGAAAAAACAGACAGCACTGCCAGTTTTTCATTCTCTGCCATTGCTTCTTATTTTCTCTTATAATTCTCTTATTTACTCTTTAATGTTCCAGAAGTGGCTCTCACAACTATTGGCACTCTTGCCTACAAGTCCTCTCAGTGAGATTCATTCAAGGAAATGCAGTCTCTGTCTCATGGCCTCTCTCTCTCTCTCTCTCTCTCTCTCTCTCTCTGTGTGTGTGTGTGTGTGTGTGTGTGTGTGTGTGTGTGTTTTTCTGGATTTTAGCAATCCTTTATACTGTGTTCCAAAGCCACTCAAGCAGTTGCAGAACTTCATCCTCATTTAAGGAGGTGAGATCCCAGCTTCTGCTGGCCACCCCTACAGACCCTATGGACCTCTCAAAAGTACTTCTACCTGCTTGATAATTATGTCCAGATGCAACTTGCTACCCAGCATTTGGTCATCAAAAAGTGAGGGTGAGTCAGGAAGAAGGTTACAAACAAACATGGCACTCGCTGTACAGCCACATGCTGTTAGCTGATAAGAAATGCCAAATCCTGCCGCCATACACTAGACCCATCACACTTTAGCCATCTAGTTTGAAGAGGGCTAATTTTACTGTGTGTTGAATTTTGTCAAAGCAAATTTCTAAGATCAGTGACCACCTGACTTTCCTTCCTCTGATTTTGTGGTGAGTCACATTGTTCAATGTTTACTGTCAATTATGCTTGCCATGAACAAACTCTATTTAGTCGTGGGCATTACTCAATTTAATGCTCTATTGCTCTGGTTTGCTAACATCTACAAATGCTTTGTAGATTTCATGAGATATACCCATCAGATGTTTCTACTAATTCCTTAGTCCAGATTGTTATCAAAGTAAAACTGATCCCATGAAGTGAGTTTGGAAATGTTCTCTTCAGTTTGCTGTAGTAGTTTGAACAGAGTTATTTCTATCTCTGAATTAACAGTTGGTGAACTACACAGGTGGGAGGCTGGACAGGGTGGCTTCAGCTCCTTTTGGTGTTTATCACAGGGCACAATTAACACTAACCCCTCCTTTGCTCTCAGAAGTGTCTGAATATGCTCTAGAAATTACATACCCACTGTTTATACTACATAATCTCAAAAGATAATTATAAGTAAAAGGAAAAATAGATGTCCATATGTCATTAAGGCAATTTTTCTTTTTTTTATTAGATATTTTCTTAATTTACATTTCAAATGCTATCCCAAAAGTTCCCTCTACCCTCTCCATGCCCTGCTCCCCTATCGACCCACTCCCACTTCTTGGCCCTGGAGTTCCCCTGTATTGGGGCATATAAAGTTTGCAATACCAAGGGGCCACTCTTCCCAATGATGGCAGACTAGGCCATCATCCGCTACATATGCAGCTAGAGACATGAGCTCTGGAGGTTCTGGTTAGTTCATATTGTTGTTCCTCTTATAGGGTTGCAAACCCCTTCAGCTCCTGGGGGTACTTTCTCTAGCTTCTCCATTGGGGGCCCTGTGTTCAATCATATAGATGACTGTGAGCATCCACTTCTGTATTGGCCAGGCACTGGCATAGCCTCATAAGAGACAGTTACATCAGGGTCCCTTCAGCAAACTCTTGCTGTCCTATGCAATAGTGTCTGAGTTTGGTGACTGATCATGGGATGGATCACTGGGTGGGGTAGTCTCTGGATAGTTCATCCTTTTGTCTTAGCTCCAAACTTTGTCTCTGTAATACTCCTTTCATGGGTATTTTGATCCCTATTCTAAGGAGGAATGAAGTATCCACAGACTGGTCTTCCTTCTTGATTTTCTTGTGTTTTGCAAATTGAATCTTGGGTATTCTAAGATTCTGGGCTAACATCCACTTATCAGTGAGTGCATACCTAGTGACTTCTTTTGTGACTGGGTTACCTCACTAAGGATGATATCCTCCAGATACATTCATTTGCCCAAGAATTTCATAAATTCATTGTTTTTAATAGCAGAGTAGTACTCTGTTATGTAAATGTACCACATTATCTGTATCCATTCCTCTGTTGAGGGACATCTGGGTTCTTTCCCGCTTCTGGCTATAAAAATTAGGCTGCTATGAACATAGTGGAGCATGTGTCCTTATTACCAGTTAGAACATCTTCTGGGTATATGCCCAGGAGAGGTATTGCTGGATCTTCCAGTAGTACTATGTCCAATTTTCTGAGGAACCACCAGAATGCTTCCAGAGTGGTTGTACAAGCTTGCAATTCAACCAACAATGGAGGAGTGTTCCTCTTTCTCCACATCCTCACCAGCATCTGCTGTCACCTGAATTTTTTATCTTAGCCATTCTGACTGGTGTGAGGTGGAATATCAATGTTGTTTTGACTTGCATTTCCCTGATGATTAAGGATGTTGAACATTTTTTCAGGTGCTTCTCAGCCCTTCAGTATTCCTCAGTTGAGAATTCTTTGTTTAGCTCTGTACACCACTTTTTAATGGAGTTATTTGTTTTTCTGGAGTCCAGCTTCTTGAGCTCTTTGTATATATAGGATATTAGTCACCTATCAGATTTAGGATTGGTAAAAATCCTCTCCCAATCTGTTAGTGGCCTTTTGTCTTATTGACAGTGTCTTTTGCCTTACAGAAGCTTTGCAATTTTATAAGGTGCCATTTGTCAATTCTTGATCTTACAGCACAAGCCATTGCTATTCTGTTTAGGAATATTTCCCCTGTGCCCATATCTTCAAGGCTTTTCCCCAATTTCTCCTCTATAAACTTCAGTGTCTGGTTTTCTGTGGAGGTCTTTGATCCACTTAGACTTGAGCTTTGTACAAGAAGATAAGAATAGATCAATTTGCATTCTTCTACATGATAACCGCCAGTTGTGCCAGCACCATTTGTTGAAAATGCTGTTTTTTTTTCCCCACTGGATGCTTTTAACTCCCTTGTCAAAAATCAAGTGACCATAGGTGTGTGGATTCATTTATGAATCTTCAATTCTATTCCATTGATCTACATGTCTGTCACTGTACCAGTACCATGCAGTTTTTATCATAATTGCTCTGTAGTACACCTTAATGTCAGGCATGGTGATTCCCCCACAGGTTCTTTTATTGTAGAGAAGATTTTTGCTATCCTAAGTTTTTTATTATTCCAGATGAATTTGCAAATTGCCCTTTCTAACTCAGTAAAGAATTGAGTTGGAATTTTGATGGGGATTGCATTGAATCTGTAGATTGCTTTGGACAGGATAGCCATTTTGACTATATTGATCCTGCCAATCCATGAGCATGGGAGATTTTTCCATCTTCTGAGATATTCTTCTATTTCTTTCTTCAGAGACTTGAAGTTCTTGTCATAAAGATCTTTCACTTCGTTAGTTAGAGTCACACCAAGGTATTTTATAGTATTTGTGACTATTGTGAAAGGTGTTGTTTCCCTAATTTCTTTCTCAGCCCATTTACCCTTTGTGTAGAGAAAGGCCATTGATTTGTTTGAGTCAATTTTATATCCAGCTACTGCACTGAAGATGTTTATCAGGTTTAGGAATTCTCTGGTAGACTTTTTGGGGTCACTTATATAAACTATCATATCATCTGCAAACAGTGATATTTTGACTTCTTCCTTTCCAATTTGTGTCCCCTTGATCCCCATTTGTTGTAGAATTGCTCTGGCTAGGACTTCAAGTACTATATTAAATAGGTAGGGGAAAAGTGGGCAGCCTTGTCTCGTCCCTGATTATAGTAGGATTGCTTGGAGTTTCTCTCCATTTAGGTTGATGTTGGCAACTGGTTTCCTTATATTGCTTTTATTATGTTTATGTATGGGCCTTAAATTCCTGATCTTTCCACGACTTTTAACATGAAAGGGTGTTGGATTTTGTCAAATGCTTTCTCAGCATCTAATGAGATGATCATGTGGTTTTTGTCTTTGAATTTGTTTATATAGTATATTACGTTGATGGATTTCCATATATTAAACCATCCCTGAATTCCTGGGATGAAGCCTACTTGGTCATGATGGATGATCGTTTTTGATGTGTTCTTAGAATCGGGTTTCGAGGATTTTATTGAGTATTTTGCATTGATATTCAATAGGAAATTGGTCTGAAGTTCTCTTTGTTGGATATTTGTGTGGTTTAGGTATCAGAGCAACTGTGGCTTCATAGAATGAATTGGGTAGAGTACCTTCTGTTTCTATTTTGTGGAATAGTTTGAGGAGAGTTGGAATTAGGTCTTCTTTGAAGGCCTGATAGAACTCTGCACTAACCCCATCTGGTCCTGGGCTTTTTTTGGTTGGCAGACTATTGATGACTGCTTCTATTTCTTTAGGTGAAATGGGACTGTTTATATTGTTAATCTGATCCTGGTTTAACTTTGGTACCTGGTATCTGTCTAGAAAGTTTTCCATTTCATCCAGGTTATCTATTTTTTTGTTGTTTTGTTTTGTTTTGTTTTGTTTTTTAGTATAGCCTTTTGTAGTAGGATCTGATGATGTTTCAGATTTCCTCAGGTTCTGTTGTTATGTCTCCTCTTTCATTTCTGATTTTGTTAATTAGGATATTGTCCCTGTGCCCTATAGTTAGTCTGGCTAAGGGTAAGTCTATCTTGTTGATTTTCTCAAAGAACCAGCTCCTGGTTTGGTTGATTCTTTGAATAATTCCTTTTGTTTCCACTTGGTTGATTTCGGCCCTGAGTTTGATTAATTCCTGCCATCTACTCCTCTTGGATGAATTTGCTTCCTTTAGTTCTAGAGCTTCTAAGTGTGCTGTCAAGTTACTAGTGTATGCTCTCTCTCGTTTCTTTTTGAAGGCACTCCGGGCAATGAGTTTTCCTCTTAGGACTGCCTTCATTGTGTCCCATAAGTTTGGGTACGTTGTGGCTTCATTTTCATTAAACCTTAGAAAATCTTTAATTTCTTTCTTTATTTCATCCTTGACTAAGGAATCATTGAGTAGAGTGTTGTTCAGTTTCCACATGAATGTAGGCTTTCTATTATTTATGTTGTTATTGAAACTCACCCTTAGTCCATGGTGGTCAGATAGAATGCATGGGATAATTTCAATATTTTTGTATACTTTTGTTCTGTGGATATCTATTAAATCCATTTGTTTCATGACTTCTGTTAGTGTCCATGTGTCTCTATTTAGTTTCTGTTTCCAGGATCTGTCCATTTGAGAGTGGGGTGTTGAAGTCTCCCACTATTATTGTGTGAGGTGCAATGTGTGCTTTGAGCTTTACTACAGTTTCTTTGATGAATGTGGCTTTCCTTGTATTCAGAGTATAGATATTCAGAATTGAGTATTCATCTTGGTTAATTTTACCTTTGATGAGTAGGAAGTGCCCCTCCTTGTCTTTTTTGATAGCTTTGGGTTGAAAGTAAATTTTGTCCGATATTAAAATAACTACTCCAACTTGTTTCTTCAGACCATTTGCTTGGAAAATTGTTTTCCAGCCTTTTACTTTAAAGTAGTGTCTGTCTTTTTCCCTGAGGTGGGTTTCCTGTAAGCAGCAAAATGTTGGGTCCTGTTTGTGTAGCCAGTCTATTAATCTACGTCTTTTATTGGGGAATTGAGTCCATTGATGTTAAGAGAAATTAAAGAAAAGTAATTGTTGCTTCCTGTTATTTTTGTTGTTAAAGTTGGGATTCTGTTCTTGGGGCTGTCTTCTTTAAGGATTGTTGAAGGATTACTTTTTTGCTTTTTCTAAGGTGTAGTTTCAGTCCTTTTGTTGGTGTTTTCCCTTTATTATCCTTTGAAGGGCTTGATTCGTGGAAAGATATTGTGTGAATTTGGTTTTATCATGGAATACTTTGATTTCTCCATCTATGGTAATTGAGAGTTTTGTTGGGTATAGTAGCCTGGGCTGGCATTTGTGTTCTCTTAGGGTCTGTATAACATTTGTCCAGGATCTTCTGGCTTTCATAGTCTCTGGTGAGAAGTCTGGTGTA
Organism: Mus minutoides; assembly: GCA_902729485.2. Classification (NCBI taxonomy): domain Eukaryota; kingdom Metazoa; phylum Chordata; class Mammalia; order Rodentia; family Muridae; genus Mus; species Mus minutoides. The sequence goes on from LR749577.1 coordinate 1,313,904, forward strand.
ATTGTAATAGGCCTGCCTTTATATGTTACTTGACCTTTTACCCTTACAGCTTTTAATATTCTATCTTTATTTAGTGCATTTGTTGTTCTGATTATTATGTGTCTGGAAGAATTTTTTTCTGGTCCAGTCTATTTGGAGTTCTGTAGGCTTCTTGTATGTTCAGGGGCATCTCTTTCTTTAGGTTTGGGAAGTTTTCTTCTATTATTTTGTTGAAGATATTTCTTGGCCCTTTAAGTTGAAAATCTTCATTCTCATCTACTCCTATTATCCATTGGTTTGGTCTTCTCATTGTGTCCTGGATTTCCTGGATGTTTTGAGTTAGGATCTTTTTACATTTTGCATTTTCTTTGATTGTTGTGTCCATGTTCTCTATGGAATCTTCTACACCCGAGATTCTCTCTTCTATCTCTTGTATTCTGTTGCTGATGCTCACATCTATGGTTACTGATTTCTTTCCTAGGGTTTCTATTTCCAACATTGTCTTAATTTGGGGTTTTTTGTTTGTTTCTTTCTACTTCCCTTTTTAGGTCCTGTATGGTTTTGTTCAATTCCATTACCTGTTTGGTTGTGTTTTCCTGTAGTTCCTTACGGGATTTTTGTGTTTCCTCTTTAAGGACTTTTACCTTTTTAGCAGAGTTCTCCTGTATTTCTTTAAGTGAGTTATTAATGTACTTCTTAATGTTCTTTACCATCATCATGAGATATGATTTTACATCTAAGTCTTGCTTTTTGGGTGTGTTGGGGTATCCAGGACTGGCTGAGGTGGAAGTGCTGGGTTCTGATGATGGTGAGTGGTCTTGGTTTCTGTTAAGATTCTTACATTTGCCTTTCACCATCTGGTAATCCCTGGAGCTAGTTGTTATAGTTGTCTCTGGTTGGAGCTTGTTCCTCCTGTGATTGTGTTGGTCTCTGTCAGCAGTCCTGGGAGTCCAGCTCTCTCCTGAGTCTCAGTGGTCAGAATAGTCTCTGCAACCCTTGGCTAAAGATGAAGGCCCGATACAGGGCCTGTCCCAGATGTGTTGCCTCTGCTGCCTGCACACTCACCTGCACAGACTGGTCTCTGAGTGACCCAGGACCCAAGTTGGCTCCCTCACGAGCTTTGGCAGGCAAAGCCCTCCGGGGCAGACACCTCTCCTCAGGCCAGGAAAGTGCTCAGATGTCTGGAGCCTGGAACTGGTTCTGTCCCAGAAGCTGTGTTGCTTCTGCCTGTCCCACAAGCTGTGTTGCTTCTGCAGTCAGCACTCTCACCTGCGCAGACTGGTCTCTGTGGGACCTGGGACCCAAGATGGCTCTCTCAGGAGCTTCAAAGCCCTTCTGGGCGGATATCTCTCCTCAGGAGGGGAAGGTGCCCGGATGTCTAGAGCCTGAAACTGGGCCTGTCCCAGAAGTTGTATTGCTTCTGTGGTCTGCTCAGTCACCCTTTGCAGTCTGCAAGCTCGGCAATTTTTCTTTTTCTTTTTCTTTTTTTTTTTTAATTTTGTATTAGATATTTTCTTAATTTACATTTCAAATGCTATCCTGAAAGTTCCCTCCCCCCCTCCCACTGCCCTGTTCCCCTGCCCACCCACTCCCACTTCTTGGCCCTGGTGTTCCCCTATATTGGGGCATATAAAGATTGCAATAACAAGGGGCCTCTCCTCCCAATGATGGCCGACTAGGCCATCTTCTGCTACATATGGAGCTAGAGACACGAGTTCTAGGGGTTCTGGTTAGTTCATATTGTTGATCCTCTTCTAGGGTTGCAGACTCCTTCAGCTCCTGGGGTTCTATCTCTAGCTTCTCCAATTTGGGCCCTGTGCTCCATCTTATAGATGACTGTGAGCATCCACTTCTGTACGAGACAGCAATTTTTCTTATTGTTTAAAAATAGGAAAATAATTTTAAGAAACCAGGTGAAATGCAAATCACAGCTGTGTAAAGGAGGTGGGATTGCAATTCAATTTTCCATTACTTTCCCAAGTGTTCTGTAGATATTAATTTCATGATTTAAAGTTATATAAATAAAAGTATATATAAAATGTCTTCCCAATTAGAGAAGAAGTTTTGCATTGACTCTTTAGTTACATCATATAAAACTTACTTTGGTGGGCCTAACCATTCTATTACAGGTCTGATGTTTAAAATGCATTTTCAGTTAGCTTCTATAAAAAACACAATAAGAAAACAGAAAGGCTGCAGCAAGGCTGTCTGCAGTCAGTCTTAAAATTCTCATTCCAGTGATGAAAACAAGCAGGTATAAAAAGTATTTAAAGCACTGTTTAGTTAAAATGGGAATAATAAAAAGACAATAGAGAAGAAATGTGATTGTTACTTAATGGTCTTACCACAGAATAAGGAATCATTTATTATGGACACATATCTAAGAAGTTAGTGCTAGAATTAACATTTCTGAGTAAGGAAACTGAGTCTGGTGGAATTATTTTCAAAGATCTCACAGATATTAGCAGAACTAGAGTTCAAAACCAAGATTTCTGGCTCCAGTGCCAGCATTCCAGGACTGCATGTTCAAGTATCTCACATGACCAAGGACATGTGTCTGTCCTATATTGAAGGTAGAATATATACAGATTTGTTTCAAAATAAATAAATAAATAAATAAATAAGACTATGATTGTGTCACAGAATAGTTTAATTTTTTTTAAGAATATAACTTTTATCAAGTCAGCTAACTGTGGAAAACCATCAAATTATTTAAGGAATAAAGTCATTTCACTATAAAAAGACTTCTTACTGTGTATATTGGCTTCCACTGGATAGTTTGAATGCTAATGAAACCCATGAAAGCTTTCTTATCACTTGTTACAAGATTTCTTCTTCCTCACAGATTCATAGGCATTCTAATGAAAACAGAAAGTCTCATCATTGGGATTAGTCCCTTAGAAAGTACAGTTGTGACATAAAGTTAACAAAAGCCAAATGTTTTCTCAAATAAATTTACTGACCACATCTACCACCTCAATACCACATAATCCACATTGTTGTCTATGCTTTCACAGTACAGTACCATGTGGTTTAGGAGAGGGTTTTTTTTTTTTTTTCAAGACAGGGTTTCTCTGTATAGCCCTGGCTGTCCTGGAACTCACTTTGTAGACCAGGCTGGCCTCGAACTCAGAAATCTGCCTGCCTCTGCCTCCCAAGTGCTGGGATTAAAGGCGTGCACCACTGACTTCTTATCCTAAAGTGCTACGTGATTTATCCTTGCTAACCATAAAACTTTTTAGTGCTACTACAAGCAATTGCTAGAAGCTTCCTAGTGGATACATGAGAACTTCATGAGGGAAATGAAAAGATGTTATTTTCAATCTCATGTAGAAGCATTATTCAGTGAATGGTGTGAATGATTCATACTATTAACATTAATTGTGATTTAAAAAAAAATGTAGTTCTGGGAAATTCACTGCACCACTGTATACCATACCATCATCCCCAACTCTATGCTTTTAAACAAGAAAGCTTCATGTAAAAAACCAGCATGTATGTGTATAACTATGCTAAAAATAGTCTTATACTGCATTTTTTTCATGAAATATATGTTTGTTAGTCCAAGGTTTCATTTTAAATAAGCTTCATATAGTCAGTTTTTAATCCTAAGGGAAATGTTCTATCACTGTGAGTTTCCAAGTTGTACAAACATTGCCACAGAAACAATAGAGAAGCAAACTGTTGATCAGAGTGAAAAATAAGATGCAGTGTAATGCCCACCAATGGACAGAAGACCAAGGAAGGCCCATGCTTCAAAGTGTCCCATGACTAGAAAGTTCGGGGTTTCGGTCATTTTTTTATTAGCAGTGACCTTTCCCCTCAGTTTACTGAGACAGAGCCTTGCTATGTAGCCTGTGATAACCTTGAGTTCACAATCCTCCTGTCTCACCCCACACATTAGTATTACAGGAGTGCACCTCTATTCTGAGCTGGAAGTGACTTTTGAAGAAAACTGTCAGGTTCCTCATATTTATATGTGTTTGTGGCTGTTCAGTACTCCAAAATCATTATCAATTCCTTCTTTTTTTTTCTTTCTCTTTTTTTTGGTTTTGTTTTGTTTTGTTTTGTTTTTTGAGACAGGGTTTCTCTGTATAGCCATGGCTGACCTGGAACTCACTTTGTAGACCAGGCTGGCCTCGAACTCAGAAATCTGCCTGCCTCTTCCTCCCAAGTGCTGGGATTAAAGGCATGTGCCACCACGCCCGACTAATCAATTCCTTCTTACAATATCGACAGACAGTGGTTGTCTCATTAGAAATATGGTTAATGTCTTTGCCACTGCCAGGAAACATTCATGTAGTAGGCTTACAGGCTTCAGTATATGGAAAGGAAGGCATGAAGAACAATCACTATTCACTTCAGGTGAAGTTTTCTGTAGAGTCAAGGCCACACATTTAAAGCAAAAGTTCAAAGCCTTCTAAGTGCAGTCCCTACAGATGTTCTCAGATGTTTATTCCCAGCACTGTCCTGTGAACTCATTTTGAACTCAGTGTCTGTCTGTCTGTCTGTCTGTCTGTCTGTCTGTCTGTCTGTCTGTGATCTACACTCTAAAACCCATATTATCTCCCGTATCCCCTTTCCTGTTTTCATGAATCTCACTTTCCCAAAGAATAAATTTATAGAAATATCTTCCTAGAAGCTATATCCAAAGACAAACCCACTCTAAAATCCAAGTGGGAGCAAGATAGTGCAGAATAAAATGACCATTGCAAAATTAGTGCCCTCAGAATGTGTAGAGTCACTATGTAAGTCAATATAAAACTATTGTGTGTAAAGTTGCTCCCATGTTTGGTCTAACAAGTCAGTAACACCCAGGATTAGTAAGACTTCATCAAGAAGATTGATTGGAGTTTGAAACCAGCTTGAGCTATACAGTGAAATAAAAACCAGTCTGAGATGTATAGTCAGACACTTTCTGTCTCAAAAGCAGAGTAGGAGAAAGAGCATGGGCTCAGTGAGTAAAGCATTTGACCAACAAGTCTGGCATCTTGACTTCAATCCCCAGATCACTTAAAAACAGAAGGAAAGATCAAATTTGTCCTCTGACATCCACACACTGTGGCATGCCCTTCCATAAGAAATAATGATAACAGTTTTCAACTTAATAAAATACTAAATTTAAATTGTTTTGGAAAAGTTTTTGCTATGAATAAAAAAAGAAAAAGCAGAAGGCCTGAAAGTGGCAGAGAGACTGTTAGGGACTGGTAAGAGAGGAGTAGGAGAGTGGACAAAAATCTGTAGATAATAGTTACATGTGGGGAGATGTTCCTGTGGAGCTGCCAATCTGCATAATCAGCGTGCTAATAAAAAAGTAATGAAAGAAAATTATTTCCGAGAAGGGAATTCTGTGTTTAGTTTGGGTTGACACAAAGCAGGTGTTAGAGTGAATGTAGGCAGAATATGCTGGCAACAGTCCCAGGAAATGCATGTTGAGCTTTCAAGATCTCCACTGGACACCATCTCATGGGGATGCTTCAAGGGCATAAAATTCTAGAGAGCTGTAGACAAGGCAGATGAGGAAGTGAGCTATTTCACACCTGCTCCAGAGTAGCTAAGAATTGCTCCTAGGATATTCTGAGGCCCTGTCTGAAGACACCATCCTGCAGAGGACTGTACAGAAAGCCACAGGCTGTGAGTCAAGCTAGAGAGAGATGTATGAAAACAACCAAGATGAATAGACATGTTTTCCACAAAGGATGAAAATCAAAATCTGACTGTAATTGATCACTGAAATTATCATTGTACTGATAAGAAGTAAAATATACAAATATTTTATATTGCCAAGTTTATAAACAGTGATATGAATAAGAAAAACTGATGAGAACAGAAGTCAAGAAGCATATAAAGAGGGGCTGGACAGAAGCTTAGCTTTAAGAGCATTGGCTGCTCTGGCAGATGGCCCAGGTGTGGTTCTCAGTGACTTCCATCTTTAACTCTATTTTATTGTATAAAATGCCCTCTTAAGATCTCTTAAGGCACTGAATTCAAATAATATACAGATATATTTGCAGACAAAATACCTACACATATGAAATAAAGAAAGACAAGGACAAAGAAAATGAAGCTCTTATAGAGAAACTTTGGGTTATAAGTGAATGGAGCTATGAATGAATTTCGCTATCCTTGGAACACTTAAAAATTCATTCCAAACAACTCATTAGTGTTCCTTTCAGGAAGGGCACATACGCGGCCCCTAGTGAAGGAACATTGGGATACGTATTCAAATGACTTCACAGAAGCAACATTTTATGACCACAAAAAAAAAAAAATCTGAAAATAAATACCCTTCATTTACAAGAGAATGCTAAACAATCTATATTGTAACTGAATAATGACATGGCATTCTAAGATAGTTAACAGTTACTATCCAAATGAATAAATATGAAAAATATAAATCTATTTTTAAAGCCTCAGTAAATATAAACGGTATGATTTGATATATATAACATGCTAAAAACACAAACGAGTTTCTTTGTTTTAGGGAGTTAAGCAGTTATATAGTAAAAGTCTTAAAAACTAAAATCAATGAGCATTTAAGAATTTGTAAGCTAGGCCAGGAATGAGGGTGTATGCCTCAGAACTTAGAAGGGAGATTCAGGTGTGAGTTCAAGGCCAGCCTGGTCTACATAGAGAGTTCCAGGTCACCCAAAGCGACACAGTAGAAAGACAAACTGGAAGATGCATTCAGGAAAAGGCACAGGTGGCATGCACAGTACTAGCTGTTTCTTTATTCTGTTGGGTTTGAAACGCACATGTCATGTTCCCGCAGTGTGATGGGGAGGCTGCAGTAGAAGTAAAGGGAACGTCTGTCAGTGATGACAACAGTTGGCAGGCAGCTTGGGATGCAGAGTAGAGGGCAGAGGAGGCTTGGTGACCACAGGCCAAAAACATTGGAGTAGTAGACATCAGTGAGTATAGGCAGTTGTTCTCATGATGCCAGCAGGAAAGAAGGTTAAGAGATGAGGAAAGGCAACTTAGAAATATTTATAGAAGAATGAAGTCCAGACTAGACTATAAAGACATTAAAGTGTTAAAATAGAGTACAGTTATAGGAAAATTCCAATGTTGTTTCAAGGAGAAGACTCCTGAAGAATATTTTAATTAAACAAAAAAATATGATTCAATGTTTCAAGTAATTATTTCATCTAATTTCTAAAATTTCATCAAAGGTTATTTCTTACTTTTCATTGTCACTTAAGCCATTATGATTCTGTTAAAAAGATATGCTCAATGTTCCTGCTTGTCTTTAACTAACAGGACTTAGCCCAGTTTTTGCATTTATACACACACAGATAAATCTGGCATTGGAGGAACTATAGGAGTGGAAATCAGCTCAGTCCCTTTTCACATGGGGCAGGCTACACCATCCTAATGATAAACTGTGAGAAATGTTAATGACTAACTGAATTAGTTGTGTGTCAGTAGTCCTTGTGTAAGTTGATGTGACTGTTCTAATAGGAAAGGCCTATTAGTCCTTGTGTAACTTGATGTGACTGTTCTAATAGGAAAGGCCTATTCATCTTAAAATTCCATGGTCATTCAGCTGAGATTTCCATAAGAACATCTTGGCTGGTGCAAAAGGTGCACCTGCCATGGACTGGCCTCAGTCTGCCTTTCTCAATCCGTGGGAAATTAGGTTTCCGGACAGGTGGGCATGGAGTTGGCAAAGGGTGACAAACAGACATGGACACAAGGGAGTATGTATCTGAATGTATTTTCTCAGAGAGAGCACCAGTCTTATAATACAGACGAAAAACAAGAAGGCTAGGCGAATACATCCATCAAGGTACACTGGTTCTTAACACAAAACAAAGAAAATACATACATAAAAAGATGGCCAGAGCCAGGCCATGTTTACAACTGAGAATAGGAACAACCCTTCATTAAGATCAGCTAAACACAGGAGCCAGGTGAATGCTCTGATGCAATGCTAGTCTATGGTTAAACCCACCACCAGGGGTCCTTTAGTAAATACCTGATTATGCTATTCCTCTGGGCCTAGTGAAAAACCTGCACCAGGGGAATTCTGTTCTACTAACCCTTTCATGAATAATACTACAACCCACCTATTTCCTAGGCCATTGTGTATTCCTGTGTATGGGTGTGACTCAGCTATTGTTCTAAGTAATTACTATGTAGACTAGCCCTGAGCTTTTCTAGCTCTATCCATGTAAATTGTAATGCCTAAACACTGGAACACTGGCAGAGGCTTAGCTATATGTCAAATCAATCCTTAAAGGCACTTATAATAAAACAATACTGAAAGAGAGCACACGGATCCATACCCCAGACTAACGAGGGGACAGGTTTTGAGTGTACGTGCTATGGGAATGGCAAGGTTCCGGGAGGCTAAGTTTCCATGAAATGCTTTGCCTAGTGTCTGCCTCCAGGCTTTTAGGCCTGTCAAGCAGACTTCACTGGAGTAGATGTAGCGTGCACCCAACAGTTTAAGATTCTGCTCTCCATGATAGCAATTTCAGCTCTAGATAGGAGCACTGGGGAGGGGATCATATATTTTAATAACAAGTAAAAGTTTTAAAACTTCCAGCTGTAAAATTATATGCACCATAAATTCTTCCATTACTGACACCAAAGGAGAGTTTGAAGACATATTTCATTTCCCTTTTTCCTTCTCTAAGATATATTCTGACTATTTCTATAGCAACATTGATGTAGTAACTAACACTTTAACTCCTTTTTAGACTACCCGATGGCTTCACACAGCTTCTTAACCTGACCCAGCTCTACCTGAATGACGCATTCCTCGAATTTCTTCCAGCTAATTTTGGAAGGTAAGAATAAGAGATATTACTTGTATAATCTCATTTTGCTTCTGCCAAGTGCTTCACCAGTACATGAATGACAGGGCTGATTACAGTTGGGTCTCATTAGTATACAATAAGTGTTAATTAAATGTTCTATAATAATTAACATAAAATTAGGTCTTCACATAATATTATCATAAAATAATTTTAGGTGAGTTAAAATTAAATATTTAAAAAATGTCCCAGATAATATGAGCAAATGCAGGAGTCTGTTCATGGCTCTTAGGTTGCAAAATTCCTTCATAGTCAAGGAAGCAACAGAGAGCATTGTAAATATATAAACAGTCTTGGCCAGCAAAATGCTTTCAGATAAAATAAATCATTAAACATAAAATAAAGTAAACATTGTTTTCTTTGTCTATGAAAACAAATAACCACCCTGGAAATCAGTCTGGTGGTTTCTCAGAAAACAGGACATAGTACTACCGAAAGATCCAGCAATACCACTCCTGGGCATATACCCAGAAGATATTCCAACTGGTAACAAGGACACATGCTCCACTATGTTCATAGCAGCCTTATTTATAATAGCCAGAAGCTGGAAAGGACCCAGATGACCCTCAACAGAGGAATGGATACAGAAAATGTGGTACATTTATACAATGGAGTACTACTCCGCTATTAAAAACAATGAATTTATGAAATTCTTGAGCAAATGGATGTATCTGGAGGATATCATCCTGAGTGAGGTAACCCAATCACAAAAGAAGTCACTTACTATGCACTCACTGATAAGTGGATATTAGCTCAGAAACCTAGAATACCCAAGATACAATTTCCAAAACACAAGAAAATCAAGAAAGACCAATGCATGGATACGTCATTCCTCCCTAGAATAGGGATTAAAATATACATAGAAGGAGGTGCAGAGACAAAGTTTGGAGCTAAAATGAAAGGATGGACCATCCAGAGAGTGCCCCACCAGGGTGGTCCATCACATAATCAGCCACCAAATGCAGACACTACTGTATACACCAGCAGGATATTGCTGAAAGGGCCCTGATATAGCTGTCTCCTGTGAGGCTTTGACAGTCCCTGACAAATACAGAAATGGATGCTCACAATCATCTATAGGGCAGAACACAGAGTCCCCAATGTAGGAGCTAGAGAGAGTACCCAAGAGCTGTAGGGGTCTGCAACCCTATGGATAGAACAACAATATGAACTAATCAGAACCCCCAGAGCTCTTGTCTCTAGCTGCATATGTATTAGAAGATGGCCTAGTTGGCCATTATTGGGAAGGAAAGGCCCTTGGTCTAACAAAGTTTATATGCCCCAGTACAGGGGAATGCCAGGGCCAAGTAGTGGGAGTGGGTGGGTAGGGGAGCAGGGCGGGTGGAGGGTATAGGGATTTATGTGATAACACTTGAAATGTAAATGAAGAAAGAAAGAAAGAAAGAAAGAAAGAAAGAAAGAAAGAAAGAAAGAAAGAAAGAAAGAAAGAAAGAAAGAAAGAAGAAAGAAAGAAAACAAATAACATCCTTAATATAAAAAGTCCTTACAAATGAGTGTGAATACTGGGAAGTATGTGGGTAGCTGCAGAGGAAACTTGTAATAAAATGTAAATAGATAGTGAATACAGGAGAAATGTCTGTCTCTACAAATATCCAATACAATACAAATTAAAATGACAACAAAAGACTTCACTTGTCCTAGCTTCTGAAACCAAAATATGTGACTGAGGGTAGTGATACATGCTTAAAGAACTTCAAAAAATAGTAATGTTATGACCTTAAAATTTATTACTAGAAATGTCTCATGCCATTTGAATTTTGTACACAAGTACATTTTTCACTGTTGACAAAATGAAGACTAAGAAATCACATCTCTGTCTAGGAGCTTGGCTGACTCTGATGTGGTGCTATGTACTGCTCCTATGTGACAATACTGTACAGAAATTGATGATCATGTATGAAACCCTAATAAAGCTGGGAAGGTTTATCTATCCGAGTATATAAACTGTTTTTCCAATATAAATACATGAGATAAAAGTCTAAAATTCTAGGTGACTTTGATTTTCTTTCATACTTTATTTCATATCTTCAAAGGTATTTTCTTATAGAACATATATTTCATAAAGACTAAAGTCATTCTAACATCATTATCAGCTTTGGTTGATCATTTTTCAATTATGAAAATGATTAACTGGGTTTTATTCAGCACCTGCCTCTTGACAGAGGTAAGGAAGATATCAGGTAGCATGATGAAGTCAACTTAAACACAATGTTCACCCTTAAATGCTGTAAATGTCCCAGACCCCTTCATTTCTGTAGTTGAAGATATATCACAGTATCCTAAACCATACACATGAGGGAAATTACAAGTCAATGACTTGTAAAAGTGTTTCCCCAGCTCCATCTACCCTTGTAGACTAGAATTATCCTTTGAATATCAACTACAGCACATTGTTCTTTAAAATGAACAAAGCATAAAATATTTATGACACCCTAAGACACTTTTTGTCTTTTTTTTTTGGTCATTTATCTTTAAGTAGTTTTAAAATGAGCATGAGGTTTATGCTAAGAGGACATATAATACCAATACTAAAGCTACTTTGAATTAGAATTTAAGTTTTGTGTAAGTTGCCAAAATACGCTATTTTTAATAACATGTTTACTTATAATAATTTATAATCTAAGCAATTTTTCAAGTTCAACTACTAGGTTGATGCTCAGATTTTCTTCCAGCCTGAAACTTTGTATATTTAAAAGACAGAGTACATTTCACTATATTGTCAATACTACCTCAGCCACTGGGATGTGAGGTTTTCTGATATCTAAGAAACTCTCATGACTGGAGCTTTTGTGCACTGAAGCATGTTATTTAATAAAGACTTAAAGTTAAATTGAGAACTATAGAGAAGAAAAAGGGAAGAGGCCTAGATAAATACCTAAAAGCATATTAAAGATAGATGACAGATGAAGTCATTTAAATAGATTGTCCTTCAAAATTAAGATTTTGGAAAATCCAATTGGTATTGGTCTTACAGTAGCTTTGTGAAAAACAAAATTAAGGCTCAGTCTGGTCGTATACAACAGTGTGTGTTCCTGATGTCATACCTTTATGTCATCAAGTGTGAGGCGCCCTCCTGGAACACAGTGGTACCCAAGCAGCAAGAGAGGTGAAGGTGGCACCCTCCAATCAGTACCGTCACAGGCAGAAGACCTTCAGGTTACCAACAAGCCTTTTCAGAAAGGGAAAAATGTGAACCTTGGAGTCAACAAAGCATGGCACACAGAAGTGCTCCTGTTGTGCCTTTAGTGAGATTAGAGAGAGCAAACACTTCACCACAACTTGTGATGTGCTGGGAATTTGTGTTACAAGCATGATATCATTTAAAGTATTCAACCTGAGGATTTAGTGTTATTGATGAGGAAACTAAGGTTAGGAGGATAACAGGGTTGATTAGCTTGCATAATCATAGAGACAAAATGTTCATGTACCTGTCTTCACACCAAACCGAGGCCTCTTACCTCTGTCTGTCTTTCAGGTATGTCTATGGTCTCTCAATGAAAAGCATTGCTATATCCCAATGAGCATAACACCTCAAATTACTGAAAATACTCAATAATCTAATGAACAAACAGAATTATTAAATGTAAAAGAAAATGTACTTCTATGAAACATTGGAAAGTTAGAAGGCTGGAATTCAAAGATATAATCAAATATTTTTAGTTTTAGCATTTTGCCATTGGCCAGGGGTGAAGCAACCCTGCACATTATGAGTTTACGTATTTATTTAAAATCTGGCACAAGCTCATGCATAGTGCATAGGCATACATGCAAGCAAAATACTCATACTCATTAAAATTATAAATAAATATCTGACAACATACTAAAACAGCTGAATATTTTTGTCTAATTAATGGTAGTTTGTTTACTTTGTCATGTAAATGCTTTTATATAGAAACAGTGAGGAGTAATTTTTAAAACTCTTCTCTACAGACTTGTCAAATTGCGAATATTGGAGTTAAGAGAAAATCACTTGAAAACTCTACCAAAGTAAGTGACAGCATCTTTTCCAGGGTCTCTGTTGTGACTTTTCACTACTAGGAAAATGCCTTTTTTATTTTATTACAGCAGCTTTGCTATTTTAAGTGAAATTTTTTGCACATTCTAACTAAAGGCCAAATTCTACAGTAAACTGAAGACTCATATGAAGTAGTAGAGTTCCTGCTCTGCAAGCCAGCTCACTGCCAGAGGTTTGCTCATGGCTAAAGAGCCTTGCCACATGTCTGAACCAGCATTTGTGTCATTCTTACAACCAGAGCCAGTTTCCCAAGCTTCAGCCTCAGATGCTTCACACCCCAGGTTAAACTGTGAATTCAGACAGTTTACAGTTGTACATCAAAGCCAGAAATTTTTAAAGAAAAAAATTAAATTAAAGTGGTTTAGCAAGTTAAAAAGAAAAGGTTCTGTTGTTCTCTTATCCATTTGTTGCTTCTAACTAGTCTTTTTAAAAGATGGTTTATATAAATATTCAGAACATTCTAAAGCAAAAGCTAATTTTACACAGCTTTGTAAAATGTTTTGTTTTCCTCTGCTTTCCTTCATTCATGTACAATCACAGCATATGAACTGTACATGAATAATTGTTTTACAAGATCAAAATGTATTTGCAAATTTTTTTGCTCAGGTAAAATGATGTTTTTTGTCTGGGTGGTGGTTCAATGTTTATCTTGTTACTCTTGTTGCTTTACTTCAGTTCTGCACAGACAGCAAGTATATCAATTTATTTCCAAACTTTGAACAAGGCTCATATTACATATTACTCTGCCAGATGAAAACTTAATCTTAATTTTTCCTTTTAAAATATATTCTTTCAGCAAATAAGGCTAAATATACTGATAAATTAACTTAAGTGCAATTATGTGTTATGTAATTCATGAACTTTTCATTACTGCTACGCAGTGCATGGATATGATGAGGAGTCCCAGGCATGCTCTGGAATCCACTTAGACAGACACATGGAGAAGCATGTATGTGATTCTCCCTATGTGGCAGTTAAGAAGAAAGTTTCAAAGAGGGGAGTGTGTTCCACATTACAGCATCCTGTATATAAGCAATACCTTTCCTGGACCAGAGTCCTAGAGAGGTAGAAATGGGGTGGTGTGTGTTCAGTGTTGGTCTCCTATACAGAAAGCTACTGTTTCATTTGGGTGACTTTTGCTTGTCACCTTGAAAAATGAAACACAGGTGGAACATGAACCAAGAGGGAAGAACAGTGATTGCTTACATCTAACTGTATGCATTCAGTTCTGGGAGAATACCCTGAGAGCACAGAGGGGAAGGGGCAGCCTCCTCATATAAGGAGACTCCTTATAAGAGCTATAAGCCTCCTCATATAGTTCAGCTTGAACTATAAAATAAAATGTAAGTTGTAAGAATTTTAGTACTTTTGATGTAAGTCATAATATGTAAGGTATAACCTAATATCAATTTATAATATGGACTTTATAGGCAATGAGTAACAGTATTCTTGATATGTGGGTATTCTATGGGTTTTCAGAACACCAACTGTATTAAGTAAAATTAAGCTAAGTTGAACAATGTACCTGCACTGTTTGGGAATGTAAATCATTGTCAAAATCTCTTAGAGAAGGATACTGAGTGTCTTTGGTAGACTGCTGTACATGTCACAGCTATAACTTTTATATTTAAAAAACATTTTAGAGCTATTTGCAATTCAGAATGTTTGTTTTATTCTGTGTCAACAAGAATCTAAGAAGCAATATATAGACATGTATGTTGCTTTACTTTAGTTTTGACATCTATGGAATGAAAATTACATACAGACGTTCAGTTGAATAAAGTAAACCCTGTTTCCACATATAGCCAACTATTCAATCACCATCTGGACCTATAACTTAGAAGTACATGAGAGTTTTGTATATTCCTTTAGTTTGCTTTTCCAATGAAAAAAATTAAATGCAGTTTAAAAGAACTATTTTAGTTTCAAAATATCTTCTTAGAGAATTGAGAGCTTGTAGTTTCCTTGGCAATACAAATAAGCTGGAGAATGTTGGTGGGCCTTTACTTTTTGTTTGTTTGATAAGTTGGTTGGTTGGTTCATTCATTGGTTTGTTGGCCTTATTTTGTCTTACAGGCTACAAATGCCATGTCAAAGTATATAAGAACTGTGATAAGTAGAATTAGAATTTATTCCCAGCACTTGGGAGGCAGAGGCAGGCAGATTTCTGAGTTGGAGGCCAGCCTGGTCTACAGAGTGAGTTCCAGGACAGCCAGGGCTATACAGAGAAACCCTGTCTCAAAAAACCAAAAAAAAAGAAAAAAAAATACATTCATGTATTAATGTGATGGGCTTTATATGTGGGGAACCTAGGATCTGTGTCTTGGTTTAAAAATGCAAGCATAGGCAGTCCATCTCCACACAATGTCCCCTGTGACTATTCTCTAGGAGTATCAAATGGTAGTGACAGTTAGGCCCTTAGACATCTGCTTATAAACTCATTGAAATTTGTCAAGTCAACTGGATGTGGTGACAGAAGACACAAAGCATCCGAAAGGAGTGTATAATACAAAGTAAAAACTTTGAGATTCAATAATACCACTTCTTAAAGCACAATTATTCTGTTAACTGAGTGTTCTGGGTGGTAATCTGAAAGGGTGGGACTAGTCATTCAGAGGAATGTTAGATGTGAAGGGAAACCTGCTGTGTTTGCTTCATTTTGTTTATTAGTTGCCTGTCTGTTCCTTCCTTTCACTTAGGTGTCAGAATTGAAAGGGTGGTTCCTGGCTGGTTCATCTCAGAAAATGAGATACCCAACTGTTAACAGGGCAACAGCTTCCTAGAGCCTTCTGTCTGGAATATGCTTGTATGCTTTCTAAGGTGCTGGCTGTGGGGAGAGGCTTTATTTAGTCTTACACATATAAGGCTACTTACTCTCAAGTTACAGTTAGTAGCCTTCAGAACTCGTGAGAACTAGGGGGTGGATGGAGATGACTAGGAAGAATAGACGAAAAGGATAGGGGAAACCTTACTGGGTTTTTTATAATTTGATTAAATCTTACTCTAAATTGTTACTTTTAAAGATGATATCTGAGGATAAAAGAATTATCAATACAAAGGAAGTTACCAGGTTTTTTCTAAAAATTTATGAACACAGGGATAAAAGGGACAATTTACATGTATAAAGTAATATGCCCAAGTATAAAAGCCACCGTGTTTCGACTGAAAACCTGTATGTTTGTGCTATGTACATGTTATATATTTTACATATAGTGTCTATAGGCCGGGCAGTGGTGGTGCGCGCCTTTAATCCCAGCACTTGGGAGGCAGAGGCAGGCGGATTTCTGAGTTCGAGGCCAGCCTGGTCTACAGAGTGAGTTCCTGGACAGCCAGGCTACACAGAGAAACCCTGTCTCAACCCCCCCCCCAAAAAATAGTGTCTATATTCATAATTATCACTCAGATTTCTAAAGTGCTCATTTCCAAGTAACATGTTGTTCCTTACAGTCCATAGAATGATTTATTACTTTAGGTTTCAAATGAGTGAGTTTATACAGTATTCAGCAAAGCCAAAATAAAAAACAAATGGCAGGCAGCAGGCAAACAGAAGCAGCAGATGACAGAAGCAGCAGACAGAAGTAAGAGCTATCAAATCAGGCACTTAGAACGTCCAGTGGAAATAGAGAGAGAGAAATCAAAGGTAACATAGTCAAACCAGAAGCTTACAGCATCCCACAGAAATCAACAGAGGAACAAAGTTTCTCTACTGATGATCTTCCTCCTTCCCATTCCCAGTCCCAGAGTTTCTATAACCTGACTGCTCTCAAGGGTGCCATGTTATTAACTGAGCTATTTTCTGTTCTCCCCTATCCCTGTCACTGAAGTAAGGAGCCAACCAGCCACAGGATGGGAAGTTTGGGTGGATTCTTGAAATATACATGCTTGAGTCTGAAACAAGGATGGCCTCCTCACCCCAGTGTTCTTCCGACAAACTTATGTAGCATAAGACAATTCACTAATGTAATGTATATTATATGTACTTAATTTTCATGGAAGATCTTTTATTCTTCTTTACTAAGGCAAGTCTATTGACAGATTTGCATGGAGTACCATGTTCTTCCTCTCTCCGTCTTCTGTTTTGATACAGACTATCAATGTCAACTGAAGAAAATAAAAAGCTTAGAAGCAAGTGTGCATTCTGATCTGGGCAGTAGGACCACAGCCTCTTTTCCTCTCTGATCACTGTGTTGTTGATGGATGGTACTCAACCTCCATTTCAGTAAAATACTTTAATGGGTTTTCTAGTGCTTTACAGAAAAAAAAAAAAAAAATGCTCTTGTCAGGCAAAGCTTCCTGAATGGCTTCTTGGTGTTTTTATCAATTCTGATTTTCTATCTGTAATTTATAGTTAGATATTTGTGTTTTATAATTATATTAGCTCAAATTCTTATAAATCTTTAATGCATCATGGTTTTGCTGAGCATAGTGTCATCCCATTCTGAGTTTTCTTTATGGATTAGACATGGTGACATGCTAGCTTCCCAAGGGAAACCATGTCAGTCCCTCTGGCCTTAGAGAGTGGCACATTTTCTCACCTGGTAGTTGACATTTTGCACATAACAACAGCTCATAAACTATAATGTAGTGTAAGTGTACAATTTTAGGCTATCCTCTAAAACATAAAACATGAACTCTGACTCATGGAAAGAAAGATTATGAGCTATCACATGAACTAGTTTAATTAAGATTTCAGACTAATAAGGGAATGGTAGGAACATGTAGAGTGGAGGCAAAAAGCAGATAACCTCTGGGAATCTAAATCACTCTCTGCTCAGTGCTCCAGTAAATGGCTGCTCTGAGCCCTGATCCTTTCATTTGCCATGAGATGAAAGCTGCAGGATGATCAAATCAGGAGGCTTCAGAAGAGCACCTCGCCTCACTTAGCATCACACAGAGTGATTAGCCTGAACCCTGAGAAGAGCAGATGTGTGTGAGTGGCCAATTGCTTTACAGACAAACAGCCTGCAATTTTAGTCAGGCCCTCATAACTTGTTTGAGTTTTTAATCTTCTCTGAACCAGATCATTCTTAGTTTAAGGAAGATTTGGTATCATTACCTCTTTAAAACTGAAAATATTGAGTAATTGCTGATGCAAATAATAGTTGAAACTTTTACAGTTAAATATTTACAATAGAGTTCATGCTATTTAGATGTGTTAAAAATACTATGACTTATGTGATTTTTTATCTTTTAAAAAAATCTATCACAAAAAGATTGATACTAATTTTTGTTTCTTTATTAGAAAAATATTAATAAAATATAGTGATAAATGATTAAATAACTTTCTTATTTGTAGCAATACTTAACAAGAACTCACAGACAGTGTCTCGTCAATAAAATATTTTTAAAGTTTAGGCATCAAATTATTAAATTTTAAAGATTAACTTTTTTCATTTTTAGCATGGTGATTTCTTTGACTAAATATTGAACTTAAGTAGTAATGAACATAATAAAAACTATCAGCTCACTCAATATCTGGAAATATGTATAACAAAAGTCTGTGTCTTTGTCAAACTCACTCTCCATAGACAGGAAAACTCTGGTTAACATGATGCTAACCTCCTCCTTCATGGCTTTGGAATGAATGGAATGTCTGTAACAGCATGCTGTGTACCACATAGTAACATCACATTGTTCTCAGCATCTTGGGGCAGGAATATACTCAGAGAACCTGCATATTAGTTCTGTCACCATACTCTCAGATGCTAACCCCATGTTAGAAATCACCAGTGTCTTCACTGAAACCTGAGCTTTAGCACAAGTTCCTCTTCCACTCATATACAACTACATCTCAGATACAGTAACCTCTCCAGTTCAGGACCAAAAGCATCTTCACCTCTGCACCCTGAACAGAGCACTGCCCACCTTGGAAGTGAGAACTGCACATGCTTTTCCTACATGTCCACATCAATTTCTGTCACCCCTGAGTACCTTCTTTTCTTGTTGCCTCCTCAAGCTACTACACACTAGCCTTTGCCTCTAGCAACCCCATCCTCATCACCTGTACCATTGCAATCTGTCTCTCTATTGTTTTCAGAATTTTCTTTCTAAAATATGTCATGACATGTATCAATTTGGAAGTGCACCAACTTTCATAAGATAGCCATGCTGAGGCCCTTTTTAGCTGTTCTGCATGTCCAGATTCATTAGCTTCTAACACTTTCTTTACGATACAAAGCTACCTTGTGTATTAAGTCAATGCAGCTTCCTAGCACTGAGAACCTCTCTTGACACATCCTTTCTTTTTCTTTTGTCTGAAAAATTCAGAAATGTCCTTCAACCATTGCATTGCTTTGTCAGCATTGTTGTAAACTTCAATCATTAATTCTGTAACCAGGGTGGAAATTTATGCTAGACGGTTTCAAAGCACTGAAAATATAATCATATTGTAGTTTTCTTCAGAGAACTAGTTTGCTTAGTTTGTGAAGGTTTCATCATCATGGTTATATCATCTGCTGCTCCAGCTCCATAGCTCCCTGCAAGGGAGTAGACACTGAGATGCCATCCCTTTGCAACTTTGTCTTCTAGTAGGCTGGGGAAGAGGTCTCTCCGGGTCCTCCCAAGGCACAGAAAAAAGAGATGAATTTTTTTCAGATCTGTTTTCCTTAAAAGTTTACAATAATCCTGCTGCCCATTCTTTGGTTTGTACTTGTAAGAAGGATTCTTCATGATTAAACAACATGCAGCTATCTGTTTCTGGTACCCAGCAAGCTCAGTAAAAGTCAGTAAAAGACACAATCTTCCAAACTCTTCTCAAATTCTCCATTCTTTCACTCAAATCAAGATTATTTCAGGTGTTACCCTATGCAATACACATCGTTTCTTTTCTTTTTTTTTTTCAGCTAAAGGTAACTTTATTTTTATTTATGTATTTATTTTAAATTAATTTTATTTTTAATTTATTTTACACTCCATATTCCATTCCCCGCCGCCCCATCAACCCTCTGTCTGCTCCACATCCCACACCTCCTCCCCACCCCACCCCATCTCCATGTGGATGCCCTTAACCCCTACCCCACCTGACCTTTAAATTCCCAGGGGCCTCCAGTCTCTTGAGGATTAGGTGCATCATCTCTGAATGAACACAGACCCGGAAGACCTCTACTGTATGTGTTTTGGAGGCCTCGTATCAGCTGGTGTATGCTGTCTGTTTGGTGGTCTAGTGTTGAGAGATCTCTGGGGTCCAGATTAATTGAGTCTGCTGCTCCTCCTACAGGACTTTCCTTCTCCTCAGCTTCTTTCAGCCTTCCCTAATTCAACAACAAGTGTCAGCTGCTTCTGTCCATTGGTTGGGTGCAAATATCTGCATCTGACTCAGCTGCTTTTTGGATCTTTCAGAGAGCAGTCATGATAGATCTCTCCATATCCTCAATAATAGTGTCAGGTCTTGGGACCTCCCCTTGAGCTGGATCCCACTTTAGGCCTGTCTCTGGACTTTCTTTTCCTCAGGCTCCTCTCCATTTCCATGCCTGTAATTCTTTCAGACAGGAACAATTATGGGTCAGAGGTGTGACTGTGGGATGGCAACCCCATCCCTCACTTGATGTCCTGTCTTCATGCTGGATTTGGGCTCTATAAGTTCCCTCTCCCTACTGTTGGGCATTTCATCTAAGGTCCCTCCCTCTGAGTCCAGGGAATCTCTCACCTCCCAAGTCTGGTAAATTCTGAGGGGTATCTTCAACCTCCTATTTCCTGAGGTTGCCTGTTTACATTCTTTCTGCTGGCCCTCAGGGCTTCAGTACTTTTCCCTCACCCAATATCAGATCAGGTTCCCCTACTCCCCACCAACCCTGTCCACATTCCTTCCCAGGTCCCTCCCTCCCTCCCCACTTGTGATTGTTTTCTTCTCTCTCCCGAGTGGGACTAAGGTACCCTCACTTGGACACTTCAGCTTGTTGAGTTTTTTGAGTTCTGTGGACTGTATCTTTTTTTTTTTTTTTTTTTTTTTTTTTTTTTGCTAATATCCACTTATTAGTGAGTACATACCATGCATCTCCTTTTGTGTCTGAGTTACCTCATTTAGGATATTTTCTAGTTCCATCCATTTGCCTGCAAAGCTCAGGATGTCCTCATTCTTAATAGCTAAGTAGTAGTCCATTGTGTTAATGAACCACATTTTCTGTATCCATTCTCTGTCATGGGACATCTAAGTTGTTTCCAGATTCTGGCGATCACGAATAAGGCCGCTATGAACATATTGGAACACATACCCCTGTGGCATGGTGGGGCATACATCTTTAAAAATACTTACTTTCTGCTCAACAAATGAAGAAAATTATTTGTAAATTCCTATTTTTAACATAGTTTATATGGCATTAAAGATCATAGCTGAGAAATATTTAAAATAAAAATTCACGTAAGATGCTAATTCCATGACTTTTGTTTCTCTAAATCATATTTTCTATTTCCTTTTGGTGTAATAAGATTTTATTTTGTCCTATTATGGCCTTTAAACATTGTGGGATTTTTTCTTTGTCAAAACACTTACTCTATTATCTATTTTATTCAAAATAAAACACATATTTGGTTTTTAAAATTCACTTAGAAAGGCCCAAGGCTTTTTCACCAACTACATTATAATTCTATTTCTTTCTCTTTAAATTTAAACTTTATTTATAGCCTTAATAGGACTTCTGTTCACATTTACCATTTAGTGGCAATCTTTTCTAGCCATAAAATAAATCCTCTATAATGTTATGAACAAGATTGAAAATGAAATTAATTTGATTGAAAAGCTATAACTCTTATCAACCATTAGCTTTGGATTTATATACATTTTAAAAATACGAGATATAATAATGCATCTTGGCATGTGGATGGGTTAAAAGGCAACAATTGTAGTGTCTTAGAAATGTCCAGGGCACTTTGATAATTTTTATGTTTTAATTACACTAAAATATTGTTAAGGATAATTTTTGGCTACTGCATTTTGCAATGCACTTCTAAATTAAACGTCTCTAATAGCAAACTTCCCATTCTGCTTAAGTGTTTTATGCAATTTCCAAAAGAAAAATGCCATCACAATTCTTACACAAAGACAATGTTAAATGATGTCTTGAATTATTGCATCCATTTAAATAGATGTACATTTTAGAATACATATTTGATTCATAAAAGGAAGTTCTGATGCCTACATTCTATTTAAGAGAAAATGGACGCAAAGCCTTGCTTTCCCATAGCTTGCACAACACCATCAAAACATATATGTGATCACTGCACACAGCAATGTCAAAACCTATGTGACTTTCAAGACCATAAGCCTGTTTTCACCCACTGTTAGAAACTTTAGGCTGAACTTTAGAAACCCTCTGAAAAGAAACTTTAGGCTGGTGCCTCTCCATCATCCTGATAAACTCTCACTTCATATCATAAGGAAAGTCTAGTAGAAATAGTGGTAGTAGCTCAGGTACCAGATATTAGGTAGACTCTCTTTTAGGACAGATATAACAGTGGCAAGTAGAAGTCACTCCACATCAGTGACTTTCAACTGTGGTGGTGGGAAGCAGTCAACAAAATACAACCACTTAAGAAATATACACAGATGCTCTGAAGAAATTGGAAGATTAGAAAATTTTGGTATCTGTGAGTTTGGGGAAGAGTTTGGCAAACACTTTTTTAATTTTAGATAAATTGCTCATGGGCGACCTTTGTTAAAAGGTAAAGTTTGTGTTTTGAAATGAGAATGTGAAAGGTGCAATCTAGAGAAGAGAAGTCATGGGTACCATGAAGCTAGCAACATTAATACAACAAAAGCTTGATGGGTCGAAGAGAAAGCCAGAGTACTTTAAGTTTGGTAAACTTGGGTGAGGAGGTCTAAGAATAGAGGCAAGCAGTGTGTGGAACAAGATTACAAGAATTTTGTGAGCTGTGTTTCAGAATTAGGATGCATGCTGTTCTTAAGAAGCCACTGGAGCCTGAGCTGGGCATGGTGGCACAGGCCTTTAATCCCAGCACTCTGGAGGCAGAGGCAGCCATATTTCTGAGTTCAAGGCCAGCCTGGTCTACAAAGTAAGTTCCAGGATAGCCAGGGCTACACAGGGAAACCCTGTCTCAAAAAACAAAAAGTAAAAAACAAAAACGAAAACAAACAAACAAACAAACAAACAAAGCCACTGAGGCTTTCAGCAAGAGAAATCTGTCAGAATGTAAGATCTACTAGGACCAGCCAGCTGCTCTGTAGAGTCATGCAAAACAGACTGAAAGAGGGATGCTGTCAGGAAACCACTGCAGCAGAGAATGTTTGCAAATTGTCACTGTAGGTAAGACAGTAGCTCTGAAGATGGTAAGCAGGAAGAAAAGAGTCATGCTGGAATCAGAGGCAGTTTGACAAACAGAATGCCATAAGTGGGAAAAAACAGAAACTAGAGAGCTTCCCTAGTTTCAGGTTAGACATTCTTCGAGGCAGTTTCTGGATATGGAGAAAACTAGAAGAGGAGAAGGTGAAGAGAAGGATGTTTTTCTGATGTTGGCAAGACGATCAAGCATAGGCAGTTGCAAAAAGCATCTACTCAAGGAAGAAGAAATGCAAACCTAAGAGTCATCTGCATATAGCAAAATTTAAAATTAAGGCACTCACTGAAGTTGTCAAAGGAGGGAGTATATGATGAGACCCAGACCTGAGTTTGGAACATATCATTTTTTATTGTTTGATCATTGAGAAGAAGCTTATAAAATACCCTAAAAGTGGGGGACAAAGAGTTAAAAAGAAAAAGCCATACAGGGAGAGCAGCAGAAATCCAGAAAAAGACAACTGACAGGAGTCAGCTGTATCTTTCACTGATGAGAAATCAAGTAAGACAGGAAGAGAAAGCTGCAGATCAGCCTCAGCTAGATTGGTCATCAATAGATCAATGGGAGCTATTTCAGGAGTGCAGTGTGATCAGCTCATCGGAGTGGTTGGAAAGTACAGATTAGCAGAAAGCAAGTACAGAGAATTCCTTCAGGCTTAACTACAAAGCCAAGCTGTGAGGTGGCTTAGTCAGGGTTTCTATTCCTGCACAAACATCATGACCAAGAAGCAGTTGGGGAGGAAAGGGTTTATTCAGCTTACACTTCCACATTGGTGTTCATCACCAGGAAAGTCAGGACTGGAACTCAAGCAGGTCAGGAAGCAGGAGCTGATGCAGAGGCCATGGAGGAATGTTCCTTACCGACTTGCTTCCACCGGCTTGCTCAGCTTGCTTTCTTATAGAACCCAAGACTACCAGCCCAGAGATGGCACCATCCACAAGGGGCCCTCCCCCTTCATCACTAATTGAGAAAATGCCTTACAGTTGGATCTTATGGAGACACTTCCCCAGCTAAAGCTCCTTTCTTGGTGATAACTCCAGCCTATGTCAAGTTGACACACAAAAACATCCAGTACACTGGACAAGGACAGTCTCATGGAAACTATGGATCAAAGTGTCCTTACAAGCTAATGGGGATGGCCCTCCAGAAAGGAAAAGGGGATACAGGAGAAAATCAAGGTGGTTGTAAGAACAGAAGCTTCAAGAATGAAAGGAATTGGACACGGTATAAATGAGGGAGTGGTATAAATATATCCCCAAGAAGACTGGAAACTGTACACAGAAGAGCTGTAACTTTTTATTTGTCTATTCATTCATTCATTCATTCATTCATTCATTCATTTTCTTTATTGCCATATTGGGGTCAATGGGGGACTTCCCAAAGAACTCTTGCTACAAGAAAGCAGGTGCCATGACATGAAGTAAGTACCTCACTGCATCTAGTCACACCAAGCAGCTGGGCACATAGCCAATGCTTATGGTTTTCAAGACAGTAAGTTAATAGGAAGCTAAGTGCATTAAGCAATCTGTCTACCACAAAGGATTTTTGGTCACTTACAACTTAATAATTAAAATATAATTTACATTCTCGTTATCTCATATCACTTGACAGACACTACCCAGGCTTTAGGGAGAGCATACCAGATGTTCAGTTTTGTTTTCAAACATGTTGGCAATGTCAGCAAATGGCTTCACTGCTGCACCAGAGTAGTACATAGAGTTGTTTTCCTTAAGTTAGTTATTCTAATATGCTCAATTTCAATGATGAAAATAAATATCAAGTTTGAGTAGATTCTTAAATTAAACTTTCTTAAAATATTTGATGGAACATATTCCAAAATGTGAGTTTCTGTGACACTGCATAATTCAAATGTGTCCAAAAGACATGGCAAAGCAGGAAAAGGCATGTGAGGCCATGTGGCCTCTTCTAGATGACCAAACACTTGCTTAGGAAGTACACCAATTAAAGCACTTTGGATCAGAAAACCCATAATGCAACTGTAAATAGCTGCTGAAACCTTTTCCATAACATTCTATAGCTGGCTGAAATGTTGTGCTGGGAATGTTGTGAGCCTTTAAGTGATTCATGGTCTGCATTCTATGCTGAAGGCCTGATAAAGCTTATGAGGATTCAGGGTCTATCTAAAACTGTAAATGAAGCCACAGTTGGATGACATTCTGCCGGCTAGGGTTCTCAATAAAAACCAATCCCTCAATTTTTTCTCTTAATGTATAGTAACTGACAAAATTATTTTTATTGGCAGAAAGTTTTCAGACTGTCATAGAAAGAACATTTTAAAAGATTTGGTTCCAGATGAAAGAAACAGAGTATCAACACATAGTGCTGAAAGTAGGTGAGGACTATAAACATTCTTGATTCTTGTATTCTGTAGTGATACCAAGAAATCTGAAACCCTCACTGCACATCGGTAATCTATATGTTTAAAACTGTTAATCAAATACAACAGCTCATATTCAACATTAGTTTATAAAGTTACCTCCTTTTGTTCTCTAATTGCTCTAGCTAGAACTTCAAGTACTATATTTAATAGATAGGAATAGAGTGAGCAACCTTGTCTAGTCCCTGATTTTATTGGGCCTAAGCTGCAGCCTTAATATTAATTAACTCTTATAGGTAGGTGAGGAAGCAAAAGAAACTGCCATGCTTGTGACACCAATTGAAGACAAATAATGTCTGCGTCCTTGCTGACATATAATTGTGCCATGCTCTGACAAATCTGAAACTCAATACAGTAATAAAATGAATAGCAATTTTAATATAACTTTATGTATATGACTGGCATAGAGTACGGTATGTGTGTGTATATGTGTATGTGTGTATATGCATGCACTTGCATGTGTGCATAGTACTATGGAGACCAGAAGAGGATGTCAGATCCATGGGACTGGGGTTACAAATAGTTGTGAGCCTCCATGGAATCAAATCCAGGTCCTCTGCTGATCCATCTTAACAACCCCAGAATAAAATTAATTTTGCAAGATAGTTAAAGACTATGAATATAAGAATGTCAATTTTTTTACCTTCTTGGAAAGAATTGCAGACAAAAAAATGGAAATAAATATTGTATTTCTTAGAGCAACAAAGCTAAATTATACAGAGAAGTAAATTTCACAGTAAAGGCATAAAATTGATTAAATAAACTATTGTTAATGGGCAAAGAAGATACAAAATAATGAAAAATATTTCTTACATAAGATTTAATGTCTCAAGTGATATTTCTATTAATGAAGCTCAGAACAAATTCAACTAAACTTTCCTTAAGTTTGCAAAGGCTTTTAATTAGATGAGACAATCTGTGTTCAAGTGAGAAAAAAAACAAATGATATATGTCAGCTATGAATTTTTAACACGTACTATTAATAGTAGAGGAGTTACTTTAACATACATAAAAAGACAGTACTCAAAGTTCTTGTTATACATATTCTTATAAAAGAAATGATAACAGTAAAAGCAATAGGAAGATAAAAGTAGATTTCAGTGTTTGTAAGGAATTAAAGCATGACTATGTTGGTCATTGAAGTCAGTGAGAAAGGGTGAACTGTTTAGTAAATACACTTGTCACAGTAAGGAATCCACTTGACACAAAATTCTATTAGATTGCTTTATGCCATGTTGAAAACAGTTATCAGGTATATTTTTTACCAAGAAAAACAAGACTAGGAAAAGTCTATTATCAGAGTGAATCCTGAACAGTGATGGTGCAGAGAAGTTATAAACAAATGTCAACAAGTTGGGAAGGAACATATCAGATAATATAATCTATAAACTAATGATTGTATAGCTTCCTGTATTTATGTATATTTTGTACACAATTATATAACTGCAGAGAAAAAATGTAGTAGAAAGGTACTGGCTTATGTACTTGGGTGAGCTGAGGGTCTACAAAGAGTGGCAACCGAGTGAAAGACAAACATAAGATATTTGAATTATTTATAACTACTAAAAATACAAATATGGCAAAATCATACAAACTTACATAAGTCATTCTTTAATTTTACATACATCCAAAGCATCAAATCATAGAAAGGTTGAAAAAGACTTCTATTGGTGTACTTTAGGTGCGATAAAAAATATGAATTTTTCTAATCCACTATAGAATTCACATTTTCAGCAACATTGAAACTTTTCTGTGATGTTCTTTTGATTTATGGAGTAAGTGGATGTCCAAACATTGATCAATGAGCACAGCATATCATGGCCTTGTGTCAAATGCCGAATGAGCAAACCATGTGTGATCCAATAATCACTAACAGTTTCCTGGGTGCTTTGGCTCTTAAAATGCAGCATATTCAATTTTGAAATCTGCTGGACACAAAGAATGATTGTACAGGTTCAGCTTACAGAAAGCTTACAGTGAAAAATCAGAGAGAAAAACAAAAGGGCCGCCAAAAGATCTAACGCAATGAGTGAGCATAATGCCCCCAAGCAGTCCTTCAGGAGAAGGAACATTGGAACCTGCTGGCAGCAGGTGGTTTCAGCTACAATAGCCATACCCCAAAGGCAAATAGGGAACTTGGGCTAGCTCCCAGATCACTCTTGCTTTGGTGGTTTGCTTCCTTGTCTGTGTGTGTAGTGGGACTGGAATTACAGGTGTTCCTGCAGCAGGATAGTGTCCAGCATGTCAGTATACATGGGCACACTCTACCTTGGATTATCTCTATTTAGCACAATGCCTTCAAAATAAACCACAAAAGTTGAATTATTTTCAATAAAGAAGAATTATTGCCCTCATCTGGGAATAAAGAAAACAGTATGTATCTCAAAACAGTATTAAAGTATTTTCTAGCTCAGCAACGAGTAGTATTCTCCTTACAAGCAGAAGGACTAATTCAATATCTAGTACCTACATTAAAAAGCCAAGCATAACAGTGAACTCCTGTAATCTTAGCATTGTGGAAGCAGAAAAAAAAAAAAAAAAAAAAAAAAAAAAAACCTTGGCATTGCTAGCTAGACAGCAAACCCAACATAAAAAGCTCTAGGCCATTGACATATCCTGGAGAGAAAGATAAAGAGAGTTGGGGAAAGAGAGAAAGAGAAGAGGGGGGAGGGGGAGAAGGAGGGAGAGGGGGAGGGGGAGGGGGAGACTGGGGAGGGGGAGAGGGAATATTTTAAGAGTCAGAGGACTAGGACATCAGCCATAAGGTTGTATTCTCTATGACAGGGAGCTGCACCCTTGAAATCTCAACAATGCAGTCTTTTTTTTGTTTTGTTTTGTTTTTCGAGACAGGGTTTCTCTGTATAGCCCTGGCTGTCCTGGAACTAGCTTTGTAGACCAGGCTGGCCTCGAACTCAGAAATCCGCCTGCCAGTCTTAAACAAGACAAGTGCAATAAAATCACTAGAGTATATGCCAGTGTGGATGGAAAAAAAAATCTCACAAGACCATACCCCTACATGAAGAACTATAGGCAATTAATTACTGCTGAATAAAGAAGACTGTCTTCTTCAGGGGACAACCTCCTTGGCAGGTTAGCCCATCATGAGTGGTGTGTGTGTGTGTGTGTGTGTGTGTGTGTGTGTGTGTGTGTGTGTGTGTGTGTATTGTGTGGGTAAATAATTCAAGAAGAGGTCATGAATTTGAGAAGGAGTTAGGGTACAAAGGACTCTGAACAGAAGCATGTTCAACAAGTAGAAAGCATGTCCCAACAAGTTCACTGGGAAATTAGCAGATTGAGAGTTCGTGGCATGGTAGTTGCTCTTCTTTCAGGGCTGTCTTCTAAGTGGGCACACTCTGAAGCATCTCCATTTTAAGTTCAGTATCTCACAGGAGCTCTGAAGCTGGATTGGGACAGTTGGGCTCATCCTCCACATCACTGTCTGCATTTTGTCTAGCATTTCCAAGCTCAACTAATAGAAATAACATTTTATAGAGCCTGTGAATCATCTCAGACCTATTTCTTACTCCCACATTAGTCAGTCAAAAAGCTCTGTCAAATCTGTCTAACTTGCTTATTCATTTCCTTCTGTCTGGAACTCTCTGCCTCCTTTTTATCATTCAAATCTCAAATCAAATGCCAATTACCCCAAAAGGTATTTAGTGGTCCTTGCAATATAAATTAGCCCCTCCTATTACTGGAATTTTCCAAGCACACATTTATAATTTCTGTGTTAACATAGATGAGTGTCTCAGATTTCTCCGGGAGAGAAATCCCAGTTTGTTCACCACTCTATACTTACTGCATGATAGACTGGCCTTCAAGTTCATTCGATATGAGTGAGATCCACTCAGCAACTGCTTATTGGCCATTTCCATAAAAGACACTGACTCCATGCAGAAAATAGAAGGATGTCTAAAATCAACTCAATCTTTCACCTAAGGGCAACAACACTAACATGAAACTAATATGTAGAGGTAATTATCCAATAACCACACAACAAAATGTCAAATTACAACCATAAGTAGTATATCTTATTTTCCCTTTTCTAAATGTTCATTGCCTGTGCTTTAGTTCAGTTTGTCAGAATCACCCCACTTCCTGTCCTCTGCTCATTTTGAATCTTTCAAGCATTGGTATTCAACACTTAAACCCCTAAGTCTATTCTGTTATTCTTGTTAAGAACAGCAGCTATACATAATAGTCAAGGCAATATGGCAATTATACCATCACACAAAAAGACACATTGCAAGGTTTTCTACCACCATTGAAATATACTCAGCACAAAATGTATCAGCATTCCCTAATCATTAGTAAGAGATTTGAAAATGTGAATAATAAATGTACTTAGGGACTTCTTTTCAGTCTGTAAGGAATAGAAGCAATATTGTTTTGTGTGCTAAAAAAATACTCGTGTTTATGGCAACCTATAAGGTCTAATGAAGGCTAGGAATTGATATGCCCTTTTGATGTCCTAGGAATGCTGACTTGTTAAAGAAGGAGAGGAGAGAATGTATAAAAAGGTTAATTGGCCCTTGACCAAATGTCAGCATCCATTTTCAATCAAAATGTTGTTTGTGTCATTAGCCATTGAGGATAGAATGAGTATACAACAAAAGTGTGAAAATAGGATGAATCTAGTAATTTCACCTGAGGATATTCTAGCTGACAGGAACTATATCACCCCACTTCCAGTGACCCAGGGGAACCAACTCCCTTAACTCCCTTTGCCACAAAAAGGTACATGGAGTAACATTGCAGTCTTACACGATAGTCATATGTTAGCATGATGGCTTTAGCTGACCAGCTATAGAATATGAGTTCTGCATGTACTCATTAAATACCTGCTGCATTCCATGCACAGGGCTTCATGGAGTCTAATTGTTGGAAGCAAAAGCTAAGAATTGCTGGTGGAAGGGCATCAACACTAACAGGTATAAGATTGCTCCAGGCAGGGAGCGTAGGGCCTGAAGAGCTTCAGGATAAGCTGGCCACGGAAGATAATCCCCTGTGTAGAGATAACACAGAGAGACAGGGCTAGCAAATCCATACTATGTATCTCAGGGGTGAACAGGCAATCAACTGTGACCATGACAACTTCAGACTCACTGGGAGTAATGAAGAGAGATTGCCTGGATGTTATTACTTGATAGAAAAGAAGCCTTGGCAAACATGGAGGTGGAAGCTCACAGTCAGCTATTAGATGGAACACAGGGTTCCCAAGGAAGAAGGAGCTAGAGAAAGTACCCAAGGAGCTGAAGGGGTCTTCAACCCTCTAGGTGGAAGAATAACCATGAACTAACTAGTACCCCCTGAGCTCATGTCTCTAGCTGCATATATAGAAGAGGATGGCCTGGTTGGCCATCATTGGGAAGAGAGGCCCCTTAGTCATGCAGACTTTATATGCCCCAATACAGGGGAACGCCAGGGCCAAGAAGTGGGAGTGGATGGGTAGGGGAGCAGGGCCGGGAGGGGGCAGGGTATAGGGAACTTTCTGGATAACACTTGAAATGTAAATGAAGAAAATATCTAATAAAAGTTGAAAAAAAAAGAAAGAAAAGAAGCCTTGGGTAAATGAAAATTTTAAAGAGAAATGAATGTCTGAAGGCACTCATCAGTAGTGAATTGACACACATTCCCTAAGACAGTCATTCTCAACTTGCAAAATAATGAAACTTAAGATAAACTCAAGAGGGAGCTGCAGCTTCAGCTGTGTTATTTCTAGCACTGTGGCATCAGGATAGAAAAAAACTGGCCATGGTTGGTTGTATTTGTTTTGTTTTGTTTGAGTTTTAGTTGGTTGGTTGGTTGGTTGGTTGGTTGGTTGGTTGGTTGGTTGGTTGGTTGGTTGGTTGGTTTTCATCAGTGGATCTGAAAAGGAAAAAAAAAAAAAAAAGACAAGTGATAGGACATGAGAAAAAGAATCTCGGCCCTGCTTTCTCTCACCCAAGATCACAAATGCCTTCTTTAGAAGCAGTGGCTTCTCAAGAACACAGAGTTTTCATGCGAGAGAGGAGGATACAGTGAGATCAGCAACTGAAGCATAATGCTAGAGGGAAGAGTATGCTCTCCAATGTTGCACAGCAAGAGCTCTGGGATGGACACACAAAAATCAAATGTTAATAAAAACTGAAATAAGCTCTAATGTCAGGAAGACTTTTCAAACATGCACCCTCTGATCCAAGGGTTGTTTATCACATTCCACTCATGAAACATGTCTTTTTTTATTAGATATTTTCTTCATTTACATTTCAAATGCTATTCCTTTTTTCAAGTTTCCTTTCCAAAAATCCTCTATACCCTCCCCCCTCCTCCTGTTTCCCAACCCACGCACTCCTGCTTCCTGGCTCTGGCATTCACCTATACTGGGGCATAGAATCTTCTCAAGACCAATGGCTTCCCATTGATGGCCGACTAGGCCATCCTCTGCTACATATGCAGCTAGAGACATGAGCTCTGGGAATACTGGTTAGTTGATATTGTTGTTCCTCCTATAGAGTTGCAGACCCCTTCAGCTCCTTGGGTACTTTCTCTGGCTCCTTCATTGGGGACCCTGTGTTCCATCCAATAGATGACTGTGAGCTTCTGTATTTGCCAGGCACTGGCAGAGCCTCACAAGAGACAGCTATAGCAGGGTCCTGTCAGCAAAATCTTGTTGGCATATGCAATAGTGTCTGGGTTTGGTGGTTGTTTATGGGATGGATCCCCAGGTGGGGCTGTCACTGGATGGCCCTTTCTTCAGTCTCAGCTCTGAACTTTGTCTCTGTAACTCCTTCCCTGGGTATTTTTGTTCCTCCTTCTAAGAAGGATCGAAGTATCCACACTCTGGTCTTCCTTCTTCTTGAGTTTTATGTGTTTTGCAAAGAGTGTGCAGGTCGCAGAAGCAACAGAGCTTCTTGGACGGTGTCTCTTCGGGCCTTCATCCTCAGCCAGGAGGCAGAGCTGATTCTCAGTCCTCTGCACACCTTCCCCTTGAGAGGAGAGTTGGCCTCCAGGGAGTGCTCTGACCCCCTGGACTCAGGTGAAATATATGACTTAAGATGACACAATTATCACAAGCAGGCCCAGGAAATAAAAACACAAGAACAATCTTGGAACTCATAATCAAACTAACAATAACCAGACTTCATGATGCTGTTATTCACAGCAAAGTTTCTTTCAATTAGCTTTGAAATTAATTGTTTACCGTAGAATGTCAACGCTACATCCATGCTCCTTTGGTAATTGCTGTCTGCTCTCAAGGCATTATTAAGCTCCCATGTTAAAAACAGATGACTATTTCAGACTCTAGAACTTATTCATAGAGCAATAATGCTTTTAGCAATTTCTTTCTTGCTTTTGCCAATAATTATAATTGACTAAGCCCCAAAAAGTTTATATGTGAAGGTCATAATAGGAATAATATGTCACTTGAAAGACCTCTATGTAATAGTTTAGCAAGGATTTGAGAATTTTTCAAATACATTTTTACTTCAGTTCTGATAAGAAATATATTGCAAGATTTTTGTTCTTTTGTCTTCTGTATCTAACTTTGAATGTACAATGAATAATTTGTTAGTTTAGGTGCTGAGATATATACATAGTACATATACTGGCCTGAGAAATAACCTTGGTTTTGAAGGAACTAAGTTCTACTGCAGAGCTCTAAGCTGAGGAATGGAAAATGTAGTAATATTGAAATTACAAGACAAAGTGGGGGAGAGAGAGAGAGATAGTTTAGGAGTCTGAAGATAGGCTTATAGTTTCTGTGTGCCAACAAATCATAAGGAGTAATTCATATCAATACAGTGAAGTGGATAAAACACAAGACATACTTAGGAAAAAGTCAAACACTTTAAAACACTTTAGTGGATAACTATATTAGAATCGTGTGAGATTGAAGGAAAGGGTAATAAAGGGAGACTCTGTTTTCTATATGGGTGAACTCAGATTTTAGTGAATTGTTCTTGAAGCAGTGAAAATGGTAGTTTGAGGTTGGAGAAATGCAGGGAAAGGAAGAGATCTGTTTGAACTTGTCAAGCTTTATTGGTATCACCAAGAGGCAGATATGCTCCCAATGAAAAATGCATTATATATTTTCGGATAACTCTGGGGGTGTCTGCAGGGGTGGTTTCTGCACAGCCACTTTTCTGAGGTTGCAGAGAATGATTCCCTCCCTATGCCACTGTGTAGTCTTTTCTTTCTCTCTCTCTCTTTCTCTCTCTCTCTCTCTTTCTCTCTCTC
Source organism: Mus minutoides (assembly GCA_902729485.2). Taxonomy (NCBI): domain Eukaryota; kingdom Metazoa; phylum Chordata; class Mammalia; order Rodentia; family Muridae; genus Mus; species Mus minutoides. Next base: position 1,347,649 of record LR749577.1, read on the forward strand.
TCTCTCTCCCTCTCTCTCTCTCTCTCTCTCTGTGTCCATCCTAAACTTCCTAAACTTCTCAATTTACAAGCATAACCACCATACTGCATTATGATCTACCTTGATTTTAAATTAATGACTTTTTAAAAACAGCCAGATTTTGTGGGTTCTAAAAATTAAGATGTCTAATTAAGATATCATTTTTAGGGGATGCAACTCAGTCCATACAGAAATGATGAGGCTACATTCCTTTTGACAAGTGTATGGAGCATAAATTTAAGAAAGAGTTAGATTAACAGGTTATTATAGCAAGCCAGGTTAAAAAAAATTAGTCCAAGGTATAAATCCGTGACAACAGAGATGTGCCAAAAAAACAAACTTCTCAAATATTTAATAAATAAAATTGATAGTCAACATTTAAGAGACAGAGAAAAATCCACGAGTGAAATGATACTGTTACATGAAGACAGAATCAGCAGCCCAGTGGAAAGAGATTAATCAGTATTGAAAATAAGCACCTTCCAGTGGAATAGCATGAGGCGTTGGCTGGAAAATTGTAATAATTTGTTGATACTGACACCTCACAGTGATGCCCCAGGCTTTTGTGTGCTGGACACAGGTAAAGGAGTATGCTGTGATTTTTAGCATCATAGGAGACTGAAAAATGCATTATATCTTTTCTACATACCAATCATATTGCAGCCCAGAATAGTCACATGCCTTGCCTAAGGTTGACCCAAGAAGAGCAGATGTGGGATTCAGCCTAGAATTTCTTTCACCTCAAGAACAAAAAAATAGATCAAGACTCTTTAGGTTGAAAAAGAGAATGGTTTGTGAACTTACATAGGTCATGATATGCCACACACTGATAATCACGGTGCTCAATGGCTGAGGTAGGTGGATTACCATGTGTTTGAGGCTAGCCTGAGAGATAAAATAAGACCAAATACGGCATGGCCATTTACCAAAACTCTGTCCCCCAAACACAACTCCAAGCAAAAGAGACCAAGAAAAGGGATTAATGGTTCCTTTAGAAGACAGCCCTTGACATTGCCCTTCACTCTCTTACATTGTATTCACTGCCTATATGTGGTGCATGTTCAATAAAAGATAGTCAATGAGCAAGAGATAAATGTTCACTTGTGACAGCTGTCAGGTAGACATAGGGAGTATTGCCATAGGGAGCAGCAGGATGTAGATTGCCCATAGCCTCAGAGTCTGGAGCCTGTCAAAAGGCTAGCACTCAAGAGAAATGCAAGAAAAGCCAGAAGACAATGTCCTTTCTGGAGGAGATGAGCATAAACTGGGATACGACACAAATAGAGACTGTGCCTACATTAAAGGAAGAGAATTTCCTCTGGTGTTGAAACAAATGATTGTAGTTAAGAGATAAGTGTTTAAGGAAAGCAGCTCCCTCCTACACACCCAGTCTAAGTTGCTTGCTTCAAAACTTCACTCAAACTCTATGCCTGGAATTATCTCTTTTCATTGTTTCATGAATGATTTTTAAGAAAAAGGGAGAGGTAAAATAGAATTCCATTTTTCTCAACAGGTCTTCCATTCACTTTGTCCCTTTCCTTACCATTTAACTCACTCACTCCTTATTCTAGAGACACTTGCATAAACAATCTCCCAGTCATTCATTTATCTCATTTTGGAATACCTTAACAGATAGATGCAATATTTAAAGCATTACTATGGAAATTTTAAGATAAAAGTATTTAAAAACTTAATTTAGCTTGAACATACTTGTATTCACTTAATTCATCCTCTTAAATTTTTAAGCTACAATGTTTTTACATTTTCTTGATTTTTGGCTAATGACTCTCCAGCAAAGGATTTCACTTTAATATAAAAAGGCAAACTCATGGTTTAATGAGTTTTATTTATCTCATGTGTCTAATGACATATGGGTTAGGAAAAATTATTTAATATATATTAAGAACAAAATGTTGCTTGCCTAAATTGTATTTACATCTACCACACAACTCTTATATCTAAAGCTCACAGATCATAGCAGAAGTGGTTCAGAAAGATTGTACATATCAGAGGAACAATAAGTTTGCTGAGATATTTCATCTCCCAGAAATATTAAAGAAGCCAAGTCTATGAAATCTCACAACATACCTGCTGCCTATGTAGATCTGAACAATGGGAGCACGTGTTCTCAGTGTTAGCCAAAGAGCCACAAGCAACTAGGAAATGCTGAGAGTGGGGGAAATGGTCTTCCCATTTGGATAATGGATTAGTCCCTAGTGAATTATCCAATACTAAGTTGTTAGCCCTGAAACCACATACATAACAAATAACATTATATACTTAGGAATGTGTGTGTGTGTGTGTGTGTGTGTGTGTATGTGTGTGTGTGTGTGTTTAAAATAACAGTAAAAAAGAGACCATAAATTTGAGAGAGAACCAAGGTGGCAGGAATCCATGGGAAGGGTTGGAGGGAAAAAAAATGGAGTGGGAGATGATATGCTTATATCTTAATTTTAAAACTTATTTTTAAAATATTTTAAAAAACAAAATTATCTACTTATGTTTTTAAAAATTATGGGTTAAGGACACATGTTCCACTATGTTCATAGCAGCCTTATTCATAATAGCCAGAAGCTGGAAAGAACCCAGATGTCCCTCAACAGAAAAATGGATACAAAAAATTTGGTACATTTACACAATGGAGTACTACTCAGCTATTAGAAACAATGAATATATAAAATTCCTAGGCAAATGGATGGATCTGGAGGATTTCATCCTGAGTGAGGTAACCCAATCACAAAAGAACTCACATAATATGTACTCACTGATATGTGGTTACTAGCCCAGAAGCCTAGACTACCCAGGNGCCTAGTTGGCCATCACAGGGAGGAGAGGCCCTTTGGTCATACAGACTCTATATGCCCCAGAACAGGGGAATGCCAGGGCCATTACGTGGGAGGGGGTGGGTAGGGGAGCAGGGCGGGGACGCGGGAGGGTAAGGGAAAATTTCTGGATAACATGAGAAATGTAAATGAAGAAAATATCTAATAAAGAGAAAAAAAAATTATGGGTACTTGTGCCCAGCTTCAAGGTAAAAAAGAAATAGAAATATAATTCTTCAAGGTTTAGCTGATGCTTAAGTTTGGCTTCTTCAATAGTGAGATAAGAATAATATTATTAATGACAAATATATTAACATCTTGTTGGACATTTTCATTCTTTAACCACTTAAGACCAATGAGAACAACAAATGGTCAGACAGAAATCTGAGACAAAGTACCAAGATGTGATTTTTTTTTTTTTTTAGCTGTAACTAGCAGGTTGCCTACTTCCAAATCATCTGAAGAAAATACAAAAATACATGGGTGTCCTCAACTTAAGCTTGACTTGAACTTTCTAGTTTGATTCACTTATGTCAATCATTGAGCAGTGTGTATTTATATTTAGGAATATATATAACAACTGCTAAAGAAATAGACTCCATGAGTTTGAGAGATAGTGAGGTGAGTACATGAGAAAGGTTGGAGAGATAAAGAAAAGACATGATGGAATTATATTTTAATTTTAAAAGAATTTTTAAATACAGTCATATATGTCAATTCTAGGAATATATTATATTTGACTATAACATCGTGAACAAGTTCCTTTGTCTTTTACAACAAAATAAAAATGGGAATCAATAGGCACACATTTTTCATATCAACCTGAAAACAAACATTTCTTTTAAATTATGATTTATTATGCCTAAAAACAAAGAAATAAAGCCAAATTTATAACAAAATTTGAATACAAAATATACACACCTTGAATGTACATTGGCTATCAAACACACCAATAAGGAATGTGTTGCTTTGGTGTGCAATCCTAGTATGCTTCAACTTTTAAACCATTTGCCAAGTTCTTCTAATGTAAATGATAATCATACAGATTTGTACATTCTTCTTGTCTTCTAATATGAAAATACTTGGAGATTAATGTGCACTAATTTTAGATGTATTTTAAAATACTATAAATAAATATTACATTTTCATTTTTTAATTGAAATTTCAAAAGTTCTTTTACTATGAAGAGAAAATTCTAATGTAGCTTAAAGTATTTGTCCATTATTTAATATTTTTCTAGCTGTAATTGCACTTATCTGAGGGATTATAATTTGCTTTGTGCTTTGTACTTGAGCATATTTACTTTTTAAATTATTTGATTTAATAAAACTGTAATACTTATTACAAATAAAATATAAAACATCAAAGATGTGAACAAAATTATGTATCAGCCATTAATTAAAATCTGAGATTGATAGCCTTCCTGGAAGTAAAGTGTAAAGGGAATCAGGAAATGGTTTGATTGACTAAACCAGAATGGCTTCTATGACAAACTCTGCTCAATGAGCATCTGTCATAATTTGTGCTCATCTGTCACTCTGCCATGCATGAAATGTAATGGATCCAGTACAAGTGCCTGTATAAAAATGCCAGATTTTGAAAATGGTTTCTTTAGTTAATAGCCATGGTGTACTATGGCTTCCAGAGATAGTAAATATTCTTGTAAATGATTTTTTAATATATTTACAATGTTTCATTTAAATCTTAACCTTTTTTCAGAACACAAGGTATACATATTTTATTAAAACATGAAGACATCAAAATTAGTTAAACATGTATTTTAATGTATTTTAAAATAAGTGATTGTTTCAAACCCAATGTAATCTTCTAATCAGAAATTTGTTTTTTGGTTTTTTTTTTTTAGACAATGGGTCTTAGTATATGCCCCAGGCTGTCCCCAAATTTTCCATTCTTCTGCCTCAGACTTACAAGTGTGAGGATAATAGGTATGTGCTACCAGGCATATCAGTCAAAAGATTCTCTTTATGTAGTGAAATACTACATTGTTCTAGAGAGGCATGCATATTGAGAGAGATTGGGTAGATGGATGCATAGATTGGATGGATGGATGGATGGATTAGATAGATTAGATAGGATGATAGATAGATTGATAGATAGATAGATAGATAGATAGATAGATAGATAGATAGATGATAGATAGATAGATAGATGATAGATAGATAGATGATAGATGATAGATAGATAGATAGATAGATAGATAGATAGATAGATAGATAGATAGATAGATGATAGATAGATGATAGATAGATAGAGAGAGAGAGAGAGATAATAGATAGATAGATAATAGATAGATAGATAGATAGATAGATAGATAGATAGATAGATAGATAGATAGATGATAGATAATATAAAAGATAGATTGATGGATGGATAGATGGACGGACATATGGACAGACTGACTGACAGATCAAAGTCATCTTTAGTTTTTCTTACATAGAAGCTTTTTCTAAAAGGTACATCAATATTAAACAAATGTATTCTGCATTGATGGAAATGTATGAAGATAATGACTCTGGCCTGATGTGAACAGCATATACTCCCTTTTTTTGTGTTAAAGAACAGCTTTTTTATGTGAGCACAGGTAGTCTCGGAAATTTCAGCACAGAATTTACTGTAGAGAATGGCTTGATACACTGATTATCCAGTGACAGTGATGTCTACCGTTCCCTTTAAGGGAAGGAAGCGTGTGTTAGTTCTGCATCCAGTCACTTCCTTGTGTTTCATTACTGATATTTTCCCTAACCCTAGACTTGTTCTTCCATCCAAGTCCCATTTAAATGCGACCAATTTAAAACTAGTTGGCATTCTGCCTCCCTGTCATATTAACCAACTGGTAGTTACTATAGTCACCTTCTGCCTCGGGAGTTCCATCTTTTGGGCATTGAAATTGATTTTTCTCATCTTAGCATCTGAAGATCCCGAGTGTTCCCCTTGCCCAGTCACCTGACACTGTACAGTGGCACCTACAGATGAGGAGGAGGCGGCAGCAGCAGGAGCTTCGGTACCAGTAGACTTTGGAGAGGTAGTTCTCCCAAACCCTGTTATGAAACCAAACATTTGTGGTGTGCTACCTGCTATTAGGGGCAGCCTTCTTACTGCCTCTCTGTACACAATGTTTGGTCTTTGTTAAAATTTAATGGCAATATTCCAAGAGATCTAATTTTTATCCAAGTATATTCTGTTGCCATCATTTGCAGTAAATATGAAATTTTATCAGTTTCAGGACCCCACAAACCCCAATCTTCATCAAATTTATTTTCCTGTATTTTGTGTAAGGCTGCTGTTGCATATGATTTGGCTATTTTTAAGTAGATTAATCTATCATTTGAGAGCTGTCTAATCCATCAAATTCTTCAGAGACTGAATGTGCCCAGTTTTCCTGCCTGATGTTCCATTGTGAGCTTATTTTGCACAGTGACAGATTTCCAAGTGGAAACCATCCCATAATTCCTATTTCTTAGATACAATTAGAAATAAGACATATTTGTTATTGAAGCTTTGAAAAGCATGCTGTCTAACAAACAGGGATCTTCATGGTATAACTTTGGGGTCATTCCTTTTGGGAAAAAGGAAAATGAAAGAAGTTATAGCCATTTTGTTGAAGACATTGCTTGGTCAAATACCACTGGAAGGGTCTTTCTATCACAAGTGGAATGCACTGATTTTAAAAGCTTGTCCACTATTTGTTCTATTTCATTTTACTGTCTAGGAAATAGAAAAATATGACACTTTATTAAAAACATACGCTATAGAACCAAAATGAATCTTTCTGAGTGTTCTGGGCTTGTCTTGTGCATTCTACGATGGCAAATACACAAAATATGAAAGTGCTCTAGAATGCAAAGCCATTTGTATAAACCTCATGTGCACATAAAAGTGGATTTTTATTCCTTTGTGAAAATTATGTATAGCTTTCTTTGTGTATGAATACTTATGAGTGTGTTTGTAAAATTCCTCAATGTGTACAGCATTATTTTCAACAGGGTGTGCTGTATGCTGATTTCTGTCATTTTTCACATAATTGCACATATGTCTCCAAAACAATGTTCTGAAAAGCATGTGCTATTCTAAGAAGTCAAACCATCATTCTTTCTCACTTCTTTAATACAAAATGTAAGCTTTTGGCGTGGTTATATAATGTGTTCTTATGAATTTTCAATGCTCTTCAAATATCATCAACATTCAGCTTCCTAAAATTTATTTTTAAAATAATGAAAAGTGCTTGCCATGAAAGTGCTTTTGAAAAAGAAACACCACTCTTCTGTTTCCATGATGTCCCAAGAAAGTCACTGCATTTCCCACTGTCAAAGTTTAAAATATAAGTTTAAAATATAAGTTGCAACTGCATTGGCAGCTGTGTCCAGATGATGGGAAAATTAGTTTATAGACATGTCTTTACTACAGTAAGCCAGGCTGCCCTCTGATTTCATGGGAACACATAACCACTGAAAGATTATAGAACAGAAATTAATGACTGAGGTAACTTTTATCCAAGCTAAGACAATTTAAAACTGACCTAGAGGAGTGACTGAATCACGACTCAAGATTATGTCACAGTACAGCCTCTGGCCTGTGTTTGCTCTGACGTGTGTATGTCACTGTGAGCACCTCAGCAGGTGTCAGCAATCATAAATCCATCTGTTTGTGTCAATCTAATCTTTTATCACACATATTACTTGAACAAGACAATAAATATGCTTATTTTATAAAATATATTTTAATGGCAATATTTGTTTTTTAAAACTAGATAAAATAATAAGAAAGTGAACTGCATTAATAATATATATTTACTGTCATTGAAACATTTAGTAAATCATACTTTAGAAGTACATTATTATTATTATTATTAAAATTTTATACATGTATGTAATCAAATATGGATGTACTTAGCCCTTTTTTCTCCCCTCTAGCATCCTGAATTCTTTTTGTTTTTGATAATCCAATAAGTTATCAGCTCTGCTAAAACACATGGTGTCAAGCCATCCACCAGCCTTCATAGTACTCACACTATGGAAGCTAGCCATCCAGGAGTTCACTTCCAGCTTAGATTAGGAGTGATTTATTTCTCTATGTGCTGTAGAAAAACTGTGGCATCCTCAACAATAGAGTCTTATTATGAAAGTGTGATGGATGACCAAAGTCAATGGCCCAAGCCTGTTTTATTTTGGACACCATAAGGGTCTCTATGACCAATAACTAATAGAGATGTATCCATGCCCTGTAGTTTGATTTTCAATTAATAATCCATGTCTTCTGGAAGGAACATTGTTCAGCTATTCAGGGTAAGTTCATTTGAATTCGTTGTTGTTTTGTGTTGTCATTGCTTTGTCATTGTCATATTTTGAAGTTATCTTACTAACTAGCAGAAAGCTTTTTCATATATCCATCATATATCCATCATATATAACCCAGCAGCCACTATGTCCTCCTCTTGCCCGCCACTCTCTACCCTATCCCTGACCTTCTTTTGTTTCACATGAAGTTTCTACCCTTCAGTTGCATTCTTTTTAAGCTCATTTGTGAGCTTCAATGTGGCTCTTTATTCCCCTGCTTTTATGTTGTCCCTCTCCTTCATGCTTAATCAGAGAAGGGTGTGGGAGTGTGGAAGACTTAAATTTTTTCAATAGAATTTTTTTTGTTGTTAAAAAGAAAATGTAAAGAAGCTACACCTGTGGCTTGTTTAATCTTATATCATTCCTGTTTCTGGCATTAGCTATCAGAATACGTTGAATAAGACTGGTATTGTGTTTATTGACAAAAGAAGACAATAGGCACATCATGACATATACCTACAATCCTAGCACATAGGAAGCAAGGGTAGGAGGATTGCCACAAGTTGAAGCCAGCCTGGGCCACATAGTAAAACCTTCTGAGAGAGTGGGGCAAATATATAACAGCTGAATGCACAGAAAAACCTAGAACATCCTGAGGATATAGAAACTGCACAGTAGAACAAAGTCTCGGTAAGATAAGTTGATCTACCAACCCAAAAAAATCCCATTTTGATATGTGATGTAACATATAAACACACCTAAAATTTAAACTTCCCTTTTAAAATACATTAAATTCTTTAAGAATTTTGTAGATTGCATTTTCATATTCATCCCACTTCCCCAATTTCTCTCAGATCCTTATCCCCCATGCACCTAACTGCCCAACTTCCTCTCTCATTCCTTCCTTTTCCCTCCCTTCCTCCCCTCATTCTATCCCTCTCTTTGTCTCTGTCTCTGTCTGTGTCTCTCTGTGTCTCTCTGGGTCTCTCTGGGTGTCTTTGTCTCTCTCTCTCTCTGTCTCTCTCTCTCTCTCTGTCTCTGTCTCTCTGTCTCTCTCTCTGTCTCTCTGTCTCTCTCTGTCTCTCTCTCTGTCTCTCTCTGTCTCTCTCTCTCTCTCTCTCTCTCTCTCTCTCTGTCTGTCTGTCTCTCTCTCTCTGTGTTGACCAGACTACTCCTGGAGTAGGTCTTACCCTAAAATCTAGTCAATAAACCAAATATCACACCATTAAAAAAAGATTACCTCCAGCAGCAAAAAAGTAGAATGACTCCTCAGCTAGAGGTTCATACCCACTCCCCTTCTCTGTGCTGGGATCTTCTCTGGCTTGAGCATGTGCAAGTCTTGTGCATGCTTTCACCACCATTGTGAGCTCATGTATGCTTCTACCTTGTTCTGTCTAGAAAATGCTATTTCCTTGAGGTCACCCACCACCTCTGGCTTTTATAATCTTTCTATACTGCCTTCCACACAGAACCCTGAGCCTTGAGGCAAGGTCTATAATATAGATGTGCTACCCCAAAATTGGATGAGCAAAGAAGGAATAGCTTGCATAACTAGGGAGAGCTACTAAGGGATTCATTTTATACTGTATTGTTAAATATTGCTTTGTAGGCAACAGTGTAGCCACAATGAAAAAGTTTTAGTCAGAAGAAAGTAAGCCACTCCTGTTAGTGGGATTCTATGAAGAACAAATTCATATGCAGCCTGAATGCTAAGGAAGCAAAGAATATACACCATTCTAGAATTAGTTGCTTTAAAATCACATCATTGAGGTTTAAAGCTATTTTCATTTAAAAATAGTCTTAATCTGCATTTGTGCAGTGAATATAAAACGTTCCCATTTTAACTGTAAAAGTCAATATTATTCAACTGTGCAATTATCACCAGAATCCAATTTTTTTCAGTGAACACCAACTCCTATCCTTTCTATAATCCCAGCCACAGATAATCACTTGTCTGTTTTCTGACTCTTAATTTGCATGCACAATACATTTCACATAATGAAATTATGTACAGCCTTTGGTATTTGGCATCTTATGTTTTTAATATTTGTGAGGTTCCAGACAGATTGGTACTAGACAAACAGAACAAAAATGTTTCATACAAAGCTATAGACAATGAAGAAAGAAGACACATAATAAGGATGTCCCTGAGCCTGCTCAGAGTGAAAGTGTTAAGACCGAGGTATCAAGAATAAGAATCTATCAAAGAGCTAGAGAAAAGGAATTGACCTCTGGACTTCATGAAAAAGCTGGAACTGAATGTCCATGTAATTGGGAACACACATCACAGGACTTAACCCAATAGCAATGAGATGTTAGAGGGTAGAAGGTGGGTATACCTGAGGGCTGGTATGAAAACTAGAGTTCTTTTTTTTTTCCAACTTTTATTAGATATTTTCTTCATTTACATTTCAAGTGTTATCCAGAAAGTTCCCTATACGCTCCCCCCTCCCGGCCCTGCTCCCCTACCCATCCGCTCCCACTTCTTGGCCCTGGCGTTCCCCTGTATTGGGGCATATAAAGTCTGCATGACCAAGGGGCCTCTCCTCCCAATGATGGCCAACTAGGCTATCCTCTTCTATATATGGAGCTAGAGACATGAGCTCAGGGGGTATTAGTTAGTTCATGGTTATTCTTCCACCTAGAGGGTTGAAGACCCCTTCAGCTCCTTGGGTACTTTCTCTAGCTCCTTTCTTGGGAACCCTGTGTTCCATCTAATAGCTGACTGTGAGCTTACACCTCCATGTTTGCCAGACATTGGTATAGTTTCCCCCCGAGACAGCTATATCCGGGCCCTTTCAGCACTATCTTGCTGGCATATGCTATAGTGTCTATGTTTGGTGGCTGATTGTGGGATGGGTCCCTGGCAGCCGCAGTCATTGGGTCCATCCTTTGGATTCAGTTCACACATGATCTCTGTAACTCTTTCAATGTGTGCTTTGTTCTTAATTCTAGGAAGGGGTGACGTGTCCACATTTTGATCTTCCTTCTTCTTGAGTTTCATGTGTTTAGTAAATTGTATCTTGGGTAGTCTAGGTTTCTGGGCTAATATCCACATATCAGTGAGTACATGTTATGTGAGTTCTTTTGTGATTGGGTTANCCCAGTAGAGGTATTGCAGGATCTTCCGGTAGTACTATGTCCAATTTTCTGAGGAACCGCCAGACTGATTTCCAGAGTGGTTGAACCAGCTTGCATTCCCACCAACAATGGAGGAGTGTTCCCCTTTCTCCACATCCACGCCAGCATCTGTTGTCACCTGAATTTTTGATCTTAGCCATTCTTACTGGTGTGAGGTGGATTCTCAGGGTTGTTTTGATCTGCCTTTCCCTGATGATTAAGGATGTTGAACATTTTTGCAAGTGCTTCTCAGCCATTCGGTATTCCTCAGTTGAGAATTCTTTGTTTAACTCTGTGCCCCAATTTTTAATGGGGATATTTGATTTTCTGGTGTCCACCTTCTTGAGTTCTTTATATATATTGGATATCAGTCCCCTATCTGATTTAGGACTGGTAAAGATCCTTTCCCAATCCGTTGGTGGCCCTTTTGTCCTGTTGACAGTATCTTTTGTCTTACAGAAGCTTTGCAACTTTATGAGGTCCCATTTGTCAATTCTTGATCTTACAGCACAAGCCTTTGCTGTTTTGTTCAGGAATTTTTTCCCAGTGCCCATATCATCGAGGCTTTTCCCCACTTTCTCCTCTATAAGTTTCAGTGTCTCTGGTTTTATGTGGAGGTCCTTCAACCACTTAGACTTGACCTTAATACAAGGAGATAAGAATGGATCAATTCCCAGTCTTCTACATGATAGCTGCCAGAAAACTAGAGTTCTTAACACAGAAAATAGAGAATTCCTTGTGAAGATGGGCTGAACAATTATAAAGTATCAGTAAGGGCCAGTGGTCTAATAATTAGAATCTTCTCAATCACAGCAAGCAACTGTGAAGAAAAACAAAGCATCATTTCCAACAATTTCATCGTAATGCATATGGTATAATGCATATGGTGGGCAGGGAATGTGATGTACCAGGAGACAAGTGGCTCCAAAGAGGTCAACAGAGACTGAGTACTATGGAACCAAAGATAGAGAAAAGCAAGTAGAATTGGGAGACAAATTTGGAAGTAAATTTAAGTGATATTCAACAACATGTGCTTTATTATTAACCTGTGTAGGAGTGAAGGTGATATACTCAAATGAATTCAAGATCATCTCTTAATTGGGAGCTTCGCTTTCTGGCCCTGGGATTTAAGAATTATTTTTCAGACACAACACAGAGGCATATTCTAGTAGCCAAAGACACGTCACAAGGTCAAAAAAGACAAAACCAGCTTGTTTGGGAATATATATGAGCTGTACAAAGTACTTGGCCACACATGACAGCCCTTATTTCCCTTAGAGAGGGAAAATATGAGAAAAAATGAGATACTTGTCTTTGTGAATATGGCTCACTTCACTTAACATGATATTCTCCAATCCCATCAATTTGTGTACAATTTTATTCTTATTATTGCTGAATAAAAATCTTATTGTACATATACACTATATTTTCTTTATTTGGTCAATCACTGATGAGAACCTAGTGCCACATCAAGCCGGGGTATGTGGGTGTTTCTGCAGTAAGATGACTTTCATTCCTTTGGATTCGTGCCCATAAGTGTTACAGCCCCATCATGAGGTAGTTCCAGTTTAAAATTTTTAACAGCCTTCATGGTGATTTCCACAGTGGTTAGAATAAGGTATATTCCCATCAATGGTGTATTAAAGGTTCCCCTTTCCCTACATCCTCACCAGCATTTGTTTTCATCAGGCTTATTAATTTTTTTATGATGATCATCTGACTTGAGTGAGATGGAATGTCAATATAGTTTTGATTTGCATTTCCCTGATGACTAGAGATATTACCACTTTTCTATATGTTTATTGAGAATTTGTATTTCATTTAAAAAGTATCTGCTTGAGATATTTACTCTTTTGTGAATATAAAGAACCCAAAAATGTTAAATGCCAAAACAGCAACCGTTATGTGCTTTATCTCGAGCATACATGGCTTTCCTTTATTGTTTTGGCCATGATCCAACCTAAATATCAATGCTGAGTGTGGACCTCCCTGTTCTCTAACTCCAGTCTCTCTGTCATAAAAGCGTATGAGACATTAGGTATGAAATCCTAAAGTGGTATCCTGCAGGAAATTATTTGAATTTTACATTTTTTTATTTTGGATTAATAGCATGTTATGTATGTTGGAGACAGGACTAGAGTCCCAACATAAAATTCACTTAACTTGATACATACCTTTTATACGGAGCCTAAAGATAACTTTACAATATTTGTAGTAAGCTGAGCTTTGACTGTGGCCTGTCACATGAGATCAGGTATGGAAATTTCCACTTATGACATTATATAAGGGCTCAAAAACTTTTGGATTTGGGAGTATTCTGGATCTGAGACTCTCAGAATAGGATAAGTTGTGGAACACTGTTGAGACAAAAATGGCTGGCATTCAGCAACCAGCAAAGGTGTAGGCACTAACTCCCTTTTAGTTGAATTACCGTTATGGCAAAAGCTCAGACATGCAAAACAAAATAAAGCAAATGGTGTTACATCCAACTAAAAGAAAATCAGCACCTCAGAGAGACATCTGCAATTCTATATTCACTGATGGCAAGCTGTAAAATAACATGTTTTAGTTAGCTGATGAATAAGTAAATAAATTTATGTATGTATGAGAGAGAGAAAGGGAGAGAGAGAGAAAGAGAGAGAGAGCGAGAGAGAGAGAGCATGCACATGTGCCTGTGGTGTGTGTTCATGTGGGCATATGCACATGAGCACAATGTATGTGTGAATTCCAGAGACCAGTGTCAAGTGTCTTCTTCCTCAATCACTGTCCATCTTATATTTGAGACAAGTTTTCTCACTGTGTCTAGAGCTCAGGTTTCAACTAGGTTGGCTGTCTAGTAACCAGAATCCAACTATTCCCAACTGCCTCACCAGCCCTAGGGTTTTGGACTCTCACTCCTGCACCAGACATTTTACATGGGGATCTGGACTCAAGACATTAAGCTTTTGCATCAGGCATGTTAGCAACTGAGTCATCTCCACAGCATCTCAAAGAAATGATTCCATTTACATTCGAACGCAAAATTCCTCCATTGCAAAATACTAGCATTCTTAGCAGTTCTCTCCACGTACTCCTGGTTTCATAGAAGAGGTATTCTAGATCAGGAACCATCTTTTACAGAAACAAAGATGAACAAGAAGCTGGTAAATTATTTTTTTTAACTGGATAGTTCTTTTATTGAAGCCTCATTAGCCAATGAAAGATGCATCCATTCCAGATTGTGTGCAGTGCAATTACTAGGTCAGAAAGAAAATTATTGAGAAACCTCATTAAGGTGAATTGGCATGTGATAATGCCCATTTGATTTTACCTAATTTAGGTAGGAGAATTTTGGCTCTAGTAATTAATAGAATTGCTAATATTTGAATTTGAAAGTATTTACATAGATTAACTCATCTAGTCCTCTCAGTAACACAATCACTCTGAAACAAAATCTGCCATGTCCCATTTTACAAATGAGGGAACAGGTACACTAAAGGATTTAACCCAACAGCCTAGCTCTTAGCTACCATTATGCAGGTACCCACCAAAATTATATTAAAATTCTAGTGATTTGTGGTACTTTTAGATGTGAGAACGTGTTGACTGTGTATTGATTTGAGAAAGGTTTTAGCAATATTTGTCAGTGGAATTAGCAGGCCTCCTTTATATTAAAAAGAGTTTTGTTGAAAAATAAGTGGCATAAACTGCACAAACTTAAAATGTATAAATTCACAACAACCAATATAGCAAAATAACTGCAAAAATCCAACAGATAAAGAAGGTGGAGAATACGCACCCAGTGATTCCATTACTTGCTTGGCCTTACAAGAGGAAAAGTCTGCCACCTACAACCTACAAATACACAGGAGGCATGCTGCTGAACTGTCAGTCAAGATAAATTCTGTGTGACTCTGGTACATAGAAATAAAGGAAGAGACTGAATAAAGGAAGAGAATTCTTGTTGCAGAGTGCCTGCTCCAGGAGATGAGGAGATTGCAGAAGTGTGTTCTATAGCACAAAGCCCAAGTTATGGCCAAAGTATCATATTTTCAAAAGTACTAATAGAAAAAATTGTGTTGAGCATTCTTACAAAATTTATTTATTTATTTATTTATTTATTTATTTATTTATTTAAAAGTGAATAAAAAACAAAATTAATCAAGGAAGATTTAGAGGTGATGGATATTTTCTTATCTAGATTATACAGGTATCATCAATGTATACCTAATTATAGACGAAAGAAATAAGATGCTGTTACTTGCCAGAAGGCACTAGTTAATTCTATGTAAAGTTTGGAAAGGGTATATAATTATATAAGTTTTGGAATTCATGCTCAGAGCATAACACCAGTCAACATAATGTACAAATCCATTCTCAGTGTGTCCTTTTGACCAGCTCATCCTATACCCCACCCAAATATATCTCTGTTTTGGGTTACCAGAAATTAGTACAAATCTTCTAGAATTTTTAAGAATATAATTATGAATATGTTCATTTTATGCCTGTCTTTCTTCACTAAACAATTATTATAAAGACATGCTATAATCTCATTTTTATCACTTGAGTACTATTCCAATATGTGGATACACTAGAATCATTTGTGTTTTGACATCATAGCAGATATTTTGATTGCTTCCTTCCAGATCTGGATTATCACAAATAGGCTTCTATGAAATTTTATGTAAAGACTCTATTGAAGGTTGAGCAAAAGAAACTAGGCACAATGAATATACATTTTGCATTTACATATGCTACAATGTAAGGCAAAACTATCCTGTGCTATCAGAAACCGTAAGAGCAACTTTCCTTCAGGAAGGCTGACAGTGGCAGGGACCAGCAGTGGGTTACTTTTTACTCTAGCAATATTGTGAGGTCCTTGTATGAGAATCCAATGAGCATTGCATTTCTTATCTATAACCTTTTATAATGGTCTTAAACTTATTAAAAGTTATAGACAGGTTAATGAGTGGCTTTTGGACCATCTGGAGGTTTTTTCTGCATGTGGTCTGACTGGAGCATCTGTCCATGGTCTTCCACTACTCAGCTCTTTAGTCCTATGCTTTCTCTGAATGTCCCGCTTCTTTCTATTGCTTGTCTTATGTGTTTCTTTCTTCTAAAACAAGGTAGTGTTGAGCTTTTTCACTTTTCTACCTGATTTTGGTGCTTGGTATGCAGGAGCTATCAGTGAGTACTGAAAGAGTGATATTCAACTCTCTTAGTGATCGCTTATCCATCTAAATGAAGTTCGACCTCCAAATCTTTATGTGATTTGTATGACCCGCCTGCCTTCTTCTCTGTCTGAAATTTGTTGATTGAGTCACGTAATACAGAAGGTTCTTCTTAACCTAGTACTTGGTTCTAGAATCCACTTCTTAAAATAACCATAACATGAATTAGTATATACCATGAGCCAACTAAGTATTTTATAACTACTAACTCATGTGAGGCGCATACTTCAACAATACTTCATTTTTCAAACATGGAAACTATAGCACTTAGGGCTACTAAATCCACGGTTTATAGATTTTTTTAATCTATTGTGGATTTGTTGGAATGGAAAGTCTCAGAGAATCTGCCGTCAGTGCTGCCACTATAAAGCAATGTAGGCCTTGACAGAAAATAAGGAAATGTGTATGTGTCTGTGGTGCTGGGGTATGAAACAGACCTCTCTATAATTCAGGTGCTAATGGTGTGGTAGGAAAAGGTGAGACATTCAGCAGCCATAGGCTCTACTCCATCCGTGACAAGATTAAGAACTCTGAAGAGGTTTCAGACACCATCATTGGAAGGAGCAGAAAGCAGAGTCTGGTGATGAAACTATCTCAAATGCAAGATAGGTGTCAGTCAGGAAGGTAAACTAAGACAATGGCAGCCCATGAAAGAAACCTACTCTAGGTCAGACATCACAGGGGCATAATGACCAGCGGTGTGACATGGTGTTTTGGAAGATGATGGAGAAATAGCCTCCAGACTTCTATTATGTTGGATATTGGGATGGAAGCAGTGATGTTTATGAAGAGAAGGAAGTGAAAAGGGAGAGCCAGTTTTTTCTAGTGTGGCATCATTTAGATAAGTAGTTGCTTCCTGTGGAGATGGGAATTTCACATTCTGGTTTATCTGGTAGTCATTCTCTACCCCTCAGAAGTGGCCCTCTCAGTGTGAAGGCTCTCACACATTGGCCCTGATAACATGATCTGCTGTGGACTCACAGAGGAATAATTCGCCAAACGAGGCTTCCTCAGGAAAACATGACTCATGTCTGTTCCTTGGGCATGAATGTTAAAAGAAATAAGAATGCCTTTGATCTCCCATGTAACAGAGAACTTTATCGAGAAAATATGTTGCTATTTATAGAACATGTCAGATACTTTAACAGCTAGGAAAATGATGACATTAATGCCATCTGTTGAACTCTCATTCGAGCACTATCTCATAGTGTTTGTCAAAGTTCAGCCCTGAAGTACCAATTCCCTTAGCAATCTGCCTTTTAGATTGAATAAACCTCAGTAAAATTAATTAAGACATTTCATGATCACTTTATTTCTGAATTTACTAGCTCTTCTACATAAGATCCAGAGCTGAGACTACACCAAATTTGCTATGCTAGGATTGTTATGCCATGCAAGCTAAAGCTTTAAGCCACCATTCTTATTATCAAACAGGAGTTTGGTTTTGTGGTTGTTGTTGTTGTTGTTTAATAAGGATTTCATGATGCTGAGAGTTACCTAAAAACTACAGCTATATTATGCCTATCGTCTAAGTATGCAAAGGAGTCAGCTAAAGTAGAGAAAAATTATTTGGCTAAAACTAAAGGCTTAATATATAAAGGATATAGTAAATGAAGTGATACATCATTATGGAATGAATGCAAAGAGCTTAAACAGTGGACTTGTTTTTGTCCTCAGAGCAAATTATGGTTTGAGAATTCAGAATGTCTTCCTCTTTGACAATTACCAAATTTTGTTCTCTTGAAAAAAGTTAATCTTTCCCCAGTTGAATTTTGCTTCAGAATACAACTTGTACTGAGAAACTGTGGTAGATATTGTGACTATTTAAAAACAAGATTTACTTTATTCAGATGTAATTAGCCATAACAAATGATGTAATTAGACATCAGTATCTTTTACATTTTTGAGCTGAAGTTAGTTTCTTATGAAGTATGTTCCCAGTTTCCTCAGATCAAGTAGATTACTTACCTATTGATATTTTTAAAATATAGTCAATTATTCTTGATAGCTATCCTGCTATATTTTATAGAGAAACTGCTAAGTAGTAGGTATTATAATCATATTTTAATATGATAATCTTCATGCCATATTATATCGACTGGAAAAATTAAACCTAGTTAAGGACAATTGAAAATTAACCTAAGTAAAATTCATTCTTAATTTGCCATTGTAAACAAAATTAAATACTAAAACAGTATTTTGGAATAAATTTTAGAATAAAATATAATTTTACTTCTCTGTATAGTAGATACTATTAAAAAGTGTACCCATGATGAAAGTTTTAGCATCCAGATGGTAAGAAGAGAACCTCAGTGAATGCTTTGCATGAAAGGACTGAATAAGCCAAGAACAGCTGAATCTGGGTCAGATACATTTTTAAAAATAATCAAATGAGCAAAAATTTCATTTTCTTTGACAATATAATAAGTGTAAAGGGAAAACAATGTATATTTGAAAACACTAACATCTGAATTTCAAAATCTATAAAGACATACAATGTAAAGAAACTATATATTTAGAATCACAGACATGGTTCTGAAAAGGGGTTGTATAAAATACTAGAACTCATGTGTAAATACAAAAAATACTTGATAAAAGTGTATTTTTAAATGGGAATCTATAGTACTGACAATTCCAATATGGGAAGAAACAAATAAGTGAACAATTAATCAAAATGAGTTCTTATAAACTCAACTTAAAGTTAAAAGATGTATGAATACTTGCACTCTTTCAATTTCTTACTTAACAAACTTTGTTGCCCATGATCTTTTTAAAACATTTTTATTAGATATTTTCTTTATTTACATTTCAAATGCTATCCCGAAAGTACCCTATACCCTCCCCCCACCCTACTCACCTACCCACCCACTCCCACCTCTTGGCCCTGGCATTCCCCTGTACTGGGGCATATAAAGTTTGCTAGACCAAGGGGCCTCTCTTCCCAATGACGGCCGACTAAGCCATCTTCTGCTACATAAGCATCTAGAGACACAAGCTCTAGGGGTACTGGTTAGTTCACATGGTTGTTCCATCTATAGGGCTGCAGACCTCTTCAGATCCTTGGGTGCTTTCTCTAGCTTCTACATTGGGGGTCGTGTGTTCCATCCTATAGATGACTGTGAGCATCCACTTCTGTATTTGCCAGGCACTAGCATAGCATGTTTTATACCAAATTAGTAATTCACATCGCTTTTAATTTAAACTTCCTTCGTAGTATTTTACTTTGTATATATTATCAAAAACTTCCAAATGATAATTTTTTAATTATTTTTCTTTTATTGATTTATTTTGATTAACATTTATTAAAGTTTGTCATTGAAAGCAGGATCTTCTTTTTAATGTATGGTGCATCTGACCCCATGGTGTAGCTTTGGTCTCCATCCTATCTCCAACACCAGGCACACTCAATGAGATTCCAACTTGTTTAGTAGACATATATTTTAGGAAACATGCTTTCAGCTAAAATAACCTAATTCTGAATAAAAGCAGATTTTGAAATAGTGAGTAGATTGTTTTGCAACATGAACTTTCAAAAAAGCATCCCTGAATTGGATCAGTTGTATTCTTATCTTATCTCCCTGCTCCATCTCTGGCTGGCTGGCTTTCTTCCTTTGGAGTCACTACACCTGGAAAGCCTGTCTTATACAGTGTTCACTTTCTGTCTGTGATGGTGGACATATTTGCTGGCAAGAATGGAAGAGGGTACCACTATGGCTGTCTGGGTGGTATTTACAAAACCTTCACGTAGTGTCTCAAGTGATAATTCTCCCATATCTTAGTTGCTGGATTGGACCTTGTTTATGTGTAGGGCAGGACATCAATAACTAATCTATATGAAGTATATGAGGATTAACCTAAGAAAATCCAAATACAAGTGTAAGAGTTTCCTGTGAAGTTTAGCCCAGAAACATTGACCCTGGCCTTTCTCAGAATGGCTGGATACACACATACACACACACACACACACACACACACACACGGCTCTACACACAGAAGGGTGTATGTGGTATAAGTCTGTGATTAGAGGAAATTTCCTGTTGTTCCCTACACAGTTTTCTGTGGGCATTCTAAGTGACAATTCTGCTTAAGATTGTTCTGTAAAACCTAAACTTCTTTCTGAAAGAGTAATGGAAACTGCAGTGTCTTCTAGTGAAAGCTGATGTGTTTGTAGCTTATTAAAGTGCCCACAACCTTTTGATATGCTGCTAAAGTGTGTTGCAGAAGATGTAATTACTGAAGCTGGGCTCTAGAGATAATTGTCAAAGTTCTTGATTACACAGCACCCCTAGCCCAGAAGCCCAGCAGGCCTTGCAAGCTTGCTTGATTACTTTCTCTGTATCAAGAGCTACAATTTGCTAGTGGAAAAATTTGTGTGCAGGGTGAATGAATAATTGGCTCAGGTTAAAAACCAAAGAAAACTAAAGAGCAGCGACAAAATGCAAGGTTGTCGTCAGACTAATGAGGTAAAGCAGTGATCCTGGATTTACCTGTAGACAGCTGCACTTCTGAAGGCATAATTTCATAATCTCATCTATTTTAGCCAAGTACACTCTGCTACATCAAGTGGAAGGGCCCTTGGCAGTTTACTTGTGGATTTGATATCTCTTATAGAATATTTCATTAAACTTGAGATGAGTCATTACAGGAAAGAAAACGTTTCCAATAAAAAAAACAAAGTCAGCTAAACTCTTAAATGTCAAGTTTTAATATTAAAAATAAAAATGGGAAACAACTCCGTAAAAATTACAGAGTCTAAATATCTGTTATAGTTCAAAGTCCACAAGGAGATACATCATAATGAGGAAACATTTAGAAGACTGGTCAAAAAGATAGATCTTTCCAATAATCTTTGGGAAAAAAGCAAATATTCAATTTGCCACAACTCCTCTTTCTAGAAGATACCAGAAGACAGTTTGACTATTTTGGATGTCAGGGAAACCTGGAATAATTCAAACTACATGAAAGTCATAACTGTCACTGGTTCAAGATCTATAGTGAAAGAGAAATTGAGGTTGGCGAAGCTGGCTCAGTGGATGAAATGCCTGCCACACAAGCATAAGGAGCTAAGTTCAGACCTCTAGTACCTACACTAAGAAGTGAATCATGGTCTGGCCATGTGCACCTATAACTATAGCACTGGGGAGGGTACAGAGACAGTAAGACGCTGAAGCTATCTGGCCAGGCAGTCCAGCAAATCAGTTGGTACCAGGTCCAGTAAGAGATCTTATCTCAAAAGATAAAATAGAGAAAAATATCAAAGAATATCTGTCTTTGACCTTTATCCATCCCATTAATGCACGTGAGTGCATACACACGCATGCGCACATACACACATGCACACACACACACACACAGTGATTTTTTTCAACATTTTAGAGTGGAAATTACATTTTTTCCTTTGATATTTTCTTTATTTACATTTCAAATGCTATCCAGAAAGTACCCTATATCCTCCCCCTGCCCTGCTCCCCTACCCACCCACTCCCACTTCTTGGCCCTGGCATTCCCCTGTACTGGGGCATATAAAGTTTGCAAGACCAAGAGGCCTCCCTTCCCAATGATGGCCGACTAAGCCATCTTCTGCTACATATGCAGCTAGGGACATGAGTTCTGGGGGTACTGGTTAATTCATATTGTTGTTCCACCATAGGGTTGCAGACCCTGACAGCTCCTTGGATACTTTCTCTAGCTCCTCCATTGGGGGCCCTGTGTTCCATCCTATAGATGACTGTGAGCAACCACTTCTGGATTTGCCAGGCACTTGAATAGACTTACTCAAGGTAGCTATATTAGGGTCCTTTCAGCAAAATCTTGCTGACATAAGCAATAGTGTCTGAGTTTGGTGGCTGATTATGGGATGGATCTCAGGGTAGGGTAGTCTCTGAATGGTCCATCCTTTCGTCTTAGCTCCAAACTTTGTCACTGTAACTCCTTCCATGGGTGTTTTTTTTCCTATTCTAAGGAGGAATGAAGTATACATACTTTGGTCTTCATTCTTCTTGATTTTCTTGTGTTTTGCAAATTGTATCTTGGGTATTCTAAGTTTCTGGGCTAATATCCACTTATCAGTGAGTGCATATCAAGTGACTTCTTTTATAATTGGGTTACCTCACTAAGGATGATATCCTCCAGGTACATTCATTTGCCCAAGAATTTCATAAATTCATTGTTTTTAATAGCTGAGTAGTACTCCATTGTGTAAATGTACCACATTTTCTGTATCCATTCTTCTGTTGGGGGACATCTGTGATCTTTCCAGCTTCTGGCTATTGTAAATAAAGCTGCTATGAACATACTGGAGCATGTGCCCTTATACCAGTTAGAACATCTTCTGGGTATATGCCCAGGAGAGGTATTGCTGGATCTTCCGGTAGTACTATGTTCAATTTTCTGAGGAACCGCCAGACTGCTTCCAGAGTGGTTGTACGAGCTTGCAATTCCACCAGCAATGGAGGAGTGTTCCTCTTTCTCCACATCCTCACCAGCATCTTCTCTCACCTGAATTTTTGATCTTAGCCATTCTGACTGGTGTGAGGTGGAATCTCAATGTTGTTTTGATTTGCATTTCCCTGATGATTAAGGATGTTGAACATTTTTTCAGGTGCTTCTCAGCCCTTTGATATTTCTCATTTGAGAATTCTTTGTTTAGCTCTGTACTCCATTTTTAATGGGGTTATTTGAATTTCTGGAGCTCAGCTTCTTGATCTCTTTGTACATATTGGATATTAGTACCCTATCAGATTTAGGATTGGTTAGAAATCCTTTCCCAACCTGTTGGTGGACTTTTTGTCTTATTGACAGTGTCTTTTGCCTTACAGAGCTTTGCAATTTCATGAGGTCCCATTTGTCAATTCTTGATATTACAGCACAAGCCATTGCTGTTCTGTTTAGGAAATTTTCCCCAGTGCCCATATCTTCGAGGCTTTGCCCCAATTTCTCCTCTATAAGTTTCAGTGTCTCTGGTTTTATGTGGAGGTCTTTGATCCACTTAGACTTGAGCTTTGTACAAACAGATAAGAATGGATCAATTCGCCTTCTTCTACATGATAACTGACAGTTGTGCCAGCACTATTTGTTGAAAATGCTGCCTTTTGCCACTAGATGCTTTTAGCTCCCTTGTCAAAGATCAAGTGACTGTAATCAAAGGATCAAGTGTGTGGATTCATGTCTGGGTCTTCAATTCTATTCCATTGATCTACATGTCTGTCATTCTACCAGTACCATGCAGTTTTTATCACAATTGCTCTGTAGTACTGCTTGAGGTCAGGGATGGTGATTCCACCAGAGGTTCTTTTATTGTTGAGAAGAGTTTTTGCTGTCCTGGGTTTTTTATTATTCCAGATGAATTTGCAAATTGCCCTTTCTAACTCAGTGAAGAGTTGAGTTGGAATTTTGATGGGGATTGCATTGAATCTGTAGATTGCTTTCGGCAGGATAGCCATTTTGACTATATTAATCCTGCCAATACATGAGCATGGGAGATCTTTCCATCTTCTGAGATCTTCAATTTCTTTCTTCAGAGACTTGAAGTTCTTATCATACAGATCTTTCATTTCCTTAGTTAGAGTCACACCAAAGTATTTTATATTATTTGTGATATTATGAAGGGTGTTATTTCCCTAATTTCTTTCTCAGTCCATTTATCCTTTGTGAAGAGGAAGACCATTGATTTGTTTGAGTTAATTTTATATCCAGCTACTGCACTGAAGCTGTTTATCAGGTTTCGGAGTTCTCTGGTGGACTTTTTGGGGTCACTTATATATACTATCATATCATCTGCAAATAGTGATATTTTGACTTCTTCCTTTCCAATTTGTATCCCTTTCATCTCCTTTTGTTGTCGAATTGCTCTGGCTAGGACTTCAAGTACTATATTGAATAGGTAGGGAGAAAGTGGGCAGCCTTGTCTATTCCCTGATTTTAGTGGGATTGCTTCCAGCTTCTCTCCATTTACTTTGATGTTGGCTACTGGTTTTCTGTATATTGCTTTTATTATGTTTAGGTATGGGCCTTGAATTCCTGATCTTTCCAAGAATTTTATCATGAATGGGTGTTGGATTTTGTCAAATGCTTTCTCAGCATCTAACGAGATGATCATGTGGTTTTTGTCGTTGAGTTTTTTATATAGTGAGTTACATTGATGGATTTCTGTATATTAAACCATCCCTGCATCCCTGGGATGAAGCATACTTGGTTATGATGGATGATCATTTTGATGTGTTCTTGGATTCAGTTTTCAAGGATTTTATTGAGTAGGAAATTACATTTTATTTGCCATTAGAAACTAAATTTATGTTGTTTCCAGGTTTGTGGCATTATGCTTTATTTCATCATAATAAGGTATACTAGTAAATACCCATTTTATTTATGTGTGTATTTGGAGATCAGAAGACAACTCATAGGAGATCATCTTTCCCTGTCAACTGGTATGCAAAAACTGAATTTTGGCTGCAAGGACTGCATACAAACATCCCTCCCACTAAGTTATCTCATTGGCCCAGTAGCTGTATTTTCAAAGAATATTAATTCCTGGACTTTCTAGACTTTCATGTGTATGCTATAATAACAATAAGAAAATCCTGTATAATATGGGGTTCCTTAAATGAACAAGTTATTACAAAGAGCAAACCATGATCAGGTAAAACTGACAGCCAAAAATTATAAAATGTGTCTCTACCCACTTAGTATACAGTCCAGGTGAAGTACAAAGGACCATCTCTAAAGTTCTAATAGAGAAGCATTTGAGATCAATGTTGAATTTCCCTGCCTTTGTGCCACAAACAGCCAGTAAATGGAGAAAGTATGCACACTTCAAGGACAAGTTAAAGCTGGAATGAAAAAGCCTATGCCAAAATCTCACAAAATCCTGTAAGTCAGTAACCAAGTGACTCATTGGGCATCCAGAGGATGCTGCAGTCCTGCCAACTTTATACAGCTCAGAGGTAATTGTATGTCTGAACAGAGAAAACCTCTGAATGAGATGAAAAGAAAATCATAGATTGCACTATTCCATCAGTGCCACAGACCATGGAAATAATGCATTGTCTTCCATCCTGCACCAGCTGGAATGTTTGAAGTGGATAAGTGCTGCAAAGTGATAGCATTGCAGGACACACTTGACTTTAATAAGCACAGCCAAAGGACAGTGCTCACTGAGAGTCAGTGTCACAGATGCCAGCAATGTGTACAACAAAAAATGACTATTTCAAAAGTACTCACTATAATTATCTAGGGAAAGCTTCCTAACAATCTGTATTCTTAGCTCTTCATTTATCTGCCCTTTGTGAAGTATCTGAAATCTTCACTATTCTTAGGGGCTGGGCTGGTGGTCAAAACCTGTAATGTTATCTAGATGTTAGATGTTAAAGACTGTGCACCAAGTGATGGAAACTTTGGCAAGCCTGTTTTTATGAATTAAGCTTTATGGTTAGGCTGGAGAGATTACTCATGAATGAAAAACATTTGTTGTTCTTGCACACAAGACCTGCTCTTGCTAGTTCATTTTCCAACACTGACATGAAAAGTCATAATCACCTGTAAACACAATATCAGGGGATAATCCTAAAGCCTTTCCTGTCTTCCATAGGCACCAGGCATGCATGTAGTACACGGACATACATGCAGACCAAACACACATACATATAAAATAAGACTAGATAGACAATAGACAGGTATACGACAGAGGATGGGTGGGTAGATAGATAGATGATAGATGGATAGATAGATAGATAGATAGATAGATAGATAGATAGATAGATAGATAGATAGACAGATCATGAACAGATAGACAGAGAGAGTGAGCTTTATTAGAGTACACAACTATGGCAGCTACAAAAGTGGATTAGGGAAATTGAAACAGAGACCACGTGGGCCCCAAAGCCTGCAACATTTGCCTATCTAGCCCTTTATAGAACATGTTTGCTGACCCTGTTATAGACTATAGTAAGTTATAGAGCACATTTTTTTCATTAAAATTAAGCATTGATTATTTAAATAACGGCCAGTGTGTACAAAACAAGTCAGGTTCAGATTCTTGCCTGGGCTTGGAAATGAGGCTGCAATTGAAACCAGCTTTATCTTGCATTTCCTCTGCTGTGCTGATACATCACCTGCTCTTCTCTCCTAAAGCAGTGTATTTCTCTTCAATGAGGTTTCTATGCACAGTTCCAGAGGGAAAAACAAGTTTATTTCTTGGGGGAGGGGGGGCATCATGGAGCCAAGCCAGTAAATGATTGTTCAACACAATCACATTCTCAAGAACCTGAAGTGAACCCTGGGCCCTGGGGTAGAGTAAGATATGACTGCTGAGACGTGACAAGTGTGAGTGTACTAATAGTTTCAGCATGCACATTGGGCCCATGCTTTCATGAAGTGTGTGTGCCTGTGAGTCTGTGGACGAGAGTAGAATTAAGTCTAAGATAAAACATGAACTACCAGAACCTCTAGGAAAATGTATTTCTAGTCTAACAAATGTCAAGCAGAGAAAATGTTCCATACCAAGTAAATAACCTGTTTCCATCTGGTAGAGAGCCACTGTGAGCATCTGTGTATTTTATCTGAGCATTCCCACAAATACAGGACCTTTTTCTAGCCAGGTATAGCGTCTCATGCTTTTTATACAAGCACTTGGGAGACAGGGGCAGAAAGCTCTCTGAGAGTTCAAGGCCAGCCTGTCTACATGGTGAGTTCCAGGAAAGCCAAAGCCATGTCTCAGAAACATACTGGCCATCTAAAATCTTTTAAGACTCCTACAATGTCTATCAGATCCTAAGAAAATTATGGCTTACAATCCCTTAAACTGAGCGAACTACCACGGAGTGTTTGCCTGTATGTGCAACTGTTCACTTCACTTCGAAGAGCCAGTGGCAGAGGTGCATATCTGCCTTCTTTCCATGGTACAGCAGAGAAGATTGAAGTGCAAAGCAGATAGTGGAGATCAGCTGTTTTTTCCTCATACTAAGGAAAGCAGATGGCCATCTGGCCATGTCTGTAGAGACAGCTATTCAGTACTACTGCTGCCTGGTCGAAGAGGGCTTCCCATACAAGTTGTCAGGAACTGAGAACTGCCCCCAGACACCTCCTTTTCCATCTACAGCAAAAGATACTTGACTCTTAGCACCATCTTCCACAAGAATTTCCTCACCTTTGACCAAAATCCTTCACCCTTTTTGAAGAGATGTGTCCACATTACATGTACTATTTATTATTCAAGGTACAAACTCAGAAGTACGGAGTTCTCTCTGTCCTCTAGATGTTCTCCTTTGGTTTTTTTCATTGTTTCTTTTCAGATGTGCAAATATATATGATTCATGCAACAAACTCTTCAAACCCCAGTGGAAATGTCGCCTCTTCCTGACATTATTCCTAATTACTGAGTCCTTAGTTCTTCCGACCTCCTGTAGCAATCTATACACATTCTTTTCCTCACAGTTATCGCTCTGGGAAGCAGTTACTCACTTAAAGGTCATTCCCATTTAGAAAATGAGCCCTTTAGAGAAGAGGCTGTATAGGGTGTGCTAAAACTCCCACTACACACTTGATAGCCCCTTATAATAGAGAAGAGGCCATCTTAAAACACCAGTAATGGCGAGTTTGAGAAACCTACATCTTAAAAACTGTGGCAACTCCACTGTCCAACATGGTACCTGCCAAAAAGAAACAATTGAATGAAAGCTCACAGAGGACTGCTTCCATGGAAATGTCACCAGTCCTGTACACTTGTAAGGGAGTAATACTTACTACATGTACTCATCTAAATAAGAAATGTGGGAACAGTGTGACAGAAAGATTATCACCCAGCACACATATGATAAAGGATGTGAAGGGAATAAAAGGAGGGAATTAGGGGACACAAGAAAGATAAAAATACATGACACACTTGAAAATATGTCAGCAAGATATACAATGAAACCTAACAATATATAATAAAAACACAAACACGTGTGCATAGCTAGCAACTGTCTATATATTCTTGTGGGTAATAAATATAAGAATTTTTTACTTATTTACTTTGGGGTTTTGTTTAAATATTAAATAAGAAATGAAGAAAATTCTGTATTTTTGTTAGTGAGAGAAGGGGTTTGATGAAGACATCCCATTTAAATTTGAATATTCCAAGTCTCTTAATCTCTATACAGTCGGGGGTCTCTATGTTTGTCACTGTTTACTGCAAGAGTAACCTTCTCTGATGATGGCTAAGAAGACACTTATAGATGCATGTAACAATGTCATTAGGAGTCATTTTATTGTTACATTCCTTTAGTAGAACAATAGTATTTAGTTTCCCTGTAAGCCTATTTAGTCTCCATTTCTTGGCTACCAGAGCAGTGTCAGAGATTTATCCAAATGAGTTCCATCTCATGGAGTGGACCTTAAATCCAATCAGAGAGTAGTTAATTGCACATAGGTTCATGCCACAATGTACCAGCCTACTATGCACAGAGTTTAACACTGTAGATTGTAGGATTTGTAGCTAGGTTGGTGTTTATTTACCTTTCTCCTTTGGTAGTATACAGAGTGCCTTTCAGTACCATGAAGACTAGTCAGTAGGGGTGAAGGCCCTACTTAAGAACAGGCTTTACTTCTCCCTGTTAAATTAGATATGTAAGTGTTGTCTTCAGCAATAAGAATTTACCATCAATGTGTGAAGAATAACAAATAATCTTGGCAATAGCATGAGTTGTTTGAGGGTTTCCACAGAGCTCCTTTCACCAACAACTCAATTAGATGTAACCCATTCCTGGCACTGGAAGTTTCACTTGATTACAAAATATCTCTACTTGGGCCTTTGTCTCCCCCTTTATTTGGTGACTCCACTTTGACTTCTTTGATATATTTATATATTTAAGGAGCTTCTACAGTAGTAGATTTCTATATGACCCCTAAAATGCATGTAGTATTAGTTGTCCTTCTTACATTTTCTTCCTTAACTCCTTTTCCTTCCTCCCACTTCATTTAATCCTCCTACTCCAGTCCCCAACCCCTTCATAACATCAATTCTATTTCCTCCCCTCCCACATCTGTTCCCCATAACTAACCTCTGTGATTAACCACTTACCAAAGAATTAATAACAAATACACATATCTGAGCAATATAGAGTATGTACAATATTTGTCTTCTCCTGCAGTGAGTTTATGTGTAACCCTCAGATGGCCATTAGACTGTGCTATCCCTCCACATATTCTTTCTCTTGCCCCCTCTCCCTTTCCCTTTGACTTTTGTTTGTTTGTTGTTTGTTTGTTTTTCGAGACAGGGTTTCTCTGTATAGTCCTAGCTGTCCTGGAACTCACTCTGTAGACCAGGCTGGCTTTGAACTCAGAAATCCACCTGCTTCTGTTGCCCAAGTACTGGGATTAAAGGCATGCACCACCACTGCCCGGCTTCCCTTTGCCTTTTAATATTCTCGTTCCAATGCCCCCAAATCCTTTCTCCATGACTATATATTCTATTGCCCTTACCTTAGGAGCTTCTTCCCCTCCCCTAGTCCCTTACTCTATATCAAACCTCTATGATTATTCAGATAGTAGCTGCCTGTTGGTTATTTAAAAGCTAACATCTACATATAAGAGAATGCACATATATTTGTCATTTGGGGTCTGAGTTACCTTACTCAAGGTATCTTTTTCCTGACTCTATTTACATACAAAATTCATGATTTCACTTTTTTAACAGCTGAATAATATTCCATTGTGTGAACTTACCACATTTTAACTATCCATTCATCTGTTGATGAACATCTACATTGTTTTCAGTTTCTGGATATTATGAATAGAGCAGCAATGAACATGGCTGAGCAAGAAGGACCCAAGAGTAGTATAGCTGGATCATGAGGTAAATCTCTTTTCAGCATCGTGGGAAAGCACCGCATTGCTTTCCACAGTCGCTGTACAAGTTTGCACTCCTGACAGCAATAGATAAGTGTTCTCATTTCCCCGTATCCTCACCAGCATGAGCTATCATTTGTTTTATTTATCTTGGCCATTCTTTTTTTTTTTTCTTTTTCTCTTTATTAGATATTTTCTTCATTTACATTTCAAATGTTATCCAGAATTTTCCCCTTACCCTCCCGCATCCCCGCCCTGCCCCCCTACCCACCCCCTCCCACATAATGGCCCTGGCGTTCCCCTGTACTGGGACATATAAAGTCTGTATGACCAAGGGGCCTCTCCTCCCAATGATGGCCAACTAGGCCATCTTCTTCCATATGTGCAGCTAGAGACATGAATGCAGGGGGAACTAGTTAGTTCATGTTATTCTTCCACCTATAGGGTTGAAGACCCCTTCAGCTCCTTGGGTATTTTCTCTAGCTCCTTCCTTGGGAGTCCTGTGTTCCATCTAATAGCTGACTGTGAGCAACCACTTCCGTGTTTGCCAGGCACTGGTATAGCCTCCCATGAGACAGCTATATCAGGTCCCTTTCAGCATTATCTTGCTGTATCTTGGCCATTCTTACAGAGGTAAGATTAAATTCAAAGTAGGTTTGTTTTGTATGCCCCTGATATTTAAGATGATGATTATGTTCTTTAAGTGACAACTTCCATATTAATTCACGAATGTTTTATTATCTTTTAAATAAGAAATAATATAAACATTTTCACTATTCTTGAGCTGTCTTGGATAAATTTCCATATTTTTTACTTAAATTAAAAATCTATTTCAATGTATCAAGGAACTCTATTGTGTATTTATATACATATACATTTGTAAATATATGTAAGTTATTCAAAGCAAGCAAAACAAATGAACATGAATGATTATATAAATAATAAGACAGGGAAATGCAAATCAAAACAACCCTGAGATTCTACCTCACTCCAGTCAGAATGGCTAAGATCAAAAATTCAGGTGACAGCAGATACTGGTGAGGATGTGGAGAAAGAGGAACACTCCTCCATTGTTGGTGGGATTGCAAGCTTATTCAACCACTCTGGAAATCAGTCTGGTGGTTCCTCAGAAAATTGGACATAGTACTACCGGAGAATCCAGCAATACCTCTCCTGAGCATATACCCAGAATATGTTCCAACTGGTAATAAGGACACATGCTCCACTAAGTTCATAGCAGCCTTATTTATAATAGCCAGAAGCTGGAAAGAACCCAGGTGTCCCTCAACAGAAGAATGGATACAGAATATATGGTACATTTACACAATGGAGTACTACTCAGCTATTAAAAACAATGAAATTATGAAATTCTTAAGCAAATGGATGGATCTGGAGGGTATCATCCTGAGTGAGGTAACCCAATCACAAAAGAACTCACATAACATGTACTCACTGATAAGTGGAAATTAGCCCAGAAACTTAGAATACCCAAGATACAATTTGCAAAACACATGAAACTCAAGAAGAATGAAGCCCAAAATGTGGGCACTTTGCCCCTTCTTAGAATTAGGAACAAAACACACATGAAAGGAGTTTCAGAGATCAAGTGTGGAGCTGAGACAAAAAGATGGACCAACTAGTGACTGCTGCAGCCAGGGATCCATCCCAAAATCAGCCACCAAATGCAGACACTATTGCATATGCCAGCAAGATTTTGCTGAAAGGGCCCTGATATAGCTGTGAGGCTATGCCAGTGCCTGGCAAACACAGAAGTGGACACTCTCAATCAGCTATTGGATGGAACATAGGGTTTCCAATGGAGGAGCTAGAGAAAGTCCCCAAGGAGCTGAAGGGATCTTCAACCCTATAGGTTGAACAACACTATGAACTAACCAGTACCCCCCAGAGCTTGTGTCTCTAGCTGCATATGTAGCAGAAGATGGCCTAGTCAGCCATCATTGGGAAGAGAGGCCCCTTGGTCTAGCAAACTTTATATGCCCCAGTACAGGGGAACGCCAGGGCCAAGAAGTGGGAGTGGGTGGGTAGGGAAGCAGGGCAAGGGGTGGGAGAGGGTATAGGGGACTTTCAGGATAGCATTTGAAATGTAAATGAAAAAAATCTAATTAAAAAAATGGGGGGAAAAAAGGTAAAGTTGGTCAAAGAAGGCAAGTGAATGCTTCAGTGCCAGTGCAGCTAGGGGGCCAGGCTGTGTCTTTTAGTGAGTTTGTTTTACAGCCCGAATTAAACATTTCATTGATCTTTTAAAATAATAATAATAATAATAATAATAATAATAATAATAATAATAATACGAAAGTTGGTATTTTCTGTTCTTGACTGAAGCATCTAACTAGAATCATAATTGAAATGTTTTCAGTCATATGCATAGCTGTTTACATGTATAACATACATTCTACACTATTGTTTTTATTGTATAATTTTACTCATACATATATTCTGGCACATTATAGTGCATATTAGTTCATATTAAGTTTCAACTTCTTTTGTAAGGAGAATAGGAGCCTCTATGCTGACTGTTAACCTTGTCTGATTCTAGTTATGAGCCACCACTTTTGAAATATTTGTTCAGTCTTAACCAAACACTAAGCATCCCCTGCTGTACACTGTCAAGTGATTCATTAAGTCATGCTTCTCTTGAGAGCATTGTGACGTTGTCTATGTCATCATGGTATCCAGATCACCATGTTCTGCTTCTGGCCCAATCATAGCTCCCAAGATATTTCCTTATGTGGCTTCATTGCTGTTACTGCCTTTTCTTGCTTCCTACAATACCTAATGATTCCAAAGTGAGGGTCTGAATTTAAAATCTAACATCTTCCTACAAAAATAGTAAATCTTTTAGACTAAACCTTAAGCTCCATAGCTGGACATGTGACTATATGACTGTATTTCTTATGTCGTATTATTTTTTGTGAACTTAACATTTCACTCCTAGGTATGCCCCCAACCTTCATATAGCTTGATCAACTACTCTAATCAAAACCTCAGTTAAGTTTTATTTTTCTAAACATGTTCTCAAGGCTAAAAAAGTGCTACTCTTTAACAACTTGTAAGTGCTCTTTCTATGGAATTCATCCAATTGTGTCAGAGCTGTTTCCTCAAAGTTATGGGCTGCTCGTAATATAAGCAATGCCTTTCATGTTCATGAACTTGGAAGAAAAAGGTAATCAAAATATTTAACATTCTTGAGGAATCTCACCTTGATAAAGGCTAACTTGATCACCTTATTGAAAATATAATCCTTGTTAAAAGTCTCCTTCTTGTCCGCTGACATTAAGTTTCACTGTAGCACTTTTAACCTTGTATTTTACTTAATTGTTTTGCTTGCTGTCATTCTCTTCCAACCACATATAAAGTCTTCTGGTGAAAAAAATTATCAGCTTTATTTATTACTGTAACCTAAATTAGTGCATAATAACCTCTCAATAATGTTGTTATGTGAAAAACACACACTGTTTGAGTCTAACTTGTAATATATTTTCACTTAATAGCCATAAAAATCTAATAGTTTATGTTTTCTTTTTCTTTGGTTTTAAAGATTCTTATAACAAAGACTTCAAAGTTGCGAAAACACATACGACACCAACCCTTATTTGATAAAAATTTAGTGATATAAAATAATACAACATACAAATAAATCCTTCCTAAACTCTTTAAAAATGGTATGTTCCCCACAAGATTTTACGGAAACTTTGGTTCAGAATTAGGTATCAGATACAATAGCTCAGCACTGTTGCAGCCCCACCTCAGGATATTTCGGGAACAATGAAGATATTCTATCTGTAACAGAAGCTCCTGTAATGAGAAGTAACAAAGCTGATGATGCAGCCATGGGTAGAAGAAGGACTTCCTTTACTATGATTGACTTCAGCCACTTGTGATTAATGAATCAGGGCAGTGACTCTTAAAAATATGGTAACTATTAAAAATATGGTAGTGGGTCCATACTAAGCTTTCTAGTATAGATACTTAATGAGACTCCCGGTGTGTGAAACAGCTGACCCTAACTCCCATTACACACTGCATTGGAGGCCCAGTGCTGTGAACCATGGTCTGTTAAAACTGTACCCAGGTAGCCGTTCACATGTTTCTCTGTACATCTGTGGTTCATCCCTTGCTAAGGAGTATACTGAAGTTTATGCTTTTGTTTTTGTATGTGATACGGTCAGGAAAATTTATCAAGTGTGGGCAGACTATCTTTAGAGAGATATGTCAAGTGCTGCCTCATCACAGTACTCTTCTCCATCTTTTACAGGTCAATGCACAAGTTAGCCCAGCTGGAAAGACTTGACCTAGGCAATAATGAATTCAGCGAGCTGGTAAGCAAATGTGCTTCATTAACTTGTCAAATAGTCTCAAGGAGATTCTTCTTGTATCTTCACAACCCCAAGCATTAAAGCATTGAGTGAATATGTATGCTTCCAAACACTAAGATAATGAAAGCTAATAGTTACATTGATTGTTTCACTATATAGTAAACCACAGAAAAAGTCAGAATTAGAGCAGATGTGTATTGACAATTTACTACCAATTATGTAGCAAGAGGAACCATGTTAAGTGTGCTACAAGCTTCATCTCAACTAATCTTCACCTGACCCATGGTAATTTTAACTCTATTTAAATGAACCTGAAGTGGACCCTAATACATAACTGTTATGTGGCTGCACAAGGAAAAGGGTATTGTTCACTTTGAAGACTGTTGTGGTAGTTTAGAAAGTTAGTCCCAAGGGTCAGCAGCCTTACAGTTTTAATGAAAGAACCTTTCTCATGAAGACATGTTGATACCTTAGTCACTGCCTTTAAGAGTGACAGTGTTCTGACAGCCATTTTCATTTTTTGGCTTTATTTCAAGTATGTCCAAAGACTAGAATCAGAAAGCAAATTAGAAATTAGAAAGCAAATAGAAAATCCTTTGTAAGAAATCCCACCATTCTTTTGGGGTTTTTGTTTTGTTTTGTTTTGTTCTTCCTTATTTATTTATTTATTTATTATTAGATAATTTCTTCATTTACATTTCAAGTGTTATCCCATAAGTCCCCTATACCCTCCCCCTGCCCTGCTCCCCTACCCACCCACTCCTACTACTTGGCCCTGGCATTCCCCTGTACTGGGGCATTGCTAGACCAAGGGCCTTTCTTCCCCAATAATGGCCAACTAGGCCATCTTCTAATACATATGCAGCTAGAGACCTGAACTCTGAAAATTCTGATTAGTTCATATTGTTGTTCCATCTATAGGGTTGCAGACCCCTACAGCTCTTGAGTATTCTCTCTAGCTCCTACATTGGTGACCCTGTGTTCTGCCCTATAGATGATTGTGAGCATTCACTTCTGTATTTGTCAGGGACTGTCAAAGCCTCACAGGAGACAGCTATATCAGGGACCTTTCAGCAATATCCTGCTGGTATATGCAGTGGTGTCTGCATTTGGTGACTGATTATGTGGTGGACCACCCAGGTGGGGCTATAATAGGGATTAAAATATACATGGAAGGAGGTCCAGAGACAAAGTTTGGAGCTAAAATGAAAGGATGGACCAAACCCACCATTCTTTATTCAAAAGTTTCTCATTAGACATTGTCAAATCTCCAAAATCAAATTTACCTATAGTTAAGTGAAGGCCTCTAACTAATCAATCAGTTTTTCCAACTCTTGATAAGACATTTAGGGAAAGTCAATTAATATCTCTAAGCCTCATTTTCCTGATCTATAAAATGGGGATTATAGTGATTGCTGCCTCAGAAGGCTTGTGTGAGAATTAAATTGAACATGTATATAAGATTGGCGAAAAGTGCTCTGAGCCAGTACTCTGTGTAAGGGTTTTTATTCATGCTATAAGGTTATGCATGAAGAATAGTCACTGTTTTACTTTAACCATGTCCAGTACATTATTATGCTGCCCTATATTCTGATTGTCAGTGTCCGAGGTAGGCTTTTATTTGTCTGGATTAAAGGCTTTAATCTATCCTTAAATAAAAATCCCCTCACTAAAATATCTTCCCTTCTGCTACTGAGATTTGGACCTACATAATAACTTGTCTTTGTAACCTGGATGGAAAGCTTCCTGGACTGGGAAGCTTGCAGTATGCCAGCTGCATGTGATGTTGCTGAGTTCTGACACTTAACCATGTGTCTCTGAAACCAAGCACTGTCCCTCTCCCTCTTAAATACACTACCATACTTGGTTCTCCTTCCATGCTCCCTCCAGAACCAGCTCAGCTGTCATTTCTGTTCTTACCAGTCAGTCCCCAATAGTGGCTTCATAGCCAGCCAGCCTGAATCCTCTGGATGTGCACTCTGAGATAAGCCCAGGAAAGGTAGATGTCAGATCTTCCATCTGTCACATTATGCCAACCAGCTTACTGTGTGTGAGCACAAGGAGAGAGAACAGATGCACCATAGCATGCATTTTTCCTCTCAATGGTTTAAAGATAATTTTTCAATGTGTGTATGCATATACACATAAGTGTAGTTCCAGAAAAGTCTTTCAGATTCTCTGGAGCTAGAGATATAGAGAGTTATAAGCCACTTACTCTAACTTATACCTGGGAACTGAACTTGGGTCCTCTGGAAGAACAGTAAGCATCCTTAATCACTAAACCGTAGCTCTAGCCCTGAATCATTATATTTTTAAGAAATATATGTATAGTGGAGACAGGGAGTAGTAAGAGTGGTAAATAACCTTGAAGTATGTACAGACAAATTTGAAGTTAGTTGCTAAAGCTCTAGGGAGAGCCCTGCTTCGCTTACGCCATATGTCTTGATATCATGAGAAAAAGAACACAGGCAGCAATTAAGTTCTTTACCTTACTATGTAACTGCATCTTTCTCACCATTAAAATAATAGCATCACTTTCACACATTTCATAGGCTTTGGGAAAGTTTGAATGTAAGAAAATCTGTACTAAACACTCCACATATGTTTTGGAGAATCTCAGTCACCTAAGACTTTGCAAGCTTTTCACATGAACAAATGCCAATTACTACTTTAAAGATTTAGATCAACAAGCATGAGTAGGTGTTTTAGTTAGGGTTTCTATTGCTGTGAAGAAACACCATGACCACAGCAAGTCTTATAAAGGAAAGCATTTAATTGGAGTTGGCTTATATTTTAGAGCTTTAGTCCATTATCAGCATGGCATGCAGGCAGACATGGTGCTAGAAAAGTAGCTGAGAGTTTTATATCTGGACCCCCAGACAAAATGGAGAGAGAGAGATAAAGAGAGAGAGAGAGAGAGCCATTGGGCCTAGCTTAAACATTTGAAACCTCAGAGCTCATGCCTGTGACACACTTCATCCAACAAGGCCCCACTTTCTCCAAAAAAAAAAAAAAGCCACACCTCCTAATAGTGCCTGTGAGCCTTTGGGGGCCATTTTCATTCAAACCACCACAGTAAGCTATATGGAAAGGATTTCCAATGTAAACCCACTTTTCCATTTCTGAAATGAACAGAGTGTGTGTGTGTGTGTGTGTGTGTGTGTGTGTGTGTGTGTGTGTGTGTGTGTTAATAAAATAAAATGTCTTAGAGTGGATAGTTTATGAGCAATAGAAAATCATTCTCACAGCCTTAGGTATTGTAAGATTCAGTGTTAGATTGGGGTCCATCCTCTCTTCGTCCAAAATGACTGTTGTGTTCTGTGTTCTGACATAGCAGAAGACAGAAGGGTAGAACAGGTGAACTCTCTCAGAAGCTTCTTATCAAAACATATCCATCTATTCATGAATCCACTGCCCACATGATAAACCACTGGCAAAATATGCCTGCCTCAATACCAGTGCAATAGAGATTTTATTTCATTATGGATTTTAAAATCATATAGTAAAAACTATAACCATATAATATATTCACTCCAATACCAATTCTGAGTTTTTTTAAAACTTGTGTACATAGTTGTAATTATATGCATTATTCTGTCTACTTTACAGATTCTTGTTATTCATCAATTTAGAATAACTTCCAGTCCTTTTCTCTTTAAAATTACCCTCTAATCTACTTATATTCTATCTTACTGAAATTTGTTAGATGTGAGTATAAGCACGAAATTCTGCATGTTCAAGAAATGCAAGCTACTTATTTTATGCATTTCATGAAAAGTAGTCCAACAAGGAATGATTTTTAAATACATACTTCAATTCCTTAAAAATATGTTTTCAACCTTCCTGCTTAGAAATATGCGATCTTTCCTCTGAGCCCAGCGGACACAGCTAGGGCCTGCCCTGCTCTTCACACACCCCAGGACTTTAAGATCACATCAGGGTTACCCGTGAGTGCAGTGCAGAGGTGGTATTGGGAGCAGTGGGTCAGCAGTTGCCCGCAGGGGCATGATTCAAGAACTCCGCCTAACCAGAGGCTGGGCCTCTCCCAGCCAGAGCACCCTCCACCCGGCCATCTTTCCACTGAGCCCAGTAACTCCCAGGACTTTAAGATCACATCAGGAGCTCAGGGCTCAGGCCTCAGGCGCTGTGCACTCTCTTAGGCTCCTTTGGGACCCTCCAAGCTATCTGGGGACCTCAAGTGAGCAGGGGGACAAAGCCTCTGTTCTAGCCCAATCTCGTGGAACCTGAGACACCAGCAGGGAGATTGATAGTGGCCCAGGGCAGAACAAACCCTCCTTTCCATTCTGGTCAGGCCCTCCCAGCACCAGTTCTGGTCTCTTGGGCCACAGGTGCTGTGCACTCTCCTAGGCTCTTTCGGGACTCCCCAAGCTATCTTGGGACCTCAAGTGAGCAGGGGAACACAGCCTCTGTTCAGGCCCAATCTCATGGAACTTGAGACATCAGCCAGGAGATGATAAAGGCCCAGGGCAGAACAGCGGGTCCTTTCTGGTCTGCACCAATGCCAGGTCTCATTGGGAAGAGATGGCAGGAGGCAAGTGTAAGAACAGGAGCAACAGAATCCAAGGGTACTTGGCATCAACAGATCCAAACTCACCCACCACATCAAGTTCTAGTTACAACAGCACACCAGAAAAGCAGGAATGGATATAAAGTCACTCGTCATGATGATGATGGAGGACTATAAGAAGGAAATACAGGAAAACACAGATAAACAACTAGAAGCATTTAAAGAGGAAAAACTTAGAGAGTTACAGGAAAACACAGATAAACAACTAGAAGCATTTAAAGAGGAAATACTTAGAGAGTTACAGGAAAACAATACCAAACAGGTGATGGAATGGAACAAAACCATCCAGGACCTGAAAATAGAAGTAGAAACAATTAAGAAAAACCAAAAGGAGATAACGTGGAGATAGAAAGCATAGGAAAAAAATCAGGAACCATAGATATGAGCATCAGCAACAGAATACAAGAGATAGAAGAGAGAATCTCAGGCACAGAAGATTCTATAGGGAGCATAGACAAGACAATCAAAGAAAATGCTAAATGCAAAAAGATCCTAACACAAAATATCCAGGAAATCCAGGACACAATAAGAAGACCAAACTTAAGGATAATAGGAGTAGTGAGAAGGAAGACTATCAAACTAAAGGGCCAGCAAATATCTTCAACAAAATAATAGAAGAAAACTTTCCATACCTAAAGAATGAGATGCCCATAAACATACAAGAAGCCTATAGAACTCCAAATAGGCTGGACCAGAAAAGAAACTCCTCCCGACATATAATAATCAGAACAACAAACGCACTAAATAAAGGCAGAATATTAAAGGCAGCAAGGGAAAAAGGTCAAGTAACATATAAGGACAGGCCTATCAGAATTACTCCAGACTTCACCAGAGACTATGAAAGCCAGAAGATCATGGACAGAGATTATACAGACGCTAAGAGAACACAAATGCCAGCCCAGGCTACTATACCCAGCAAAACTATCATTTACCATAGACGGAGAAACCAAAGTATTCCACGACAAATTCAAATTCACACAATATCTCTCCACAAATCCAGCCCTTCAAAGGATAATAACAGAAAAACACCAATACAAGGACGGATACTCTGCCCTAGAGAAAGCAAGAGAGTAATCCTTCAACAAACCTAAAAGAAGACAGCCACAAGGACAGAATCCCAACTCTAAAAACAAAAATGACAGGAAGCAACAATTACTGTTCCTTAATATCGCTTAATATCAATGGACTCAATTCTCCGATAAAAAGGCATAGACTATCAGACTGGCTACACAAACAGGACCCGATATTTTGTTGTCTACAAGAAACACACCTCAGGAAAAACAACAGACACCACCTCAGAGTGAAAGGCTGGAAAACAATATTCCAAGCAAACGGCCCGAAGAAAAAAGCTGGGGTAGCCATTCTAATATCGAATAAAATAGACTTTCAACCCAAAATTATCAAAAGAGACAAAGAGGGGCACTTCATACTCATCAAAGGCAAAATCTTCCAAGAGGAACTTTCAATTCTGAATATCTATGCNACATAAAACCAGAGACACTGAAACTAATAGAGGAGAAAGTGGGGAAAAGCCTCAATGATATGGGCACTGGGGAAAAATTCCTGAACAAAACAGCAAAGGCTTGTGCTGTAAGATCAAGAATTGACAAATGGGACCTCATAAAGTTGCAAAGCTTCTGTAAGACAAAAGATACTGTCAACAGGACAAAAGGGCCACCAACAGATTGGGAAAGGATCTTTACCAATCATAAATCAGATAGGGGACTGATATCCAATATATATAAAGAACTCAAGAAGGTGGACACCAGAAAATCAAATATCCCCATTAAAAATTGGGGCACAGAGTTAAACAAAGAATTCTCAACTGAGGAATACCGAATGTCTGAGAAGCACATGAAAAAATGTTCAACATCCTTAATCATCAGGGAAATGCAGATCAAAACAACCCTGAGATTCCACCTCACACCAATAAGAATGGCTAAGATCAAAAATTCAGGTGACAACAGATGCTGGTGTGGATGTGGAGAAAGGGGAACACTCCTCCATTGTTGGTGGGAATGCAAGCTGGTTCAACCACTCTGGAAATCAGTCTGGTGGTTCCACAGAAAATTGGACATAGTACTATCGGAAGATCCTGCAATACCTCTACTGGGCATATATCCAGAAGATATTCCATCTGGTAACAAGGACACGTGTTCCACTATGTTCATAGCAGCCTTATTCATAATAGCCAGAAACTGGAAAGAGCCCAGATGTCCCTCAACAGAGGAATGGATACAAAAAATTTGGTACATTTACACAATGGAGTACTACTCAGCTATTAAAAACAATAAATATATGTAATTCCTAGGCAAATGGATGGATCTGGAGGCCATCATCCTGAGTGAAGTAACCCATTCACAAAAGAATTCACATAACATGTACTCACTGATATGTGGATATTAGCCCAGAAACCTAGACTACCCAAGATACAATTTACTAAACACATGATACTCTAGAAGAAGGAAGATCAAAATGTGGACACGTCCCCCCTTCCTAGAATTAAGAACAAAGTACACATTGAAAGAGTTAAAGAGATCATGTGTGAAGCTGAATCCAAAGGATGGACCCAACGACTGCGGCTGCCAGGGATTCATCCCACAATCAGCCACCAAACATAGACACTATAGCATATGCCAGCAAGAAGGTGCTGAAAGGGCCCGGATATAGCTGTCTCGGGGGAAAATATACCAATGCCTGGCAAACATGGAGGTGGAAGCTCACAGCCAGCTATTAGATGGAACACAGGGTTCCCAAGG
This sequence comes from Mus minutoides, assembly GCA_902729485.2. Lineage (NCBI taxonomy): Eukaryota > Metazoa > Chordata > Mammalia > Rodentia > Muridae > Mus > Mus minutoides. The sequence continues at coordinate 1,389,621 of LR749577.1, forward strand.
AAGAAGGAGCTAGAGAAAGTATCCAAGGAGCTGAAGGGGTCTTCAACCCTCTAGGTGGAAGAATAACCATGAACTAACTAGTACCCCCTGAGCTCATGTCTCTAGCTGCATATATAGAAGAGGATGGCCTAGTTGGCCATCTTGCAAAGAGAGGCCCCTTGGTCATGCAGACTTTATATGCCCCAATACAGGGGAACGCCAGGGCCAAGAAGTGGGAGCGGATGGGTAGGAGAGCAGGGCCGGGAGGGGGAGGGTATAGGGAACTTTCTGGAAAACACTTGAAATGTAAATGAAGAAAATATCTAATAAAAGTTGAAAAAAAAAAAGAAAAGAAATATGCAGTATCTACTCTCCAGCATTAAGATGCTTTCAGCATTTTGATCTTTCTGGAAAGATCACAGTGGGAGCGATCCACCATCTGCGCCCAGAAGCTAAGGCTGTTCCACAGCCCTCTGTGCACAGGTCCCACCAGGAGAGAGCCATTCTCTGGGCACAGGAGTGAGATATCCATTTTCTCTCCAATAACTGTCTGGAGCCAGGCCAGCAAGGAGGACAGGGGGTCCAGGAACAGAGCAGCTGGGACAGGATCCTTCCTATATACCATCTGCACCCAGGAGCTGAGGCTGTTCTACAGCCCATTGTGCATGGGTCCCACCAGAAAAGAGTTGATCTCCCAGCCACTTTCTCTCCAATAATTGTCTGGAGCAGGGCAGCAAGGAGCACACTGGACACAGGAACAGTGGATCCTTCTGGTCACCATCTGCACCCAGAGCTTGGGCTGTTCCAGAGTCCTCTGTACACAAGTTCCACCAGGAGAAAGCTGGTCTCCCAGGAGTGCTGACACAGGCTTACAGATCCACAGGAGAGACAAGCCCCAGCAAGACATCAGAGTTAACCAAATGTCGACAGGCAAAGAAATCTTACAACAGAAACCAACGCTACTTGGAAAAATCAGAACTCAGTTCTCCCACCACAGCAAGACTTGGGTAACCCAACACACCAGAAAAGCAAGACATTGATGTAAAATCACATCTCATTATGATAATAGAGGATTTTAAGAAGGACATAAAAAAAACTCCCTTAAAGATATACAGGAGAACACAGGTAAAGAGATAGAAGCCTTTAAAGAGGAAACACAAAAATGCCTGAAAGAATTACAGGAAAACATACACAAACAGGTGAAAGTATTGAACAAAACCATCCAGGATCTAAAAATGGAACTAGAAACAATAAAGAAATCACAAAGCTTGTTCTATAGCTAGTCTGGGGCCTATTCTCAGAACCTCCTGTCTGTGCCAGGCATGCCTGAGCTGATGGGACCCCAAGTCACTGTCCCAGTGGCTGCAGAGTGGGCTGTGTAAGAACGGGGCACCTTGGGGAATCATGAGGGTCTAGAAACCCAGTTGGCCTGTGCCAGAACTGTCTTAAACCTCTCTCTGGAGGTTTTCATTCTGGTTTTCATTCAAAACCACCACAGTAAGCTATATGGAAAGGATTTCCAATGTAAACCCACTTTTCCATTTCTGAAATGAACAGATCGTGTGTGTGTGTGTGTGTGTGTGTGTGTGTGTGTGTGTGTTGATAAAATAAAATGTCTGGAGGTTCTATGTCCCTGTATAGGGGAATGCCAGGGCCAGGAAGCAAGAGTGGGTGAGTTGGTGAACAGGGCTGGGGGAAAGGGGTAGGGAATTTTCGGAGGGGAAACTAGGAAAGGGGATAACATTTGAAATGTAAATAAAGAAAATATCTAATAAAAAACAATGAATTTATGAAATTCTTAGGCAAATTAATGGAACTAGAAAATATCATCCTGAGTGAGGTAACCCAGTCACAAAAGACTGGTTTTCAGGGGGGAAATTAGGAAAGAGGATACATATTTGAAATGTAAATAAAGTATCTAATAATTTTAAAACAAAAAGATCACTGTGGGAATATTTGCACTCTTTGAAATTATGTGCAATGTGCCACTTGCAAACAGAACCTTCTAAACAGTACGCACTGGGTTAAATGTAAGGGCTTGTGGATCTTAAACGCACTGGCTGGTCTTCCAGAAGTCCTGACTTCAATCCCCAGCAACCAGATGGAGGGAGCCAGTACTCCAGATAAATATGTAGCAAAGGATGGCCTTATCTGACATTAATGGTAGGAGAAGGAGGCTTGATGCCCCTGCGTAGGAGGATGCTTGAATAGTGAGGTGGAAGTGGTTTAATGAGTGGAGGAGCACCCTCATAGAGGCAAAGGGAAGGAGGAAGAAGTAGGATTGGATGGGGGTTTGGTGGAGGGGTAACCTGGAAGGTAGATATCATTTGAAATATAAATCAATAAAATGATTAATTTTTTTTCAACTTTTATTAGATATTTTCTTCATTTACATTTCAAGTGTTATCCAGAAAGTTCCCTATATCCTCCCCCCTCCCGGCCCTGCTCCCCTACCCACCCGCTCCCACCCCTTGGCCCCGGCGTTCCCCTGTATTGGGGCATATAAAGTCTGCTGGAGAGATGGCTCAGCGGTTAAGAGCACTTGACTGTTCTTCCGAAGGTCCAGAGTTCAAATCCCAGCAATCACATGGTGACTCACAACCATCTGTAATGGGATCTGATGCCCTCTTCTGGTGCTGTCTGAAGATAGCTACAGTGTACTCACATATAATAAAAAATGATTAATTTTTTAAAAGAAGAAAAAAATTAAATGAAAGCAGGAACAATATGTCAGGAGCAAAAGAAAAGTGATGAATCTGTAGGGAAGACCGAGACTTGATATTTTACAGGGCAAAGGTGGACTGAGTTTATCATGTTTTATAAATTCATCCAAAAACTAACAATATTTGACTAGTACTTCAAAAAATTCAGAAAATCTTTTTTAAAACAGTTCAAAAATGAGTCACCCATGGATATATTAAAGAATTAATATAATTAATATAATTAATATAAAGTTTCTATGAAACTTCTTTATAAAAAGATGTAAAGAAAATATTCTGTATTCTATAATCCACCATTCAATCTATAGTGGGGCTGAAAATTATAGCAAGAAAAAATTTTCATTTTGGGCTTCAACTGGATTTTATTTCTGTTCTATTTTCTCTAATTGATTTTATAAAATATTCTAATTTAATGAAAATCTGTGTATTGGAGATACCCTGATCCATATAACTAAAAAGATCAGTTACAGACTATGTCCTCAGGTAGAGTATTCAATGAATATGTTCTCACAGAAATTTGAAATTGTTGAGTACATTTTTAATGTCTTCACATGCAATTGAAATTCACTGGACTATAAAATTAATTTTATTAAAAGCATTACAGTAAGTACTTCCACTTCCCTAGTTTCCTGAGGTTTGCTCATTTTTAATTAGCTAGGATGCATGCACACCCGAGGCAAGCAGCAAGCCTCACTCATGTACCTATTCATTTCCTTCATGTGTAATTACAACATGTTTCCTACATCTAATCAAATTTTACCAATTGTTCTTCAAGTAAAGATTATTTTAAAAGAACAAAATAAGAATGAATCATTATATAGCAAGCCATCTTACCTTTAGGCAAAGTATTTAAAACTTGAAACATCCTGATTAGTAATGCCTCCATGTCCCTGTATTTGGAGAGCTATTAAGACTTTGAATCACACCAGAGACATTGCCAGAGTTATTAACATAACAAAACTTAAGAACTGAAACTCACTCTTACTGTAATTGCAAGCACATCATTGTCTGCCTTGGTCAGGAGTACCAGCGGTACAAACTGTATAAATTATTTCACAGAAATTTTGGATAAAGACTGACTAATTATGCCCTGGAGAAGGGAAAGAGGAAGAGAGAATGTAGACGTGATAGCTCCAGAAAGCCACTAACACACAACGACGAGAACAGGTGAAGAATCGTGAGATCTTGAGGCTGATGGTGTTGAGAGGAATGCCTACCTGCTGGGGCTATGACTTTGGGGGGCATTTGAGTTTTGTAGCTGAGTGGAGAAAACCACAAATGGAAATAAATGGTCTTACAGTGTTTAGTGTCAACAGCCTGAAGAAATATTGCTGGTGAAACAATGAGATGAGAGTTGAAAAATTCCATATTTGTCCAGCCCCTTATTCTCTCCAAGACGCCCTGTTTATGTAGAGCTCATCATAGATCCTCCTGTCAGAAAGAAAGAAAGAAAGAAAGAAAGAAAGAAAGAAAGAAAGAAAGAAAGAAAGAAAGAAAGAGTAAACTTCAGACTTCTGAAGTAGACTATAAAAGAGTAAGCTCCCATTGGAAAGCCAATAGCCTAATAAGCGGCAGTTTAATTCTGTGCTTAGTACAATATACAATAGAAATCATTCCTGACTAGATTTTGGCATCATTTTCTCCTGAAAGTTCTCCCTGGCCTAGCAGAATACCCAGCTCCCACCTGGCACTTGGAATAAATAATTTGGTTTTTAAAAGCAAACAGTTCAGTTAGTTTTAATCATCAGAATTTTGCCTATCCACACAGGAAATGTTTAATTCAAGCTAGACAGTAATGGAGATGGGAGAAACATTTCCATTTATCTGAAAAAGCAATCATTTTATTATAAACTGTCTTTTGAGGAGTCAATCTCCAGGAGCAATCTTAGACGTTTTCCAAACAGCTTATGTAAGAAGCTTTATAACTCAAAATTGTGACCATTCCTACTGTGCTGGCTAGTTCTGTGTCAACCTGACATAAGATAGAGTCCTTTTGGAAGAGGAAGTCCCAATTAAGAAACTCCCATTGTGGTGACATATGAACACTAGCCCGACAAAGCCACTGAATGCTCAGAGCTCAGCTGGCTTTTCTGAGGCGACCTTGGACAATAACATTGATGAGAGGAAAGCAGACAATAGAGGCCTGGCTTATGATGTTTCAGGGGAAGTAAAGCCTCTATTGTGGCCATACATGGAATTTTTTTTTAATTAAGACTCTGTGATTCTAGTCAGAATCAGCCATGATTAACAAGAGACCAACATTACTGACATGAAATGGCCTTACTGAGACAATTGATGCTGGATTTTAGCTGGAACTAAGTTAGCAGTGGTTAAGAAGACACCAGAAACATTAAGGCTTATGAATCTGGGAGTATTTTATCAGGATCAACAAATAGAAACTGTGATATAGAAGGAGCTAAAGCTGCATCTCATGATGGCATTTAACTTGGCAGTGTAAGAACTACCCTGGTTTTGCAGGCATGAAGGAGTCATGGAAAGCAATTGATGCTTGATGCTGGAGTCCTTGAAGAAAAGCTAGGAGAGCTCATGGGTGAAAAGTGTAGCCTCTGTTATTGTAGAAGGTTTAGGAATGAAAGGGCCATGGGAAGAAGTTGAGGTTTGATGCCATATAGCAGGGTCAGAGTCACTGAAGAGATCCCAAGAGTGGCTCTTGGTGAAAATGCAGCAGGAGCCCCCATCATTTTGATAGTCAGGCCTGCCACCAAGAACAGCAGCAGGTGTTGGGTGGAGCTGACCTGAGTCTACAAGATGTAATATGTTTGCTGTGACAAACCCTTTGGAGCCCAGAAGCCTGACACTGAGCTTTATACAGCCGGACTTCAGTTTTACTCTAATCTGATTGTGACCATGTTCTGGTTCTTTCTTCTTGCAGTGAGAAAGTATTTAATATATTTTTTTATTTTACTGGAGCCCACAGTGCATGAGATTTTAAAATGTTAGAGAGATTTATGGAACTTTAGAAAGGTAGGTATTTTAAAGGGTTGAAATTTTAAAGTGTTTGAATTTTTTATTCATTTATTCACTTTACATCCTAATCACAGCTCCTCCCCTCCCTGTCCCACCCATATTAGATATAGAACTTTAAAAGTTGGAATGTAAGCCAGGCATGGTGGCACACACCTTTAATCCCAGCACTCGGGAGGCAGAGGCAGGTGGATTTCTGAGTTCGAGGCCAGCCTGGTCTACAAAGTGAATTCCAAGACAGCCAGGGATATACAGAGAAACCCTGTCTCAAAAAAAAAAAAAAGTTGGAATGTTTTACACTGTTGTTAATATTAACATACTCTCCTGAGGATAAATGAAGAAGGAAAGGCTCTAGCTGAAGAGTGATTTATTTGTGTGTCTCATTGACAAAAGGTGAATTGTGATGGCTAGTTTTATGCCAACAAGATAGACCCATTTTGGAAGTGGAAAACTCAATTGAGGAATTTGAGATTTGCCTGTGGTCAAGACTTTGGTGCATTTTCTTTGTTGACTATTAATGTGAAAGGGCCAAGCTCATGTGGTATCAACCCTGGACTTGTGGTCTTGGGTGCTATAAGAAAATCAAGAACAAGTCAGTAAACAACATTCCTTCGTTTCCTATCCATCAGCTTCTGCCTCCAGGTTCCTGCCTGAGTTTGTGCCTTGCTTCAGTGATGTATTATGAAAACAAACTATTTTCTCCACAAGTTGCACATGCTCATGGTATTCTCTCACAGCGATAGAAATCTTAAGACACCAACTAATTCTGAAATTTGAAAGAAACCCTTGATGACTGATTCAGTTAAAACAATTTTTCCAGTAAAAATAGTTGCAGACATTTCATAAGTGAATCTAAGGGGATCATCATTGTCTATCAAGGCAATATCTGTTGACACAGGATCGCAATTCATAGTTTCCAGTGTTAAGCATGCAAATAAAAACTTGTTTTGTGGTTTCAAACAGCAATAAAATAAATCACTTTATCCAGGCTTGAAAAAAAAAAAAAAAGGAGCTTTCTCCTGTTGGCAGTTCTCATTATTACAGTACCATAATGGCCATCATGAATGGAATCAACCTACCTCTATAATGAGAGGGCATGTTCTTTCAATTTAGCGAAGTGCTAGAGACTCTGACAACATTTTCAATCATAAAAAGGACACATGTTCCACTATGTTCATAGCAGCCTTATTCATAATAGCCAGAAACTGGAAAGAACCCAGATGTCCCTCAACAGAGGAATGGATACAAAAAAATTTGGTATATTTACACAATGGAGTACTACTCAGCTATTAAAAACAATAAATATATGAAATTCCTAGGCAAATGGATGGATCTGGAGGCCATCATCCTG
>LR749577.1:1396755-1461502 GCA_902729485.2 Mus minutoides
TCCCCTGAGCTCATGTCTCTAGCTGCATATATAGAAGAGGATGGCCTAGTTAGCCATCAGTGGGAAGAAAGGCCCCTTGGTCATGCAGACTTTATATGCCCCAATACAGGGGAACACCAGGGCCAAGAAGTGGGAGCGGATGGGTAGGGGAGCAGGGCCAGGAGGGGGGAGGTTATAGGGAACTTTCTGGAGAACACTTGAAATGTAAATGAAGAAAATATCTAATAAAAGTTGAAGAAAAAAAAATACCTCACCTCAAGAAAAAAAAAAATTAAAGAAATGAAAAAGTCTTGAAGAAACCAGAGTAAAGTGTGTAAAATATGAGTTCAAGTTCACAATTAAGACTTTTCAAATGAAATAGATGTATTTCACTTCTAATATGGCAGTAAAGCTAAAGGTTGCAAGACCAAAAGGACAGAGTAGGATGGCAAGAGGAGATGGGAATGAACCAGTAGTGGACAAGGGAGAACTCCTGGGCCTTTGGGAAAATGAGTCAGTAAAGCCCTCGTTAAAGCCTTTTACCTTTTGTCATATGGATTGACTTATATTGTACAGCGTTACTGATTTCTTTTACTACTATGTTAACCCCGAACAGAAAGTTTTGAAGTGAAGGCTGTCAAGGTGGAGTTGGGAAGCTATTAATATTACTGCCATAATCTAGGCAAGAACAAGAGTGTCTGGGAGATCAGAGCAATAGATAAGAGAAGGAGTCAGTTTCTTGAAACAGTTGTGAAAGTATTGCCAAGCAATCCCATGAAGTTTGAACTCTAAATAGTTCCCACAAAGCATCTGCAGAAATTGTTGAAGAACATGCAGAGACAGTCCATCAAATCTTTGTCAAAGGTATCCCCATTTGACTGTTTTTCAACCAGCTCCCCAGGATGCCTGTGGGTACCCCCTTCCACATCATGAGAGAAATTGATGGAACTTAAAATATCTCCCTTTCACTCACCATGCCAGGCCTAAACATCACTCACTGCATTGCTGAACTGGGCAGGTAGAAGGGCATGTGCTTTGAGTTTTAGTAGATACTAGAGCGTTTTCCTCTCAACAGAAGTAGCAATCCTCACTGACTTTTGGACCTTATTCGGGGCACTAAAGAACTCTAATTTCCCAGAAAGAGTCGTTTGGGTTTTTATTAAGTCACAAGTAGATGATACTGAAGTTTTTAGGATACTCAAATTTACTTTATTGCATCTACAGCTCCTCTTCTAAGTTCCCAACTTCTTGCTTGTCTTCCCAGTTTACAAACAGCAGCATCTTCCCCTTCATTCTTTCAGTTTAATTTCGGTTGTGTCTTATTGGTGGGATTTGGGGAACAATCGAAGACAAATCCCTCTGGTGCCTTGAGTAAGCTCTCTGTTTATCTATGCAGCACCAGCACGCATTTGCCCTATGTTTGTTTATGCAGTTGTTCTGTAAGAACTGAGGGCCAAAGATTAATTAAGCACAAGTTTGGCGTTTTAGAAATCTAAGCTTAATAAGAATGCAAATCAGTGTGACAGCTCACAGAAAGCTACTCAGACAAATGAGATAGAAAAGCTGAAAGCTGGCTTTTGATTGGAAAAGGCATGGAAGTTCAGAAAAAAAAAAAAGGAGTGCCTTAAAAGCTCTGGGAAGGCAGAGCTGTGAGACACATGAAGCAGCTGGAAGACTGTGAGATGGTGGGGCCAGATAGTGATCCTTTCATATAATAAAAAGAGAATGGTTGAGAAAGAACTGCAGCCAGGGCAGCAGAGTCTTTAATGCCAAGAAAGAATCCAACATTCAACCCTGGGTGGCAACCTATCTTAAAGGTCAAGACCTTGTACTCTGATATGAAAGATGTCTTGCCAATAACTGTTCATTACTTACGCACTATAGGTGTTTCAAGTTGTGATCAGCGCTATTGTTTCAATAGAAACAGGCAAAAAATATTTGTGAAAATCATAGTGGCTTTGGAAACACTAGAGTACTTGAACCAAAGTGAAAATGGAATAAATGAAGGGAAAGAGGGTGGATTTCAAGAACATGAGGAGGTAGGGAAATCTAGACTGTGGCTTTGGCTGTAGTCTGTGTAAAAGGTAAAAGAAACGCATCTGGAGAGGAAAGCAAACTGAAGATAAGACAGTTCTGTCAGCATGGAGTTGGAATACCTCTGAAACATATGGGAAACATATAGGAGATATATAGATGCAGGATTTAGAAAAGATTCCTGGCTGTGCATAACATCTGTGGCTCACTAGCAGAGTTGGCCTATGTATATGATAAAAGACACAGAAATTATGCAAAACTAATAGGAAAAAGTGAAAAATAACAAATACACAAATTCACAACTTCCTAAATTATGCAATGTAACTGATAACTATGATCCATGATTCAGCAAATCTTTGAAATCTAAGTTCTGTGGTGTCAGAAAGCCCCTTCTTATTCACCAATGTGTTACACATCAGACTCTGCCAAATACGGGAAGGGTTACCAAGAAATAGATCCCCTTCTCTAGTGTATTTGCTGCACAACTGGGATACAGAAACAAGGTGGGGATTGTGACTTTCCCCGGACTCTCTTCAATAGCCACACAGTTGACTTGGTCCCTCAGCTCTTTAACTCTGAAGACAGTATTTCTTTCTGAAGGTAATGATCTCATCTGCTAGCATAGCTGAGATAGCCATTAGTTTTATGGATAGCAACTGTTCCCCATTCTAGTCAACATTTTTATATAAAGTTGGTAAAACAGAAACACAATTTAGGAACATATTTACAGCCAACAAGACATAAGCATGCACTTATCATAAGGTTGCCCTATATTAGAACTCTTTATCATACCCTGGGTTAGGACTCTCTATTCGCTCTCAGTCATATCCAATATCTCAGCATAAAAATATCTAATTATCAACAGTGACAAGGGATAGTCTTCTTGTCTGCCTAGCTGATGTCATTAGCACACAGAAAACCCAGCTGGCACTTTGTCCTATTGTTTGCTGTTGAGGTGATTTTTATGAATGAAAATAATCTCTATTAATCAGTCAACAAGTTTTTTTTTAATTCTGTCATGAACCAGACACTGTCTCCATCCTGAAGGACTTATAAAGAAGTATGAAGTACATTGCCTTTAGGTAAAGGTTATTTCCTGGACAGACAGGCTACTGTAAGCATCTTAGGAAAAGGACATATGACTACCACCTAATTGTTTCACTTCCCCTGAGTATATAGACTGAACACTGACCACAGTGGATGCTGGGATACTTAAAATTGGTGTGTTCAAGGGGTGAATAATGAGTAAAGCATTCAAGGCAGAGTCTTCAAGGAACAGGACTTTGTGGGCCTTGAAAAATGAATTATATTTAATATGTGTGGAGAATAGAGGGCATGTTGATCATGAGATTGGCAGAATCAAAGGGAAAGGATTGAGGAACACATATGGAAGGTCGACAATAAGTTTAACAAGAGCCAACAGAGGAATAACACAAGGTGCCTTCCCACAGCATAAGCTCTAATTTTATTTTCATGTAATAAAAGAAAAATTGAGTGCCTTGGTGTGATTGATCACCAACAAGGGAGCCATAGAGCTGACTTGGCATTTACCCACCACCTTGGCACAGCAGAAATGTAAGATTGATACAGAAGTAGCCTGCCCAAGTGTCTGTTCACAATTCCATATGAAAGGGGAAAATAGACCAAAGCATCAAAGCATATGCTATAAGAAAAAAATATGGGCAACATTTTTATATGATATCCATAAGAATTTGCATCTTTAGTAAACATTTACTAGCTTTCTCATGCTAAATAAAACAACAGTAAAACAAAGGTTAGAAAAAATAATAGCATACTGCTCACAGATGGAGGAAAAACTAGCTTGTTATAAGTGGAGTAATAAATTTTATATATATAATATAATTTGAATATACTAAAACACATACATACACACACACACACACATATACATATATATTCATTTGTTACTAGGCAGCCCATACATCTATGATTATCTCACCTTTGCACTCAGAAATCTGTAGGTTCTTATTAGTAACTGACTGACTGCTTGTAGAGCTCTGTGGACAACATGATGAATCAAAGCTCAAGTTAGCACTTGTTCTTACATGATGTCAAAGGTCAGGTGTCATTAAGTGTTCATCCACTCATTCATTTATTTAGCAGTTGTTAGATGAATGGATAAAGTTCCCTGTTCCTGATCTGTTTTCTATTGTATTTTCCACTCAGCAGAGCACAGTGTTCAGTAAATGTTTATTTATATCTGGTGTAGTTCACATGACCACACTAATTCCTCTCTCAAGCTCTAACAATACAAGGTAACATGGAAAGAGAAGTGGTATACTCCCACTCATGTATAATCTAGAGAGGATGTCACACTTTAACAAGTAGGATCAGACTTGTAGGACTCTAACTCTAATGTGTCCTGAAGTTTCTAGTAAAGTTTGCTCTAGCAAACAAAGGGTGCCCTGCAGAAGTGATCTTGAACTGAAATCTGAAGGATGAATGGAACTTAGTTCAACAAAAAAGTAGTGGCACTTTATACAGAGGTCTTGGCAGGAGACAAAGACTTCCTGCTGTCTATAAGTGAGAGCAAAAACCTGGGTAAGGTGAAAATATGTGAGGATAGATTTTCCAGAGTTCCTGAATTGTAAATATTAGAAAAATTATGTGGTCAAGAACATGTATTATTTGAAGCTGATGAAATATAAATTGAACTGACAAAACTGATGTGTTTGTAATTGGCATAGGTTGAAGTTAAAACCTGAAATCTCTTTGTTCATTTGTGATATAAAAGTTTGACTAAAAAAAAAGCAAAATTATTATAATCAAAAGAATTGAGCATGTAATTTTGAAATTGAATTATATAACCTTGATCCTTGTAGATTATATCAATAAAATTATAATGTTACTAAATCACACAGCATTTATTAGCTCTCAAACGGGGATTAGTAGACATGTCATTGTAGCACCATGAAGATAGTTTAGGTATACTAATGTTGAACTGTAGTGAACTTAATATACCTACCAAACATTTCATTCAATTGTTTTTTAAAACCAATTTTTTTCACTTTTTTATTTATTATTAGAGAGTTTCTTGATTTACATTTCAAGTGTTATCCAAAAGTCCCCTATATCCTCCCCCCACCCCCGCCCTGCTCCCCTACACTCCCTCTCCCACTACTTGGCCCTGGCATTCCCCTGTACTGGGGCCTGTAAACATTGCTAGACCAAGGGCCTTACTTCCCGAATAATGGCCAACTAGGCCATCTTCTAATACATATACAGCTAGAGACATGAGCTCTGGGGTTTCTGATTAGTTCATATTGTTGTTCCATCTATAGGGTTGCAGACCCCTACAGCTCTTGGGTACTCTCTCTAGCTCCTACATTGGGAACCCTGTGTACTGCCCTATAGATGATTGTGAGCATCCACTTCTGTGTTTGTCAGGAACTGTCAAAGCTTCCCAGGAGACAGCTATATCAGGGTCCTTTCAGCAATGTCCTGCTGGTGTATGCAGTAGTGTCTGCATTTGGTGGCTGATTATGTGATGGACAACCCGAGTGGGGCACTCTCTGGATGGCCCATCGTTTCATTTTAGCTCCAAGCTTTGTCTCTGCTCATCCTTCCATGTATATTTTAATCCCTATTCTAGGGAGGAGTGAAGTATCCACACGTTGGTCTTTCTTGATTTTCTTATGTTTTGGAATTTGTATCTTGGGTATTCTAGATTTCTGGGCTAATATCCGCTTATCAGTGAGTGCATATTAAGTGACTTCTTTTGTGATTGGGTTACCTCACTCAGGATGATATCCTCCAGATACATCCATTTATTAAGGAATTTCATAAATTCATTGTTTTTAATAGCTGAGTAGTACTCCATTGTGTAAATGTACCACATTTTCTGTATCCATTCCTCTGTTGAGGGACATCTGGGTTCTTTCCAGCTTCTGGCTATTATAAATAAGGCTGCTATGAACATAGTGTCATGCTATGAGCATGTGTCCTTGTTACCAGTTAAATATGTTCTGGGTATATGCCCAGGAGAGGTATTGCTGGATCTTCTGGTAGTACTATGTCCAGTTTTCTGAGAAACCGCCAGACTGATTTCCAGAGTGGTTGTACCAGCTTGCAATCCCACCAGCAATGAAGGAGTATTCCTCTTTCTCCACATCCTTGCCAGCATCCGCTGTCACCTGAATTTTTGATCTTAGCCATTCTGACTGGTGTGAGGTGGAATCTCAGTGTTGTTTTGATTTGCATTTCTCTGATGATTAAGGATTTCGAACATTTTTTTAAGGTGCTTCTCAGCCCTTTGGCATTCTTCAGTTGAGAATTCTTTGTTTAGTTCTGTACCCCATTTTTAATGGGGTTATTTGAATTTCTGGCGTTCAGCTTCTTGAGCTCTTTGTAAATATTGGATATTAGCCTCCTATCAGATTTAGGATTGGTAAAAATTCTTTCCCAATCCGTTGGTGGCCTTTTTTGTTTTATTGACAGTATCTTTTGCTTTACAGAAGCTTTGCAATTTTATAAGGTCCCATTTGTCAATTTGTGATCTTACAGCACAGGCCATTAGTGTTCTGTTTAGGAATTTTATCCCTGTGCCCATATCTTCCAGGGTTTTCCCCACTTTCTCCCCTATGAATTTCAGTGTCTCTGGTTTAATGTGGAGATCTTTGATCCACTTAGACTTGAGCTTTGTACAAGGAGAAAGGAATGGATCAATTCGCAGTCTTCTACATGTTGACCGCCAGTTGTGCCAGCACCATTTATTGAAAATGCTGTCTTTTTTCCTCTGGATAGTTTTAGCTCCCTTGTCGAAGATAAGGTGACCCAATGTGTGTGGGTTCATTTCTGGGTCTTCAATTCTATTCCATTGGTCTACCTGTCTGTTGTTATACCAGTACCATGCAGTTTTTATCGCGATTGCTCTGTAGTACAGCTTAAGGTCAGGCATGGTGATTGCCCCAGAGGTTCTTTTATTGTTGAGGATAGTTTTTGCTATCCTAGGTTTTTTATTATTCCAGATGAATTTGTAGATTGCCCTTTCTATCTCAGTGAAGAATTGAGTTGGAATTTTGATAGGGATTGCGTTGAATCTGTAGATTGCTTTGGGCAAGATAGCCATTTTGACTATAATAATCCTGCCAATCCATGAGCATGGGAGATCTTTCCATCTTCTGAGGTCTTCTTCAATTTCTTTCTTCAGAGACTTGAAGTTCTTGTCATACAGATCTTTCACTTCCTTCGTTAAAGTCACACCAAGGTATTTTTATATTATTTGTGACTATTGTGAAGGGTGTTGTAAAACCAATTTTTAAAACATATTTGTGTGTGTGTCTGTGAGAGAGAGAGAAAGAAAGAGAGAGAGACAGAGAGAGAGAGAGAGTTCAGAGTATTTCTTTTTTAATTAGATATTTTCTTTATTTACATTTCAAATGCTATCCCCTTTCCTAGTTTCCTCTCCAAAAATACGCTACACCATCCCCCTTCCCCCTGCTCCCCAACACACCCACTCCTGCTTCCTGACCCTGGCCTTTCCCTATACTGGGGTATAGAATCTTTCCAAGATGGAGAGCCTCTCCTCCCATTGATGGTCAACTAGGCCATATTCTGCTACATGTGCAGCTAGAGACATGAGCTCTTGGGGTACTGGTTAGTTTATATTGTTGTTCCTCCTATACGGCTGCAGACCCCTTCAGCTCCTTGGGTACTTTCTCTAGCTCTTTCACTGGAGATCCTGTGTTCCATCCACTAGATGACTATAAGCATCCACTTCTGTATTTGCCAGGCACTGGCATAGCCTCACAGGAGACATCTATATCAGGGTCCTGTCAGCAAAATCTTGTTGGCATATGCAATAGTGTCTGGGATGGATCCCTGGGTTGGGCAGTCTCTGGATGGTCCTTCCTTCAGTCTAAGCTCTGAACTTTGTCTCTGTAACTTCTGCTATGGGTATTTTGTTCCCCATTCTAAGAAGGAATGAAGTATCCACAATTTTGTCTTCCTTCTTCTTGAGTTTCATGTGTTTTGCAAATTGTATCTTGGGCATTCTAAGTTTCTAGACTAATATCCACTTATCAGTGTGTGCATATCATGTGTGTTCTTTTGTGATTGGGTTACCTCACTAAGGATGATATCCTCCAGATACATCCATTTGTCTATGAATTTCATAGATTTATTGTTTTTAATAGCTGTGTAGTACTCCATTGTGTAAATGTACCATATTTTCTGTATTCATTCCTTTCTTGAGGGACATCTGGGATCTTTCCAGCTTCTGGCTGCTATGAACATAGTGGAGCATGCATCCTTATTACCAGTTGGAACATCTTCTGAATATATGCTCAGGAGTGGTATTGCTGTATCTTCAGTAGTACTATGTCCAATTTTCTGAGGAACCGCCAGTCTGATTTTCAGAGAGGTTGTTCAAGCTTGCAGTCCCACCAGCAATGGAGGAGTGTTCCCCTTTCTCCACATCTTCACTAGCATCTGATGTTACCTGAATTTTTGATCTTAGCCATTCTGACTGGTGTGAGGTGGAATCTCAGGGTTGTTTTGATTTACATTTACTTGATGATTAAGGATGTTCAACATTTTTTTCAGGTGCTTCTCAGCCATTCAGAATTCCTCAGTTGAGAATTCTTTGTTTAACTCTGCACCCCATTTTTAGTAGGGTTATTTGGTTTTCTGGAGTCCAACTTTTAGAATTCTTTGTATATATTGGACATTAACCCCTATCAGATTTAGTATTGGTAAAGATCTTTTCCTAATCTGTTCATGGCATTTTGTCTTAATTGCTTTGTTCACATAAGAGAATTCATGCAGAGTAAAGTAAGGCTAATACTATGAAAAGAACATACATGTTCTGTATGTTTAGAACATGCAGGGAAACACATGCTTCTCTTTTTATAGCTATTTGGAGTGCATGGCCAGAGAGACTGAGAGTATTCAGTCAACTCATTTAGAATGGTAAAGTCCTTTGACACTTATTATTATAACATTTATCACCATCTCGGAGTCCAGATACATCTATCTTCATTACTCTGTCCTGCCTACGTATCCTGAGGCAGAAAATATAATGCAGGCACATGTGTTGTTTCCTATTTTCATTCAGTGAGATGCTCACCAAAAAGCAGATTGATGGCAAAATTCCACTGAGGTTTTCTGTCCCAGTAATTGGGCAAGATTCATAAAGTTTAATAGAACAAAAATCCTTATGTTCCTGCTACTGACTGCTGACTTGAAAAGAATTCCAGTTCTGAGTTAATCAGTGCTCAATGAGCAGGATTGTCTCACAGTTCATAGGTATCTTGTTTTCTCAGTTCATCCTCATGACCTTCAGGGGTCACTGCCAGTATTCTTGTAATAGGCATGTAATTAATTGCAGGGATTCAGAGGGGCATGCCTTGTTCCAGAGTTTATAACTGCCAGTGTATATCTCACAACTAAAATAGGGTGAAGACTATTTATGGACTTACCAATAAGAAAACAACTTATTCAATTTTCATTTGTTGGGAAAAAAAAGTATTTCTCTGGTGGAGAAGAAATAAAAGTTTCTATATTTTTGGAGTTTAGCTCTTAGGGATGTATGATGATGGAATTGCAAATAAAGTATATCTAAATGTTTTCAACATTTCAAATGTTGAGATGAAGAAAACTAGTCTATTACAAAAAGCCATATAGCTTGACCCAAATATAATTTCCATTAATGTACATCTACATCACCTGAAGATTCTAGAACAATTCATTGCCCTGACTATTATAAATTTTCTATCTTGAAAGTACAACCATGAATTTTCTTTAATCAATTACTCATAAATGTCTTGAGTGTAACTTTTGTTATGTTGATTTTTTTCCTTCTTTATGCTCTTTTTTCTTTTGCCGGTAGATACCAAATCTGACATATGCAGATATTTTCTAGGGTCCAGCTTCAGTATGGATGGCATAGAGACTCCATATGTCCGTTTCCATGCTGCATCAGAGCAGGTTTAAGAATAATGGGAGGCTCAGGCTGAGCAGGCAAGATACTTCTGCCATGTTCTTGTGAAGAATAGCAGGTGGGAGAGCATAAATAGAATGGCAGCAGAGACAGTGATGAATAAAATTAGAACATGGCTACATCTATAAGGAACCTAGGGGGATGCATGCTGAGACTGTCCAGAGATAGAAGATCAAGGGACCTGGGGAGAGGCAGGCTGAGACTGTCCACAAATAGGAGATAAAGAGACTTGGGGGCTGGGGGGAGGCAGGCTGAAACTGTGCGTGCATAGGAGACTGGAGTCTGTAGAGACAAGAAGAGATCAAAAGCCCAAAAGACAGGTAAGAAAGTCATACAAATTTGGGAGAACCAGATGTAGTAAATGAGAATCAGAAAACTTACTGAAAATAAATAAATGTGGGGCACTAAATTTAAACTAAATGTGCACCCAACTCAACTTCAATTGGGCCCTAAGTGAACCACTTTATGGCAAAGGAATGTGATTGGGAGGAGGGGCAAAGACAATATCTGGGGGTTTGTTAATGCTGGGTTTAGTAGGCAGAGGATAAATGGTTTGTTGTTGCTTGTTTTGGTTTTGTCTTATTTTTTTTTTTTAGTCAAGTTCATACTCTGTACTCTTAGCCAAGTAGTATGACTAAAGGTATGAGCTATTAAATCCCTTGGCACCAGAGAAATCTGTGCAACAAGAGAAATGTCTTGGATCACTTTCTTTAAAACATTATCTGCTAATATTTGTAATCATACAAGTAGGAGCCTACAGTTCAAGTTTCAAATAGATAAAGTCAGTCTACTTGGACGGTCACTATTTCAGGGAGCAGTAGTGAAGGTGGAGAGAGAATAAAAAGAGGACACTTTGGACATGGGTGAAAAAAATCATCTCTAGAGTGCAAAGCAACTTCCTGGAGGACAGTCGCTGAATAAAAAGCATCTAACCCTCACTAAGGCATTTGTCAGGAATATAAAGGGAGGTCAAAGCCAAATTGTAGCTTTCTCCAAAAAATCTTGGTACAGTTGCAGAAAAGGCAGAAAGTCCTGTTGAACCCATGCTAAGCTCAAGACTATGCCAAGAGTTTGCTAAATAATATGCTAAGAAACTATTAATAATACATTTATGCTTGGGAAGGAAGGGGAGGGACCAATAGAGAATAAAGGCAGTCAGTGAAAGGCAACACTGGTAATTGCTATATGGGTCTTCTAGGATGCTGGGCTAAGTGAAACAAACATACAAGAAGGGGTAGTCAACAAATGGTGTCAAGACTGCACACAGTTCAAACTGCAGGAGTGATTCTGATCATTGAGATCACAGTCTGGGTGGTATCTTAAGAGAGTGACTGACAAGGATTTGAGAAAACTATCAATTATGGGCATGGGTTGCTCTTTTGTTCAACTCAGATGGGCCTTCAAGGGGCATTCCCATTAAACAGTTGCTTTGGGAAGAGCAGTAAACAAAAGGGACAAGGAAGTTCAGATTAGGGCTTCCAGCATCTCAATATTCCAAGCACAGTGCTGTTGTTCAAATACCAACAGCAGGAAGGAAGTCTGTGCCATCCAGAGATCAGCAAACAGGCTTAGGATGACCAGATGGCAAAAGTAAGGGTGAAAAATGCAGAAAGTGGGGCTCCTCATGCCTACAGGCTACAGGGAGAGGACACAGAGTAAACACAGGGCAGTGTAATATATTCTATATAATCTGAGACTTGTAGTTACTGGGTCGTGTAAGACTTTACAAACAGGAGTGAGCACGTTGACATAACTGCTGACAGCAGTAAACTTAGGGGCTGGAAGATGTAAATGTACTTAGAGAAAGTAAAACCAGTTCATACTATGAGATGGGAATATATTTGTTACATAATTTTCATTCTTATATTTAGAGTCTTGCAAGATCAATTAATTTGAGGTCTAAGTGGATGGTAGTGCTATAAAGTGATGTGTCTGAAACCAGAATCGCATCCCTTGACCAAGTCAGGAAATGTGAACTACCTGAACATAACTCCCAAGAGAACTGCTCTACATTATTAGTTCCTTGTTCTGGAATATAACAGCACATTAATAAATTCCTTGAGGGAATTTGTCTAAGAAGTCAAAGCCAAATTCTGGCATCTGACCTCTTCCTACTAAGAGGTTCACCTGAAAAACACCACGTATATGTGAATCACCTGTCACTTTCCCCAAGATGATTCCCTGCTCCTAAACTTAGTCACCATAGTTCACATAGCTTTAAGATCAGGCTAGCCTTCCTCATATGATAATTATAACTTGGGGTACATGCATTTGCTTCTTTTGGAACAGGACTCTGTGAAATGAAGATTAAAGCTAACTCACCAAATACTGAACACTAAGTGTTTTGAACATGTATAAACCGTCTTTCACAAAGGTTCATTTTTCAGGAGCTTAGTCTAGGTATGACAGTGCCAAAAGATGACTGAACCTTTAAGAGATAGAGCCTGACTGGAGATAATTAAGACATTGAAGGTCTTGACCTTAACAGAAATTAATGCAGTCCTTACATGGGGAGTAGCTAGTCCCAGGAGAACAAGCTGCTGTAGAGAGAGCTAGCTTGTATTTTCCCTTCCTTCATGCGACAGTTAGTTCTTTTGCTGTCCTCTGCTATTTTGTAATACAGCCAGAGAGATGTTGATGAAATGGTGGCTATAGCCAACCAAATTGGGAAATTAATAAATCTCTTTACTTAATAAATTACCAGCGCATGGGTATTTTGCTGTAACAATAAAACTCGACTTAAGCAAAAACTCTCAGAAGTCTCCCCATGTGGGTGGTGCACCTGTTATCACCTAGAACTGAGGAAGAACCTGAGCCAAGAAAGGAACGATTTGGATCTGCCTGTCCCCAAACCCAACTCTTCAATGTTACTGCTACTGCTATCCATGATGATACCTCTCTCAGTGGTGGATTAAAATGTGTTAGAGAAAATAATCTGTGGAAAAACACCTTGATGGGGCCAGGGCTGTGTTGTTAGAGTTCTCCCAACATGCACAAAACCTTGCCTTGGTCCCCAGCATTATATAAATTAAGTATGGTGTCACATGCTCAGAGTGTCAAAAACTCAAAATCATCCTTGGCTACCAAGTGAGTTTGATGCCAGCCTGGCCTTGATGAAGCTCACCTTAAAAAGAAGAAGAAAGCCAGGCGGTGGTGGCGCACGCCTTTAATCCCAGCACTTGGGAGGCAGAGGCAGGCGGATTTCTGGGTTGGAGGACAGCCTGGTCTACAAAGTGAGTCCCAGGACAGCCAGGGCTACACAGAGAAACCCTGTCTCAAAAAAAGCCAAAAAAAAAAAAAAAAAGAAGGAGGAGGGGGGAAGAGGAGGAGGAGGAGGAGGAGGAGGAGGAGGAGGAGGAGAAGAAGAAGAAGAAGAAGAAGAAGAAGAAGAAGAAGAAGAAGAAGAAGAAGAAGAAGAAGAAGAAGAAGAAGAAGAAGAAGAAGAAGAAGAAGAAGAAGAAGAAGAACTTTCAAAGTGTCTTACTATAGTAAATGTTAGCTTTTGCTATTAATTATCATTTATCTTTTCCTAGGTGGTTACATGTTTATTTGATAGAAGAGCCACTGAAAGAGGATTAGATTTTTGCCTTTGGAAACATGTAACCAGAAATATTACCTGCCCACTGCTATAGACTTTTATTCTGTCCCTGTGACTCTGATAATTGTTTCTAGTCCAAATGTGGAATCAGATTAAACCATCCCTGCTTCCTTATAACAACTCTACTATGTTTAAAGATGAATATCTGTGGCAGCCATTTTTCCTCACTCTGGACCATGTGTCACCTTAACCATTTCTGCTCTAGAACTACCCCTAGAAGGACTGCATACATTCACCTTGTTGAGGACATCTTAGCACTTGGGCATTATAGGAAGCAAAATTTTGTCATTCATTCATGACATGCTGGCATCTGTAGAAAAGAGCATTCAAAGAATCAGACACAGGACAACCCCACCATTATCTGACTGTGTTCTTGGGTGCTGTCACATCCTCTTATGTAGAAGAGATATCCTTAGAGTAATGGAGTCACAGTGAATGCCAAGCCCATTCTTGACTTACACTCCCAACTTTATTCACTGCTTCCTTCTGTCTCCAGACTTGTGGGCTTGGTCTGGGCACAGAAGACTCTATGTGAGATTCTTCTAACTGCCACTTTTTGAGAACTGGCCAGATTTCCAGAATCTTTAGATCCCTTGCTATACTAACTTTACCGTTTCATATGCTTGCTTTCCTTCCCTGCTTCACATCGTCTTTTCCCCCGATTCCATCAATATACTCATCTGATTATTTAAATGGATTTATTAAACTCATAGATATTAAAATATTCATAAGAGCTTATGGATTAAAGTATTTTAATTAATTATGAATCAATTACATTTACTCAGCAATGCCTTTCTTGATTGCCACTAGAATACCTATTTGTTCACTCAACAATTACTGAACTATAACATCATTTTTTTCCTATATATTACTGAGAGTGGATGAATTAAAACAAAGCATTAAATTTTTATGAGCATGTTAGTGGAATTGATTCTGAAATAAAACAGAGAAGAATAAAATTAATGTAACCTTGAAACAGGCACAGACCCTATAGAGGTGACCTTTCTGTCTCCAAAGAAATTACCTGGAGAGGTTAGACAATCTCAAATCATGTCGTACATCACAACTGAGAGAATCATAAGTGGGCTTTTCATCAAGTGCTGAACAATTTCAGCCATCCAATTTTGTGTATCAGGGTTTCAAATGTGGGCTATGAAATTCATGAATAAAACATTTGCCTCTTGTGAGAACCAAAGGGCTTGTAATAAAGCAAGTATGTTGTTAAATAAAAGGTTTAAGTAAAAGTGGAAGAAGGTTTCTTAAGCTGAAGGTAATCTTCCTTTGTGAAGTGCAGATTCTAGATGTTACTCAACAAAACTGAAAGGGTAAAGAGTGAAAAAAAATTTAAGCACCAATGATCAGGGCATTCAGAGGAAATGAAGTCATTTGTAAAAACAAGAAAGAAAGACAGAAGGAAGGAAAGAAGGAAGGAAGGAAGGAAGGAAGGGAGGGAGGGAGGGAGGGAGGGAGGGAGGGAGGGAGGGAGGGAGGGAGGTGGGAGGGAGGGAGGGAGGGAGGGAGGAAGGAAGGAAGGAAGGAAGGAAGGAAGGAAGGAAGGAAGGAAGGAAGGAAGGAAGGAGCCCCTGGCTCGTAAGTAGCAGAGGAGTGTCTTGTCTGGCCTCAGTTGGAGAGCCTAATCCTACAGAAACTTGATACCCCAGAGAAAGGGGAGGAGGATAGGATGAAGAACTCTGGGGGCATCAAGAGGGGGCAACATTTGGGATGTAAATAAATAAAATAATTAATTTTAAAAAACAACTTTTACTAGCCCCTTATGTGATGTGTGTCAAGCAGCACTCTTAGTACTATTATAAAATCAAAATAACATTTCTGAAAATGTTGAAGATGCTCTACATTCTACAGTAATACATATCAGAATTTGAATTATTTATGTAAAATAAGCACCTACTGGTTACTCATATGCACATTTACTTTTACTCTTACTGAATCCTGAAATTATATATGTACCAAGAAATGCTTTAAAATAAATTTCTTTATTTTTTTTGTCAGTAAAAGCCTAATTTGTATATCACTTCTCAGATCTATGCACCCACAGTCACCTAGGTTTCTCAGCAGAAGGGTCTGGGAGGGAGAAAGTTCAAGCAACCTGACCTGAATAGAGAAGTAACTCCTTACAGGTCACTATAAGGCTAGAGGGCACCTTGCACAATGGCAGCCTCTGTATCACCATCAAGAACAACAGTTCTTTGGTGATGAAATGAAGAGATGGGAATTCAAAGGCTAGAACTATGACTATCGTACCACAGTTCTGCACTGCTCTGTGCCCACAGGCGTTTTTGTGGGTAGTGCTCAGACACACAATAAGAGCTTAGTGTGCGTGAAGAACCACAGTGAGGGTACATGCCTTTGTTTAAAACAGTAGTGCCTTGGCTTTCAAATGCTGATGCCACTTGGGCTGGCTCAGCTCTTAAAGGTAATGACTGCTCTTCCAGAGGACCCAGGTTCAACTGGCATCATCCACACTGAGGCTCATTAACTGTCCTTAACTCCAGTTCCAGGGGATCTGATGCCCCCTTCTGGCCTCCATAGGCACTGCATATATGTGGTGCACAGACATACATTCAAGTTGAACACCCATACACATAAATAATAAATAAAAGTTAAAATTTTTTAAGGAGAAAAGCTTAATTTACGTGAAGAATAAACTTACCATGTAATTAAGAGAGAATTAATGATATGAAAGATAACTAAACTATATTAAAGAAATAGATTAAGATGTCTGGGTAATAGGTCTTAAGTTTTATAATAATTGATCTGATTGATTCCAGATAATTCTAGGTCTGCGCTTTCCCTCTATACTGGGTTTTTTGAAGGTCTTTTAAATATTAATTTTTCTTAGATTAAGGATAGATTCCTAAATAAAAGCTAAAGATTCAAGAAATAACATCTAATATCTATAATCAGAGAAGACTGACTTGGTTTGTCTTACCTCTCTTTCTCTCTGCCTCTCACACAGCCTGAAGTTCTGGATCAAATACAGAATTTGAGGGAGCTGTGGATGGATAACAATGCATTGCAGGTGCTGCCTGGGGTACGTAAGCTTTGCCATGTATGTGTTCTGACTTGCTGAAGGTTGATTATGTTTTTAATCATTAATCCCACATCTGCATTCCCAGTCCCTGGAATTAACACTTTTTAAGGTCTCAAGCACTAAGTGCTTCTCACAGGTTTGTCTTTAATCGTCTAAGTCTTTTGTGACTCGCAAAAAGATAAAAGCTGAGATTTCTCTTGATATCCATTATCCTACTCAGTGGATTTTAAAAGCTGATAAGTTCACAGTTGTATTCTTAATATGTATTTCATTTTACAAAATCATCCTTGTTCTCACAGGTAACCGTACAGCTGTCCTTCCTCTTGCTGCTGGAATTCTTTACAAATGAAATGGCTTTCTCTGTTTCTTATCCAGTAGAACCCACTTACACATTTGAAAATCACAAGGATCACACAGTATCCAATAAAAACTGAACCAGAACCAAGTTTTCCTTCTGTGAGAGGATGGTTTCATTACACCTCCCTGGCCAGGTTCAACTGTTGGAGCTGAAGTTCCATCTAGTGAGAGAATGATTTTTGGTAACAGCCTTGCTACATGCACTGGAAAGAGTGTGTGCTCACATATCCAACAGACCAAGCCCCTGCTTCCTGCTTTTCCTGGTCACCTCCACACACATGTCACTCAACTAAGGGTCCAGGCAAGTGGAAGAAATTATTTTTCAGCCAAGACTGAAGCTTCAATATTTCCTTAAAGCAAATTTTTCTCTTCTTTTGAATTTACTTTAAATTATTTCAGAGATAAGATGCTTAAGGCATTTATTCTCTCTAAATAAGCATGAGACCATAGAAAAGAAGATTTATCAGGGGAAATTGAGGATTTTTTTTTAATTTGGAAGGACTACATCTATAGCATTACAGGCATAAACTGGGAAGTTTGTACATCTTATGCTTGTTGATTTATACAAGAGAGTTTATTAGTATGATCAGAAACTATGTAGAGCACAGAGATCATATAGCCTTGTTTCAGAGACTCACATAATAATAACTCCAGAAATGAAAATGTATGAGTGTAAACGGTTTGTTATTTTTATTATTTTTTATTTCTATTTTTGGATTTTCAAGACGAAGGTTTCTCTGTGTAGCCCTGTCTATTCAGGAACTAGCTCTGTAGAACAGGCTGGCTTTAAACTCAGAGATTCTCTGCTCCTGCCTCTCAAGGGCCAGGATGAAAGGTGTGGACAACCACATCTAGCTTAAGCAGTTTTTTACTAGTCTCCTGCTCTGATATTTTATTGCAATCTGTTGCTGTTTGCTTGATAAATTTTATCATAAGTAAATATATAGAGAAAGCCACAGTCTGTACAGGTCTGAGTCACAAACAGTTTCAGACATCTATAGAATATCTTATAGATGTCTTATATATCTATATTCTATAGATATCTATAGAATAACTTATCCCTGAGAATGAAGGGAGACCAGTGTATATAGAGTCCTGGAGAATGAAGATAAAATGCCTCTTAATCCCTGAAGAGAGTTGGGAAAGTCAGAATGTTACCTAGCTGCAAGTTTTCACCAGCTTCTTGAGTATATTCATTTATGCAAAGCCATTTACTGTTCCTGAGGCACTGCCTAACGAAGCTTATAAATATTCATTCTTTGGATCCTCAAAGAAATCTTATGAGTAGGTTCAGTCCAGCTCAGATCACAGAGCCAGTGAACCCTGGTCTGTAATCAGAGCAGCTGCTTTTGTACAGTAGTGTTTGACCTAACAGTGTGTGTGTGTGTGTGTGTGTGTGTGTGTGTGTGTGTGTGTGTGTCAGTGTGTTCTCTAGAGCCTGTTGAAGGTACTAGTGAGAATCAGGGTCAACGAGCCTTCTGTAGTGGTGATATTTGAAGAATCCAAAAGTCTAAATAAGTAAAAGGTGAGATGGACAATCTGTCTAGCTTGTCTCTTTCAAAAATTTTATATCTAATCCACTAGCTCAGCTGTAGTTCATGGTTAATTTTACTTAGTATGCTTTAATTTGACATTTTGCTATGCCCCACATGTGAGTTCTCCATACCTCCCAGCTTAAGTGGCCCCAGCTTTCTATCCAGTTATACATGGATTTGGCAGCCTGCTCATGTCCAGTCCATCCTGTCAATCAGTCCCAAAGATAAATAACCTTAGTGTTTACTGTGAAGAGATGTGGAGAGACAGCAAATCCACTTTTTCCTTTGCTCGTGCATCCTAACATATTAAGTTAATATACTTTTAGAAGTCTAGACAAAGGGGTTAGAGAGATGGTTCCATGGTTAAGAGCACTGGCTATTCTTCCAGAGATCCTGAGTTCAATTCCTAGCAATGACATGGTGGCCCACAACCATCTGTAATGGGTTCTGATGCCGTCTTCTGTTGTGTCTGGAGACAGCTACAGTGTACTCACATACATAATCCAGACTCTTGCTTTCTACTCATTTTCCATAACTCAGAGAGGCAAATAGAATGATCAAGTATTTCCTCCTCTACAAAGCTCTATCTTACAACTATTGACCAAATGGTGCATAAAATTATATTGTTTCTAAATAGTCTGGCATCTTCCTCATCTTGTGATTTCTCCTCTTTCTTCTGTCATTCTCTTGTGGAACCCTCTGCACCCAGAGTAGTACTGAAGCAAGAAAATTTCCCAAGAGTTGGAGACCTTTGCTGAAGAAAAAGATGCCTTTAGAAGGTGTTTGAAAGACTCAAAAATAAACACCCAAGTGTTGTTTCAATTCCAGGGAATGTTTAGAAACTGCATAGCAAATGCTGGTCAGTGCTGGAAAGAACAATACAGCTTTGAGAGCAGCTTCAAAGATGGAAAAAACACTTCCCAATTAAAGGACAGTAGTAGGACTACAATGCAAAAGCACAGAAGGTCCTTTACCCCTGGAAAAGAGAGGGTTAGCATGTTCATATCTCCTTGGGGCGGGGCATGATAATAAAGTGGCAGCTTTAATCAAATGTCATTCTTCTGAGTGCAGAACATGCCACCTGCAACTGACTTTTCCTCCATTCAGGAAGGCCAGCTCCTCAAATGTCTGCTTTCACCCAGTTCACACTGACCTAAAGAGGCAGGATGAGGCCCTGAGTTAATAAGGGGCACTGGGGACAGGATGACCTTTTGTCCAATCCAGATAAAGTTCCATTTCAGCACCAAACATCATTCTTGGGGCAACCTGAAAAGGTCACACAGAAAGTATGTGCTTGTGTGTGCTCTTCAAGAATGAACAACTTTCTCTATTCTCCAGCTTCTAGAAACACTGCATGCAGTTTCCCTGGCCTCTTCAGATTCCCTTTTTTGATGAGAGCCTCCTCACTCAAGGTCAAAACCCCATTCTGGGCAGTCCTCTGTTCCTCTAATAACCCACAAATGTAGGATCCAAAGGCCCTGTTCTCAGCACCTGTGGGTTGCAGAACCTGAACTCTTAGGAAGCTTTGCCAGGGACTTTCTCACAACTCTCTTACAGGCCAAGATGTCCAGGTCTGTTTCCTTCCTTCCCTGCCTCTCCTGTCCTCTACTGCTAATTCTCAGAGGACTCCATCCTGAATTTCAGTCACTGACTTTGTTTCCTAGGGAACTTCATCTGCAACCTTAAGCTCCAAGCATTAGTGCCAGTTAGAAGGCTGCTTCAGACAGCCACTGCTTAGTGGCTCTAAGATGGGCTGGAGAATCTGCTTTCCTGGCAGGCCCAGGGAAAGGTGAGGATGGGAGTCACTGTAGCTGGTCTGATTGTAAATTGCATTATATGAATATAGAATATTAAGTTTAAAAAATATAAAAAACCCTTAGCTCAGTGCCAATCAAGTTGATCAATTTTTGCTATCTTATTTATACTCTGTCAAATAAGTACAGACAAATGGCAAGGTGCTGCCAAGCAACCCAAATGCATAAGGCAAGCATCCTGAAACAAAGGAAGGTGGAAACTTTTACCTAGCTGTTTCCTGTTGTCCACCTCAAGTTGAGAGACCACAGGTAGAAGCTGACCCTCCCACCCTATGCAGTCAGTCAGAAATCCTTGATTTGACTTCACTTTTTTTTCCTTGTTCCGGTCAACCCTGCTCGCTCCGGTCTGCCCTGCTCCAGTCGGCCCCGCTTGCTTAGTCCCTGCTTTCTCCGGTCCATTGATTATTATTCATAAGTACTCTATGGCTGACTTCAGTTGCACCAGAGGAGGGCGTCAGATCTCATTACGGGTGGTTGTAAGCCACCATGTGGTTGCTGGGATTTGAACTCATCACCTTCGGAAGAGCAGTCGGGTGCTTTTACCCGCTGAGACATCTCACCAGCCTGACTTCACATTTTCTTGAGCCCATCCTTCTTCCTCCTCACGTCCACTGCCTTGAGTACCTAGCTACTACACATACAAAATACTCTGTCCAGTATGTCCAGTAGTCAGTTCAGTAGTTCCTTGGTGTCTAGGGGATTCTTCCAAGATCCTGTATTCCAGACCAAAACCACAAATGCCGAAGTTCCTTATAAGAAATGGTGCAATGTTTGCATCTAACCATTTGGACCTTCCAAATGTCTTACATCCTCTCTAAGTTCTAGATAATAGCCACTACAGTGCAAATGCTAAACAACCACACTACTTAGTAGCAAGTGGAAACTCTCAACTATTTCCTTTTATGTGTTTGTTTGTTTGTGTGTTTGTTTGTTTGTTTGTTTTGGTACAATCTCCTCACATGTCTTGAGTTTGCCTAGAACTTTCTATTACTTTGTATATTTCTGATGTATGAATGTTTGCAGATGACACAAGCCCACATTACAGTATCTAGTAGACTTCCTTGACTCTAATCATGAATCTGCCTTTTTGAACATTCCCTGGAGTTATTTTTTTTCAAGTATAGATCTGATCAATTCATTCCCAGTCTTACAAACCTTTTACTCTCTCTTCTTACCTGCAAGACAGATATTTCATGTCCCTGTAACATGTGACATCTTCCTGCAGTAGTCCTCTTCCTGAAAACCTGACTTTAGCACACAGTTTCTCTGAGTTATTAATTCTCTCAACATGCCATACTTTTCCAAGCTTCTCTGTGAATGTAAAAGCTTTTCTCTCTTCCAGGTTCCATCCTTTTTTCTTTGTGTGCTAGTATGAGTGTGTGTGTGTGTGTGTTTGTGTGTGTGTGTGTGTGTGTGTGTGTGTGTGTGTGTGTGTGTGTGTGTGTGTATCTGTGTGCATACATGCAGAGTCCTGAGATATATGTTAGGTGCCTTTCTCAATTAGTCTCCATCTTATTTTTTGAGACAGCATCTCTCATACCTGGAGTTCACTGGCTCAGCTAGACCAGCTATCTGCATAGCAGATCTGTCTCTGCTTCCCTAGCACTAGGAGTGTGAGCATTTGTCAGTATGCCTGGCTTCAGTATAAGTGCCAGGGATTAAACTGGGGTCTTCGGGCTTTTGCAGCAGACCCTTTACTTACTGAACTATCTAGATACCTTTGACTTTCCTCTTTCTTGACAAATAACAACTGTTGGACAGTCTTGGTTTTTTTCTCCTTTCTTCTGTGATATTTCCCATATGAATTTTCATGTACCGTAAAGAGTATTTTTAATTGTTTCTTTGGATTTTGCCCTCACTAAAGTAAAAACTTCCCTAGAGATAAAAACCTTGTTTTGACAATTATGGTGTTGAATAGTTATGATTAAAGTCCTTGGAAGAAGGAAGAAGAAATGTTTTAAGTTGAAGACCAGCCTGTACTTCAAAATGACAGTTCATTTCAAAATTTTAAAATGCCTTTGTCTTTATCAAAGACAAAGGAATGTCTTTGTCATTTCAAAATTTTAAAATGCCTATGTCTTCCCAGACATAGCTACCTGGCTCATGATGTGGTCTGCAATACATAACACAGATAATAGCATATAATAGGGAGTCTCAGAAATGGATAGTACATGAGCAGAATGTTGAAACTCTAATACAGGGGTCTCTGTGACCACCATGGCCAGCAGAGTAATGACTTGTGGGAAGCAAGAAAGCAGTTCAGTTCAGCATGAGTAAGTAAGTATATAAAGTTGAATCTGACCCTGAGTAGCTTATTTTAGGTATATTTAAGCAACGCACAATTTGGTGAAAACTTCCCAGGTGATAATTAACTCAGTCCCATATGCACAATAAAGCAAACATAAATCTCTTTGAAGAACAAAGTAAATTAAATGAAGATCATATATACTACATCAAAACCCTTTGTAAAGTTGACACCTTCCATACAGATGGGTTCTGTAGACTGACTGAGAAAAACAAACTTATGATAAAGGGCTGAAGGAGGGTACAGTGTAATCTTACCCACAAAGATCTCAAAAGGGTAAGCAGGCTATTAATATCTTCTCCCAGACTTCTGAGTGGATGACAGGCTATGTATTCCTTTCTTTGAAGGAACAACCCTGTGTATTTAACATTCCAGGTTTCCCTAGTCCTTATCTGTGAGTACAAAGACCTCCTTGCCTCCCATACTCTAATTAGCAGAATAAAGTTCAGACTATAATTCTAATTATCTCTGAGGCATACAAACCATAAGAATAATATGCAATGTTCAGTGCCCCATTGGCAACTTTGAGAACTGTGATGTTCTGACTGCTGCGTTGACTCAGAATTTATCTATAACCACTGCAGTGAGATATAATTCACAGGCATTTACAACTTGGCGGATTTTTTAGCAGACTCACAATGTTCTATAAACATCATCATAACCTAACTTTAGAACACTCCCATCACCCTTAAAAGAAATCCTAAATCTTTGGCAATCTTCTCTACTTTCTGTCTATATATTTACCAGTTTTGGAGATTGCATATGAGTGTAATCTATGATGTGTGGGGTTTTTGTGACTTGCACCTTTCAAAGTTCATCTATTTTGAAGCACATTTCAACACTTCACTCACTGCTACTGCCAAATAACATCCATTATGTGGGCAGGCCACTTTTGCCTTCCTATGCAGTCATTCAGGCAGGATTAGTTGCTGTGAATAATGTATCCATAACCATTTGGGTGCATGTGTGGTTTTATTCTGCAGAATAGGTCTAGAGGTATGTAGGTCATGTAAGGATTCTGTGTTTCCAAATGGATACACTTGTATCCATTTCCAACCAGTATACATTTGACCAGTGCTTCCATACACTCCCTATTGCTGTGGTGGTGTTAAAATTAATTTCACAACATTGTGCTTTTTATATCTTCAAGAGCCTTATGAAAGTTCCCCCCAACTAACCCTGAGTTTATGCACTGTCTTCAAGTCTATAGGGAAGTTAAAGATGTTGGTATACCTGGATATGTCAAAAAACAGGATAGAAACGGTTGACATGGATATTTCTGGATGTGAAGCCCTCGAGGACCTCTTACTATCATCCAATATGTTGCAACAGCTGCCTGACTCAATAGGTGAGGATGTAACATTTTGTCATGAGTAATTATGTCTAGTGTACAGTTTTCTTTTTTGGCAGTATAACTTGTTTATGCACGTAGATAATATACTGCTAGCCTGACATTAATAAACTAGCAAATTTACCATGCAAGATCATAAAACAATATATTACGAATACCTTAAAATGAACAGTTAACTTTAGCTACCATATCCAACTCTCTTTCTAGTAAATTGGTATACCCTTAAATTATCAAATGTCGTGAATTTTATAGTGTTGTCATGAGAAGCAAGAATTTAGATTTATCAGGTGACAACAGTTGCTGGCGTGGATGTGGAGAAAGGGGAACACTCCTCCATTGTTGGTGGGAATGCAAGCTGGTTCAACCACTCTGGAAATCAGTCTGGCGATTCCTCAGAAAATTGGACATAGTACTACCNTCCCAAGGAAGAAGGAGCTAGAGAAAGTACCCAAGGAGCTGAAGGGGTCTTCAACCCTATAGGTGGAAGAATAACCATGAACTAACTAGTACCCCCTGGGCTCGTGTCTCTAGCTGCATATATAGAAGAGGATGGCCTAGTTGGCCATCAATGGGAAGAGAGGCCCCTTGGTTATGCAGACTTTATAAGCCCCAATACAAGGGAACGCCGGGGCCAAGGGGTGGGAGCGGATGAGTAGAGGAGCAGGGCCGGGAGGGGGGAGGGTATAGGGAACTTTCTGGATAACACTTGAAATGTAAATGAAGAAAATATCTAATAAAAGTTGAAAAAAAAAAAGAATTTAGATTTAGAGTTATTTGGTGATAGTAGGTGTATTTTAACATTGGAATAACAGGTAAATAACACAAAAATGTGTGAATATAAATTAGATTCTTAATTCCATTATTTTTAAAAGAAGCATTGTCTTTAATATGTTGTAAGATGCTTGTCAGTAGGAATAATTGTAAGTATAGCTTGCACACTAGGGATTTTTATGAATTTTATGAGTAAAGTTATAAAGGGCTGAGTAATGAATATTCTTTTATATTCTTCCTATTGTTTTTTAGATGTCTCAGGTAGGAGAATAAACATCAATTCTAATAACTTTGAAATGGGGATTTGAACCTATTTGCAGTAGATGTGCCATTGTATTTAGCAACTTGATAACATTTTGGAAGTTAAAGGCTAAGTAGCCTAGTGGGAGGGAAACCTGATGACAGGACAGTTTTCCAGTTCCCTTTAGTATTTTATCACCACTTTAACTGATCTTTCAGGCTGATGGAGAACACTGGTTTTAACAAAATTACACTAGTTTTTCTCATAAATTGACTGGCTTTTTATTTACATAATCAACACATTTCCAAAAGTGTTTCTCCAACCATCAGATGTAACAGAAATCTTCATTAAACCTCTCATTTCCCAGCTGCATCTCATGAAGTTCTGGTGCAGTGAGGATATTGAGCTCTGATCTGAATGTTAGTCACCTTAGATGAAACTTGTGAGCAGATGAGTACAGAAAAAGCTGGTGTGTGTGTTGCAATATTGTAGCTTGTCAGCTACAAAGAGCATTGTCTGATCACACAGCAGAGTGTTAGTATTTGGCTATATCTTCAGCACCACTCCATGTAACTGAGG
Source organism: Mus minutoides (assembly GCA_902729485.2). Classification (NCBI taxonomy): domain Eukaryota; kingdom Metazoa; phylum Chordata; class Mammalia; order Rodentia; family Muridae; genus Mus; species Mus minutoides. The sequence goes on from LR749577.1 coordinate 1,422,332, forward strand.
CATAATCATATAGGCAAATATATTGATTCAGAGTTTACCCATAGCTGCATACTCAGTGCTGAGACTGTGTATCTGGCCTCTAAGAAGAATCAATATTTATCTGATAATTTTTTTAAATCCCACAAGTGTGCAAGAAAAATGAAATTAAATAAGCATGTTAAAAATGAAAATGTGTTGACTTAAAAGGGGATAAAATTTATACCTTGTAAAGCACCAGAGGACAGGAAATTGAAAAAGAATCCATACAAAAGACAAAAGAAAATAAGTTAAAGTAATCATAGAATAGAAAACAATGGGATAAAGTGTCATAAATCATAGAAAAAGCAGCTCAGAAACACTAGCTGCTCACTGAACTATCCTTTCTATCTCAGTAAAATTTCAGAGGAAATAGTATTTATGTATCTGCCCGGAGCCTGGTTATAGACACAGACCAACCTTCCTTGGCAAGTTCCCCTATTGACCACCAGACATTAAAGCTCTCTCTGTTCTATGTCCCTTTGTAGCTGACAAGCTACAATGTTGCAACACACACCACAGACACCAACTGGATGAGAAATGACACCTCTTCTTTTTTATTAGAACATGGATCATCTATTGAGCCACCACAAAATTTAAAAATAATATATAAGAATTTTCAAAAAATTAATAAAATACAACTAAAACAAAATTTCCATTTCTGTCATGAGTCCTGCAGCTGAGAGTCAGTTGAAAGAGGAGAGGCACAGTAAGCACTCTTACTTGTGTATGGTTCCTCCATCTGCTGCTTCCACAAAGAGTGAAATGTCCTCTATTCATTCCTCTTTCTATTTTAATTTTTTTTAAAAAAAGATTTTAAATAGCAAGGGAAATCAGTAAAGGGAATACATAATCTTTAGCTTTTCAAACTATGATCACTTAGTAATTAGAGCACAGGTCTAACAGTCAAGATACCTGAGTTCAACTTGCTTGCCAGCTGTGTGACCTTCAAAAAGACACGAATCTCCATGCTCCATTTGCTCATCACAGTATGGGAGTAGCACCACGTGCCCATTTGAGGTGCCCACTAGTTAATACAATGTTATTAGAAAGGTTCTGACATCTCAAGTATTCAATCAATGGCAGCTCCTATAAGAACTTAGACTTGGGGAATGCACAGCCATTTGCTTTCAAAGCACCATTACAATGTGTACAAATGCCAGATAAATGTCTACTTTAATTAAAAAGCTATTTTAATGTTTGATACATTCATATTAATTATGTATCTATACAAGAATATCTACAATCACAATAATAGTTCTCCTTGTCCTTTTTGCCAGTATCTCAAAGGAGCATATAAAAAAGATAGAGAACACAGGGAGAGTAAACACAGGGAGGAAGAAAAAGACACAAACCTTGATGAAGATGGTGGTTGGCCCACAATCAGAGTACTACCAAGGCTCTAAATCAGTCCATATTAAATGCTTGGATAGTGCAAGAGCATCAGAATGGCCCCGTGAACGTAAATGCACAAACTCCAGAAAAGCCAAAAGGACTGGATTGCCTCTCCTGTAAAGATCCATATGAGAGCTATGTCTCCAATCTGCACAGAGAACATTTGCCTGAATCCAAATCTGCCTCAAATTTCCCTGACAATTGCTTCATACCGGAGGCCTCAGATCTTCTGGTAAAGCATGTGGTGATCTGGTTTTCTGGTTTCTGCTCAGCCATCTACCCTCAGCTTCTTCTGACCTAGCACAGAGGTAAAGAAGCTCAACAACACTCCCATAGCTCCACTGATTAGCTGGAGCACAGCAGTTTGATTAAGGCTGTGAGCTACAAAATATCATACTGTGATTCATGACTCCACTCATAAACAAGCTTGGGTGTCCTTTTACATCCCAGAGCTGATGTTTCAAAATATATGCTAGGGGAGCTAAAATGATTCAGACACCTTTTAAGCAGAGATGAATGGGCCAGTAGATGTTCAGACTGGTACGATAAATTTGCACAGTGTGAATGTCATGTTTTCCACATGCTATTGTTTCCAAACTGATGAATTAAGCTCCCACGTTGCAGATATTTTTTTATCGGGACATGACAGCAAGTACAGTCCTTTTCACTTATAAAGAAAATGTCACTGTACTGAAATCTCAAGCCACCCACAGCTTTACTTCGTACTTCATGTGACTTCCTCCAGCTTTAAAAAAAAACTATCAGAATACTAAAGGGGGTCCACATGACCCAACACTATGTCCACAAAGCATTAGTGTCAACACCAATATGCATGTGAGGACATAAACACAGAGAGAGACATGCACAGAAATACACACACACACACACACACACACACACACACACACACGCACATGTGCATGCACAATTTCAGGACAGTTTCAGAGGATCACATCTTCATATTATTATATCAAAAAATCCTAGAAAAACTTTGTTAGAGAAAATGGTTTAATTTTCTTAAAGTTGGCATTCCTCAAGATGTTTGATCATGAATTTAACATTTTTATGACAAACTTTCTGAAGAACACAGTAATCTACAGCATATATATGTAGTTCTCATATAAAGCAAAATCTATCCCAGTACTAATAATGTTCTGTTCTTGGGTTTGGCTATTTAAGCCACAATGATTTACAGCTGCATAAGAGGAGTGATTTTGCCAAAAGTGGTTATTCTCCCATTTCTTTGTGGTGATTGCACATTAAGGTGATAGGAGAGCACACCATAAAAAGTGTGAAGGGCATAGATTAGACAATGAGAAATAAGGAATTATGGAGCTAAGGCAATGGCTCAAAGTTAAAGTACTTGCCAGACAAATGAGAGCTAGACTTTAGATCCCAAGCACCCAGATAAATGGTAGTCCACTTGTAATCTGAGCCTCAGAAGGTGGAGAAAGAGGATCCTAGAGCAAGCCTGCAAGCCAGATAAATAAAAATCAGCCAGGTCTAGGTAAGACAGAGATAATTGGTCTTAACAAAGAAAAAAGATATAAGAGCAATCCTAGAAGACTCCAGACACCAACCTTGACCTCCACATGCATGCACACATACACAAAAGCATATACACCTCTCATACACACACACGAAAAAGATAGTTCTACCATTAATCCCTGGCCAGCTCTATGTGATGCATTAAAAATCACACTGGTTTTGCCCCAACACAGATCATAACTCATGTGTGGTCATTTTCCAAGTCTGTAGTCATACGAAGTTCATTGCGGGACCTTCCTTACCTCTTGTTGGCTGTTACACTCATTTAAATCTATTTCCAGTCTGTAACACAACAAGAAAATTAGTTATTGGTGCTTAGGATTAATTCAACATTAAATCTCAGCTGACTGGAAATGTTTCTACTAGTCCATTTGCAGACGGGAAAAGGAGATGTGAGTGCATCTCTTGACAAGTGTGTGAACTTGTCTTCTCTGATGTTATTTACTCCCACTGACATGTGAATTTTTACAACGAAACCCCAAAGCTACTCTGTGTTCTATTTCTGTGTTATAATAGGCAGAACATGGCCAATCAGAACACCATGTATTCATCATGACTGATCCACTGATTTCCTTTGATGCCATTTCCTGCTCTGAGGTATTAGTAAAATTTCTTCTCTGTTTCAGGATTGCTGAAAAAGTTAACAACTCTAAAAGTAGATGACAATCAACTTACAATACTACCCAACACAATTGGAAAGTAAGTACCCAAACCAGCCTATCAGCTTAGGTGTGAAAAGAAATATCAAAACATAGCTGCAGATTCTTCATTTAGATTGTATTTCATTTGGTTGATGTTTGTATAAATCTTTATACATACTTTATATCTGACCACTGAATCAGCTACTACTATAAAACATAATGAAAAATAGCCAATCATGAACCTTTCTTAAGCAAGTTATTATCAGATTTGCAATTACACTGTTAATAGTATTTACCATAAAGTATCTGATTGTTTTATACTTAAAAGCAGATATAAATTCAGTTAGATATTTCTTGTAAAAGGGAATCAAGTTTTTAAATCCTGGTAATCTGTATATATTGAAATTACACTCTAATGATGTTGTATATATAGAAGCTTGATATATTTTTCGATTTTGCTTATCCAACATTGAAAAACAAAAACAAAAAACAAAAAACTTGGGCTGGATAGATGGTTTAGCGGTTAAGAGCACTGACTGCTCTTCTAGAGGTCCTAAGTTCAATTTCCAGCAATGGCTCACAACTATCTCTAATGGAATCTGATGCCCTCTTCTGGTGTGTCTGAAGACAGCAACAATGTGTGTGTGTATATATATATATATATATATATATATATACACACACACATATATATATATATATCTTAATCTTATATATATAATGTATATATATATAAAATCTTAATCTTATATATAATGTATATATATATATACATATATATATAATCTTTAAAAAAACTCAAAGATAAAATCTCAACATTGCCTTAAAAGATAAAACATACTGTATATATTTTTATTAACTGATTTGAACTTAAATTGTTAAAAGCATTTAGTTTATAATATATTAATGACCATGTATGTTCTATGTTTCATTGGCATGATTTTATTGATAATATATGAATTGAGATATCAGAACACTACATCTCCAGCATGAAGTCATGTGGGATCATTCTTGTAAGGGCATTCCATCAGGTTTTGGCCACCTCTTCCTGATATGGAGTATATAAGTCCTTTCACATGACAGAGTTAAGTATACTCAAGGAAAAAAAAGTCAGTTTAAAAAAAAAAAGCTGTGTTTATTACTATTAAGGATACTTGACAAAGCCAGCACCACTACAGGATAAATGGTAAATTTATCCCTGTCTTTTCTTGTCTCATCTGCCCTCTACCAAGTGGATAAGCAGCCATTTGTCTAGAAAGTTTTACCTCTAAAGAGTGAACAATTCAAAAATTTAAACTTACACATTCTATTTTGGAGACCAGTAAACACCTCAAACACTGACAAAATATTCAGACCATCCAGTATGCTTCTGTAGTTACTTCCATTTCTCCTAACAGAGAGATATGTGGTTCTTTGAGGTTTGAATAAAAGCAATTTTCCTTATCACTTTTATTTTCTTCAAAATTCACTTCCCAATTATATGCTTAGGCACTGAACTTTCTTCACTGGGTTAAATGCAAGGGAACTGAATTCAAAGTCATTTATCACCAAAGGCTGTGATTGGCATTTTGCCTACAACTTTGCATTTTTTATACAAACCAATTCCTTGATTTTTTTTTTTTTTTTTTGAAGACAAAATTAAGAGATTGGATAAGACAAGCATGGGCGCAGGAGAACTGCTTTCTCAGCAGGAAAAGACACCTGGCTTTGGTCTCCCAGAGAAGTAGCTCCTGTCCATAGGTGTGGTTCTCACTCTCTATTGGCCTCTTATCACCTGAGGGATAAACTAGGTTCTAGAGTCTGGTTTAATCCCAGACATACTTAGAACCAGTTCCTGTGGCAGTCCACACCCTAAGTTTCTGTATCTGTCCAGTGAAAGATTTGTCTCATGCTAGTTGGTGTAGGACTATGCCTCTCTACCCCTTCCCAGCAGTCAGGTAATGTTGCACAAACTCAACTAAAGTTGGCCTTTAAGCTTAGTCATCATCAGCATTTACTCAGGTTCCTTGACTTACAAATGAGGAGAAACCTGAGCTGCTCAAATGGTGACTCAATACAGGCATTTATACTACTGTGTTTAAAAGGACCAGACTCGTGATCACCAGTCAGCCATCAGCTCTCAAGTTGATTGGTAGGTAGTAAATAAAACAACACAATATCTACAAGTACCAACAAGATAGAGCACTGAGTCTTCAGGTTGAAACTGCAGGTTCTTATGAAATTCTTAGATGCCACAAAGCCAGAAGAAATACTTGTGCTGGATGAAAGAAGCAATATCTAAGAGTTGAACAGAGCAGGTGCCTCATTAAAGGAAACCTAGCGCTTTAACTGACTGTTACCAACATTGCCTTTGATCATCATAGACTGTGTATACACAGAGATTCACTCTCAGGCTACTGTAACTAGTTGGTTGAATGTCCTTAGGTTCAGGCACCACCTCTAGTGGCTCACAAGACAATGACCATGAAGAAGTCTAATTTATGATGAAAGGATAAAGGTGCTGTCCTAGAGAAATATGTTCTGAAGAGTATGTGAAGATTCACAGCTGAGAAAGCAGAGTACCTAGAAGTTCATGGTCACAGGCCTGTACCCTCTAGAGTACATTCCCAATGCCACTTCTAGGCTTTGCTGTCACACGTGATGCTTTCCCAACTGCACACCTCAGGAACCAAAAAACACTATCATCCACCATTACCCTCTCTAGTCCTAGACTCTCTTTCTGGTGTCAGAGTACTATGTACAGTAGCCACTTGTGCTGGTCCATCATTATAAGAAAATCAACTTAAAAGAGGAAGTTTGTCTTGGCCATCTGCATCAGTGGGTTAAGGCATGGTCACATGGCTCTGTTGCTCTGATCCTGTGATGCAGCAGAACACTGTGAGTGTCAGAAAAACAAAAGCTGCTTAACTCACAGTAGCTCAGAAGCAGAGTGAGAGAAACAGAATGGGGACAACATACTCTTGAATATTCCCCACATGGACTCACCTCCTAAAGTTTCTACCACTTCAGACACCCATTAGGCTCTGGATCCATCCATGCATAGGTCTATTTACAGGGTTAGAACCCCTGTGATCCAGCTGCTTTCGAGAGCTCTGCCACTATTACACTACACGAGGGATGCATCCTTTAGCAATTTGGAGGAACATTTAACATCCAACCATAAACACCACCCTCCTTTCCTCCCTGGGATGCAAAGTGTAGGCTTTGCCCCACAACTTCCTGAAGATCTATAGGCAGTTAGTGGTTGCTGGGGAAAATAGAGATATTATTTTCAGTGTCAGCTTCTGATAAGTTATCCATACTTTTATAGACATCTCAAATTAAACTTCATGGTTCACAAAGAGAAGAGAGGGAGAGAATGAAGATGTGCAGGCTTTGTCGATACAGATTTTATGCCAGTAACTGGAGAAACTACCAGTTAATGTTATAAAGTTATGAATGCGCTTGATAAAATACATAAACACAGGGTACACTGACCTGATCATGACACTGACACACATCAGTCTCACTGCTCTTCCTGTTTCTAGGTTCCCCTTTTTTGCAACTTCCATTGAGACAAACTTTGTCTGACTCCTGTCTTACATGTTACCTGGAATAGTCTACTACTTTTAATAAGACTTACTGCTTTGCATCTTGTAAGTCTGTGCCTTTAGACTGCATCATCCACCACAGGCTCCTGGGAATCCTGTTTGATAAGCAAACTCTTATCTAATAGGAATAATAGGGCTTAGAGTTCTGTACCAATCGCGCAGTTGCCCAGGAGACATCTGATACACAGATAGCCCGGGGTCTCAAGGTTCTAGACCTGACTTTAAACACCACCTGCTTGTGATTCCCTTACACTCCTTACCAAAATGTCCACCATAAAATATTCTTTCTCCCTGTAGTTCCTTCATGGAAGTGCTGCCAAACCTGGCTTTTACATTCCATTCCTCTCAGTTTATTACAGCTTATTTTATAGATTATCTTACTCTTCAGTTCCAATTCATAAATTGTATAATGAATCTCAATTAAGGTATTTTTTAAGTCCCAGCTACAAAATTGTATAAAGCTTCTACAAATGATGGCATCTAATTTGCTTTTAGTAAATTATTTCTCTGGAGTTCTCTGTGGATCTGTGCTAGTTGTCAAGAGGTAGAGAGTATCAAGCTGAAAGATTGGGTAATGGATGTGTCTTTCTATTTAGAACTCTAATGTTCTGACTTTTTGCTAATTGCCTTGACTCAGAATGAAAATACAAAATGGAAAAAAAATGGGAAAATTATGCAAGTGAAGTGGGTGCCAGGTTAACACATACTTAATTTTCTTTTCGCTAAAATTGGTAACTCTCCTAAAAGTGTGAAAGATACTTACCAAAGATAAATGGGAACACTTAATTCAAAGGTCGATGGCTGGGTTTACAGGGACAGAGGTTGAGAATTCCATCACAACAACTCGTTTTTCAGAGACTTTTAGTGTTATTATATTTCTTAGATTATTGTTTCAGGGAAGAAATAAAGAAAGTGTCAGTCCTCTAAAACTAACTTGAAAATCAGTACTGACTATAATAGGAATAAAACAATGGCACTCCTTCTCCAGGTTCTGGTTTAGTTTTGTTGAGGAGGTATTTGTTTTACTTGGTTTGGTTTGGTTTGGTTTGGTTTGGTTTGGTTTGGTTTGGTTTGGTCTGGTTTGGTTTTGTCTGGTCTGGTCTGGTCTGGTCTGGTCTGGTCTGGTCTGGTTTGGTTTGATTCAGGAAAATGTACTTAATTTGAATGTAAGTGTAATTCAGGGCTGGAGAGATGACTCGGTCAGTAAAGATGCTGCCAGCCAAGCATGAAGGTCTGACTTCATCGTTCCCAAGAAAAATGCTCTGTTTTCCCTTGGGAATGTAGTGATGATATGTCTCTTCATCTCCTTGGAGCAATAGCCCCACTGATGTCTGAAACAACACACATGCATTTTGGTGTCTATAGAATCTGTTACCTAGCAATGCAGTCTTTATCAGAGTATTCTCAGGGCTGGCTAGTAGCTGCTATGCTATTATGGTCATGTGACATCTCCTTTGCCCAGGGGAGTGTGAAGATGCTCTCTCATCAGTCTTTTGGCTGTATCTAATTCCATCACCTCCCAAAAGCCCCATATCCCAATCCCATGCTATTGGGCAGGGCAGAACCTTTGGAAGAAAATAGCTATTCAATCTATAATATACACATTTGAAACCTTTAAAGTGTAGTGTTAATAAATGAGATGTGTAGTATTTCCCAGGCTTTTGTGTATATCTGTATGTACATGTGTATATGTGTACTTGTATGAAAGTATGTGAGGGTGCACATGCTTGTATGTGCACCTGAGTGTGAAAGCCACAAGACAAGTCTTTTTATATGGGTGTTGGAGATCCACATTCAGCTCCTTTACCCACTGAGCTATTAACTCAGTCATCTGGTCTTTTATAGTATATTCAAGAACAAACTCTTCAGAGTCATGGAACAACCTAGAATCACTTGCTAACAAGGACATGTGTTTTATCACTGTGTGAACATCATAGGGGCACTTCTTTCCACAAGTGCAAAACTGAACTTTTGAAGAAGTTGAAGGAATGCCCTCCAAAATACTAATAAAGAGCATAGCCTAGTCAACGCTTTACACAGTAGACTGTTTACTGTTCTTATCAGGAGTGTCTGCTGTACAACTTTGGATGTGTTGCATTCTGTGTAACTAGCAGCACAGTGGGTCTGCCTACACCGGCATTACCATACATACAAGTACAATCATACTATATGCCTACTGCCCCCCACCAGGCCAGAGAATCTTCCTACAGTTAAACTGAAAATGTGCATGCTCACTCCCACATGCATGAAATATTTCTGTAGCTTTGACAGGTCAGACAATGCTTTAGTATTATTTAGTATCATTTGAAGCATGTGGAATTTCATTATTTAAAAAAAAAAAAAAAAAAAGGTCCGTAGGCAGAGTCATTTTCTGTTTTCCACTAAAAAGTGGTGAGGCAGTAGTTTGCATTCTGTTGATAATTTTCTCATGCAATCTGAAATACCTTTTCACAGTCTTTCTCTTTAATCAATCTAATTGGCTTCCTAGAGAGCAAAGAAAGTGAAAGCTTGTAGCTGCTCTGGATGAGTGACAATGTTGTGTGTTGTCTGTGTAATGATAGGAACTGCTGGGATCTGGACAGTACTTCTAAAGTATACAGTCTCCTCCTCAGTTTGGCCAAACCCAACTCAGATGAGAATTTAGACCTGAAAATGAATAAGCTTCTTCCATTAATAATAGAGAATTAATCTGACTGAAGTCTGTTAATGTCTTGTTACTATTTAGAATCAGCCCCACAACCTACCAAAGCTTAGTGGGAACATAAAGGATGGGATCTAAGACTTAATCCCTAGGCCAAATTAAAGTGAATTGATTTATAATATCTAAAATAAGAATAATGGAAATCACATTAACTAATGAACAGTTAAGAGAAACGCATTTTTTAAAGTAGAACAAAATTAAATCAATGTCCCTCTTGCCCTAGAAGGGCTTGGTGGGTTTTACTTCATTACTGTTCACTTCGACCCTACAGACTTGGCTAAGCTCTACTGGCATCTCCTCTACCCAGTGATAAAATTGACAATTGACCAGATAGATAACTGTTCTGCTGCTTGTATGTGAGGACTACAGCTTCAGTCACTGTCTAAACCATGGTCTCTGCCCTGGGCTAAACTAACACATTCACACCAAGTCTTCTGAGTCTTTTACATCTGTAGTATCCATTTAACAATTCTCTCTCTCTCTCTCTCTCTCTCTCTCTTTCTCTCTCTGTCCCCCTCCCTCTCTTTCTGATCTCCCTCCCCCTCCTTCTCTCTATCCAAAGATCTGCAGATATATTAAATTCTTCAGAAATAGACTTAGTTTATGTGCTTCTCACAAACTACTAAACAATTGTTGATAATTTATTAGCAGTTTTATTTCATGAAATAGCCAAATTTAACTAAGTCAATTTCCCTTAACATCTGCATGTTTCAGGAAGAGATTGTTCAGGCTTTGATTCCTCAGTATTCTTTCTAGCATCTGCTGTGTAGTGTTAATGGAGTATGACCTCTACACCAAAAGTTAATGTACACTTATCCCTTTATGAACCTGTATCGATTGGGTGCTGCCCATTTGAGTTCACTCAGCTCTCAAGGACCACATTACTCTGTTAAAGATACATTAAGATGAAGCTCAAAATCATTTGTTGCTGTATTAATAACAACAATCCATTATAGCTTCACTAGTCATAAATAACATTGAAGTGGATTATAGATTCTCTATGTGACATGTCCACATTCCTTCCTCTATTCATTCGTAACTGAGGACCAAGAATACAGAATTATCTTTCCAACCAGGAATCTCCTGAAGACCAAACTAAACTAGAGAACAGGAGGATGTGCCCAGAGCACATCTTAAGAAATGGGATGAAGGCATTCCCTGCCATTCTGGTCACTGGTGCTGAGAGAGCTGGGGCCCACACATAACCCCAACTGTTATTGGTATGTCTAAGATATGTATGTTACATCTTGCTCTTGAACAATTTACAAGAGCTTTATTTTACATCTTCCTGGCCCCACAGCACATGTGTATCCCAGGAACTGTTACTGTTACAGTGTGGTCCCATCCATAACCACAACATCAGGTTTTTCTGGGGATGCACATGATACTGAAATTTAGGAAGCACTACTTAAAAAATACCTAATGCTTGTTTTCACTTTTAACATGTAAAGTTATAGACATAGATTTCTACTATTTGGTCTGTTCTTTATACTTCATTTTTATTAATACCAGTGATGCCTGATATGATGTGATGGCTGATTTTATACAAGAGTCTGTATTAAAACACCTTTAGTGACTTTAACCAGATAATCATTAATAAAATAAGCTGGCATTATATGTTATGGGTTTAAATCTTAGGGAATTTAGAGGTCATTGAGAAATGAGTATTTGTGCCCGTCAGTTCTACTTAATAATCCAAAGATCTCAAATAACTATCAGGCTCTTAATTCATTCTGTCTACTGCATAGGGCAAAGACTGATATCTTTTTAATAAAATAAATCTCCAATTTTATGGTAGCATAGTACTATTTTTTAAGTGCTTTTGCTATGGTATTTTGAACAGAGAACAAGACTGATAACTGAAATCTGTGGTCTTTTACCACAGAAAATAGTTTTTCCTTTGTCAATAGAGGTGCTACAATTTAAATGAATTCACACCCATTTTTCCCATTTTTCTTTTGTTAAAATCAGAAGACATAGATAAAGGGTCAGTCACACCGGCTGCCCTCCAACCAGGGATCAATCACAAACCCTGACTAATCACTTGTAAATAGGTAGTTCTTGGAATTCCCTTCTCAGATCCACTGTTTTGTTTGTATTGTTTTGTTTTGTTTTTCATAGAATGGATCAGAGAAATTAGAAAATGGCTGTAAGTTATATTGCAAGGGCACAGATGAGCAGCCACATGAGAATGTATGTAGGGAAAAGTATTTTCAAAGGGACACAGACTCTAGTGCCTCTTTGTCACACCTCCTTCCAATAGCTTCATGTGGTCAGCAGTTGGAAGCTCTATGAACCTTGTCCTTTTAGCATTTTATTGAGACTTTGTTTTGTAAACATAATTGATTATGTCATGGCCTCTGGTGATCAGATCAACTTCCGCTTCTTTCCCCTCCCCAGAGGTCAAGAGTGGCTGGACATTTCAACCCTAAAATCACATGGTTAACTTAAGATACACACCTTTCCTGAAGCTATGCAGGAGTTCTCAGTCAAAAGTCTACTTATTAGTACACAAAAAGGCACCTTGCCTTTGACCACACCAAGAGTTTTAAAAGTTCTGTGCCTAGAGCTGATATCCGAGTATCAGATACATATTTCTCAGCATAAATTACATTATAACTGGGCCCATAGGAATGTGCCATCCTAGTTTAATAATATTTGGTGAAATTGGACAGGTGGCTTTTTCAAACCTCTTTTTTTTCCCTCATCATGTAACCTTTAGAATGTCTAACACTATGTTTTGACTTCTCAGCTTATCTTTATTAGAAGAATTTGACTGCAGCTGCAACGAGCTGGAGTCCCTCCCTCCCACCATTGGTTACCTGCACAGCCTGCGAACATTAGCAGTTGATGAGAATTTCCTCCCAGAGTTGCCGAGAGAAGTGAGAAGCAAGCTCGTTTCTATCAATTAACTGTCAATGAATCTGTTTTGAAATGAAATCCTAACAGGTGCAATCGCAGGATAGATTTATGAGTTGAACTGTAAAAATATGTAGGCATTGCCTATCTGTTTATGTAGATGTATGCTAATTGCTTTTTTGAGTTATGAACTCCATATGATGTATGGACTAAATTTTGCAAGTAAAGAAAAGTAAAATATGTTAATCAATGCTAAGGGATGCAATTTTGGATCATTTATTTACTTTACTTTTAAGAATAGTTATACACAACAGTCAGGATAATTGCATCTCTACTTCTGAAGTAAAAGAGTAGGTTTTTATTATGTCTGAGGGTTGATGTTTCTTGTAACTATTTTAGTTTCTGGTTACATAAAGAGATTCTTTTAATTTTATCTCTAAACTGGATTTTATTTATTAATGTCCAAAAAAATGTAAACTATATTTTTAATTTAAAACTTTCTACTACAAATTTTCACAATAATAGAGTAATAACTACGTCATTATTTTAGAATGAAACATTATTAGTAAAAATGGCAAGTACCACATAATATGACATAAAATTAGATTTTCTGAGGAATTATCAAGAGCATCATTGAATACTTGTGCTGTCTGGTTTTAAATAGATTAGTAATCATGTAGAAAAATAACATGATTTGTGAAAACCACAAGGCTGCCAAATGTTTGAACATTTACATTATTAAGAAAACTATTTTTAATATGTGAAAGAATATAAGATACATGTTACTGCCAGGCATGGTAGTGCACACCTTTAATCCCAGCACTCAGGAGGCAGAGGCAGGCAGATTTCTGAGTTCGAGACCAGCCTGGTCTACAGAGTGAGTTCCAGGACAGCCAGGGCTACACAGAGAAACTCTGTCTCAAAAACAAACAAACAACAACAAAAAAAAAAAAACCATGATACATATTACTGTCATATTTAAAGGCAAACACCACTGTAAAAAGCAATATTATAAAAGCATAAGGCAATAAGTACACCACATTACATATGTTAAGAGACATTAAAATGATAAAGGCATCTCTAGGCTAACTGTGATGGTACACTCCTACTATCCCAGTGCTCAGGGGACAGATACAGGAGGATCACCTTGAGTTCAAGCCAGCTTGACAAATATTGTAAATCTTGAGTTAGCATGGACTACAGTGTGAATCATTGTCTCAAAGAGAGAGAGAGAAAGAAAGAGGGAGAGAAAGAGAATGAGAGAGAGAGCTAACTTGTTTTGAACACTAGAGAAACTAATATGCAGTAACAGTTCTTTGTGATTATTTTCTATACTTTTTCTATACTAAGTATACTTTTATTTTTTGAGAATTCTGTACAAGAGACAGTACAACATTATAAACACCACTTCCTTTTGCCACCTGCAGATTGGAAGCTGTAAGAATGTCACCGTTATGTCTCTACGCTCCAATAAGCTAGAATTTCTTCCTGAAGAAATTGGACAGATGCAGAGACTGCGTGTCTTAAATCTAAGTGATAATAGGTATGTAAATTACTTGATAAAAGTAAGTTATGAAACCAAATGTTGAAGCCAGATGTGGTGGTACAACCCTTTAATCCCAACACCCAGGAGGCAGAGACAGCTGGATCTCTGTGAGTTGTAGGCCAACCCAGTCTGCATAGTGACAGATAAGAATATCTAGTCAACTCTGATCCAAAGCCACAGGTTAGCCCATTGCAGCAAGTAATGCATCACATTCTGAGTAAAATGGACAAAAAATAAGGTGAACCCTCTTCTTATGAAGAAACAAAAATTAAACTACAATTCATAGAGAATCTCACAGAGACCCTCCTTTCATCCTCCCTTCCCTTCTCCTCTGAGAGGGTGTCTTCCCAGGTATTCCCCCACCCTGGCACCTCAAGTCTCTGCTATGGTAGACACATTGTCTATCACTGAGGCCAGATGTTGGGGGAACCACATAGAGACTGAGCTGCACATCTGCTATATATGTGTCAGGGTCTTGTTCAAGCCCATGTGTGTTCTTTGGTTGTTGGCTCAGTCTCTGCAAGCTCCCAGGGGTCCAGTCTAGTTGACTCTTGGTCCTTCTGTGGGGTTCCCCTCCCCTTAAGGGCTTTCAATACTTTCCCCAACTCTTCCATAAATGCCCCAACCTCCCTTCAATATTTGGGTGTGAGTATCTGCATCTGTTTCCATCAGCTGCTGGGTAGAGCTCTTAGAAGACAGTTATGCTAGGCTCTTGTCTGTAAGCATAAAAGTATCATTAGTAGTGTCAGGGATTTGCTCTTGCCCATGGGATGCGCTTCAAATTGGATTAGATATTGGTTGGTCATTCCTTCGATCTCCACTTCATCTTTGTCTCTGGATTTCTTTTAGACAGGATAAATCTGGGGTGGAAAGTGTTGTGGGTGGGTTGGTGTCCTTATCCCTCTACTGTTGGTCCTGCCTGGCTATATGTCCCCACTGTTAGGCGTATTGGCTAAGGTCACCCTCATTTACTCCTGGAAGCCTCCCTTATTCCAGGTCTCTAGGACTTTCTAAAGATTCCCCCTACCTCTGACCCCCAGAAGCTACAGATTTCTATTCATTCCTGGCCCTCTGGGTCTCTTTCCTGTTTCTCCACATACCTGATAGAAGTATTGATATGTTGATTATCCTAACCTAGCAAATCTAGTAGACTTCAGCACTTGCCATAGGTCAGACACATTTGTGGATGCTGAAGATATATAGATGTAGATATAGATATAGATATAGATATAGATATAGATATAGATATAGATATAGATATAGATATAGATATAGATATAGATATAGATATAGATGGCATCAGGCGCTCACAAAGCCAAAAGTTAAAAATACCTTATCAGGGAAAAAAATGTTAGTCATACTTATCCTGTAGTATGGTAGTTGCAACACAACCATATTAATATTTTCAGTTAATTATTCCATCAGTGAATCAATCTGGGAGTGAGTATGGTCAGTGCATAGTGAAATATGAAGTCAATGTTAGTGTTGCCACAGAAAAAGAGGTGCTTAGAAAAACCTTAACTGAGAAGTGCTATAGTAAGTAGTGAACTATTGTAAATTTGTGTTTAAAATATGATCGACTTGTAGAATTTGTCACTGTAGCCAGAAACAGTGACTGTTTTGTTCTGTCAGCTGCAAGGTCTTGGCCAATGCCCTACTCATTCATAAAAGACCATGAGTATTAAGAAACAAGATCCCTGCTCTCTGTCATATTCTTTTCTCTGTACTACACATTAGGACACACACTGATGACTCCTTAGGGACATGTATGAACATGATATAAACATTAGATGAGTTTTATTGATGTAGAACTTGGTGGCACCTTTTTATTTAACTGTGTATAATAACAAAAACATTACCCCACCCTACAAATCTTACTTTACAGTTTCTAGCTTAAGTGAATTTAAACAACTTGTGTGGGTAACTGAGTTTGAAATTAAAGTTGTAATTCTGCCAGGAAAAAACTGTGATATGAGTCAAGACCTCCTTTGTGTTCTTATTTATATTTTACAGATGTTCATTAGTTCATAAGATTTAGGTAGTCTCCCTAAGATCTCTGCCTACTACACACTCTGGTAATGTTTGCACTGGTGGCCAACCTCTTTTCATATTTACTAAATTATTTTAAAGTGCCTGGTTACTTTTAGACACAAATTAACTCCTTATTAATCCTTGTGACATTTTGTACTTCTTTCTAAAAGTGAATTTGTCAGTTGGTGAATAGGATACTAGTATACAGGAGACTTACAGAAATTTCATTGCACATTATGTGTAGAATGTATGTTTGGAGATGAGCCTGCTGTGAATGTTATTGTATGTTTGTGCTGCTAGCTCTACAGTTCAGAGGAATTGGTCACTCAGGGGACCAGAAGGTACTGATCATACACTAGTTTGAAGACATCAAGAGCACACTGAAGTAGATGTTTCTCTTTTTGGGTTTCCACAGGTCGAAGCCACATTTAAACAAATGCTACCACTGAAGCCAAACTTCGCCTATCTCTAAAGTACTATTTTTAAAGATCCCCTCTTGCAATTTCTACCGTGCAATATACAAAGGAGGAAAGACAATAGCCACACACTTTCCAGATATTAGCATCACTTTGGAAACTCTGAAGTGATTTAGAAATAAGACATCATGGCCCTTGAACTTCTGGAAACTACAGTTTTGTGAGGATATTAGATAGTAAACAAATAACCACAAAAATAGTCACATGTGAAATCTGTGAAATGTTCTATGCAGGCAAGTGCAAGGCACCCTAAGACTAGACTAAGTTAAGTATCTTACGTGAGATACAAGAAAACCTTTCTGATGAGAAAGTGGCATTTAAGCACTAAAGAACTGTGGGATTTAGTGTAAAGAGGCATGACAGTGGGGGCTATGAAGAAGTTTCTCCTGGGTTGGTAGAACATCATTGTGTACTCCAGCTATGAGAAAAAGACAATCAACGCTGGGGTGTAAGAATGGCTTTAGGAGCTTCAATATTTTAGTTTTATTTTTTTATTTATATGTGTGTTTATGTATGCCAGTGGAAGCCACCTTTGGTGTACATATTGGGTTTTTAATATTCTGTGTATTTGTATGTATGTATGTATGTATGTATGTATGTGGTGTGTGTGTGTATGTGTGTGGTGTTTGTGATAGGGGTGTGTTTGTGTGTGTGTGTGTGTAGTGTGTGTAAATTTGGTGTGTTTGTGTGTGGGGTGTGTGTGTGTGTGTGTGTGTGTGTGTGTGTGTTGCCACGTGTATGAAGGGCTCCTGAAGTTGGAATTAAAAGCAGTTGTGAGCTGCCTGGTGAGAGGACTGTGAACTAAGCTCATGTCCTAGGAGGAGCAACAAGTTCTCTTTTTGTTTTTTTTTTCTTTGTTTTGTTTTGTTTTGTTTTGTTTTTTTGAGACAGGGTTTCTCTGTATAGTCCTGGCTGTCCTGGAACTCACTTTGTAGACCAGGCTGTCCTGGAATCCCAGCACTTGGGAGGCAGAGGCAGGCGGATTTCTGAGTAGGAGGCAACAAGTTCTCTTAACTGTTGAGCCATCTCTCTAGCCCCGGGGTGCACACTGGAGAGCCTTACTGTGAGGGCTAAGAGGATTTTTATGTTATCTAGAGACTTATGGGAGTAACTGAAGGATTAGAAAGGTTTGGGGCCTGGGAGCTGGTTCAGAAGGTAAAGACACTTGCCACCAAACCTGATGACCTGTGTTTGATCCTGAGAACCTACATGGTGGCAGGAGAGCAAAAACTACAACTTATCTTCTGGCTTCCACATGCTCATGTGCACACACACACATACACACGAGCAGGGGCACAATGTGCACACATACACATGCACACACAAACACACACACAATGTGCGCACACACACACATACATGCACAAACTCACACACGCTAATATAAAAGGGAGATATTCATTCTTTTAAGATTGTTTGAACACTCAGGAGAAAGGATTAAAGAGAGCAATTAACCAACACAGTAGTATGTTTGAAGTTCCTAGAAATGAGCTTTGCTGTCTGTGCCTGTGCTATGAGATGTCTCTCATCTCTGCAGGTTGAAGAATTTGCCATTCTCTTTCACCAAACTCAAAGAGCTTGCAGCATTGTGGCTTTCTGACAATCAGGTAAAATAAAAATAATAATAATAAAATAGAAAAACCTTTATGCTGATTTATCATGTTCCTTAAATGTGTGTGTAATTGAAACTCTGGATTACTAAGTCCCAGTAGATACCCTTGACAACTATTATAAAGTATAGATTCTTTATGCATAGAGGAGAAATTTGTGCAAAGGCTCTATCACATACTGCTGTAAGTGAAACAATGTCATGATCTCCATGCTCCCCAAATACTTCTGTTCAATATTTACTTCATTTTCAGAGATACAACATACAATGGATGGTTTGTATGGCTTTTCAGATCCTGGTGGTACACATGTCCTTAGAGGATATGCTTTAATTATAGCTCCGAAGGTAAAAAATGAAAAACCATTACCATAATCCCCACAAGAGGGAATTGCTAGCCACTATCTTCCTTTTTCCTCACTGTTTTTAATTATAATCAACTTGATTCTAAAACTTTATTCAAGACCTTTACTGATATATTGATAGCTATCTTCAGTATTTTGTGATTATCTTAATATTTTTATATACTCATGAAAATAGATTATAATGGAATCAGGGGTTGCATGTTAATGAATAATTTTATTAACTGAAAAATAACAGAAAACAGAGACATGTGCTTTGACTCAAAAGCAGCTGCGGGTCATTTAACCAGAGTTTACTACTAATCACTTTTTGTGTTCCTAAATCTTTGAAAAATCCCCACCCCAAAACATGAATGGCCAAATAAAAACAATACACCTTTGGTTTGATATATCGATATTCCCTGGACATCAAGTATATATTTCAATTATTTGAGTATTTTTATTAAAAATTAAAAATGACTCCTACAAAATTTACAGTGTAAGCACAAGAATTTTGGTATTTCTTCAGCTAATCACAGGCCTTGCCTCCATTTGCTGGTCAAAGGTCAGATTGTCATCCAAACTCTACGGCTTCCTCTGGACTGGTCTTTCAGATGGTCATCTCCAGAGTCTGTGAACTCTGCTGCTGGGGCAGTAGCCTTACATTGTAAAAATTTCTTTATCAAAGTATTATTCTTGTTGGAGAATAACCAGAAAGTTACTGCCCCATTTAACTAAAATTGTGAGTTAATGTCTCTAGACAGCTTCATGAGGTGTAATAGTACCTCAGAATGCCTTCTGTCTTTCCTATTAAGTAGTCTTTATGCTATTCTTATGAAAATAATACCTGAGTTCTAAAAGCCTTTAAAATGGTATTCCTGATATAAAATTAGTGATGAAGGATAAAATTCAGCATAAACATCAGATACTTGCACAGCTTTTATCCATATGCAGGGTGTGCCTTGCTCAGGAGCAAGTGCAGATATCATCTGCCTAGAACACAACCTGTGAAAAGGAATGCATGGCCAGGACAACTCCAAACACTCACTCCACTGAACAGTTAGTTTAGCACTCTCTGGTCTCCTCAAGATAGAACTGAAATGCATAGCTGAACAGGTCTTGGTAAAGAATATACTAAAGAAGACAAAACATGAAAACCTTAAAATCCGGAGTCTCAGCAATATCTGTGGTGTCTCAATTTACCCATTCATCTCAGAAAGATCATACTATTGGCCTTTTCCTTGTGTAAAATCTTGACTAATTTCTTCATCTAACTGGTGCTCATTGCTTCCAGTCCAAGGCCCTTATCCCTCTGCAAACAGAAGCCCACCCAGAAACCAAGCAAAGGGTACTGACCAACTACATGTTTCCCCAGCAGCCCCGTGGAGATGAAGGTAGGCTGTCAACCAATACATTCTTTAATGTTTATGATGTTATGGATAAAAAAGAATGTCTAATTCTAATCTCTATCCAGGAATACTGGTTCACAGACAATAAGACTTCATAGTATGTCATCTGGAAGTCTGAGTTTCCATGCTGTAATATTTTAAGTAAGATTCCAAAGCCATGGCTCCTTTAGGAAATAGCTCAGGAAAGTGCTTGCTAAGCAAACATCAGAACCTACCTGAGTTCAGGCCATACCATCAGTGTAAAAGTCCAAGCACAGTGACACATATATAGCCTGTAATCCCAAAGATGGGGAGCTGAGACTGAAGGATGCCTTGTACTTGCTGACCAGCCAGCACAGCCTAATTGGTGAGCCCTAGGTCCCAAGTGAGAAATGCCTCCTTAAAAATTAAGGTAGAGCCGGGCGTGGTGGCGCACGCCTTTAATCCCAGCACTTGGGAGGCAGAGGCAGACAGATTTCTGAGTTTGAGGCCAGCCTGGTCTACAAAGTGAGCTCCAGGACAGCCAGGGCTACACAGAGAAACTCTATCTCGAAAAACCATAAAAAAAAAATTAAGGTAGAGAGAAATGAGGAATACATTGTTGATCTCTGGCTTCCACTTGCACGTACACATACGTACCCAAATGCACATAAACATACAGACACATGCACACACATAGACCCTAAAGAGAAATGTGAAAGAAATATAAGCAATCTACAGAAACTTCTTTAAAGATTAAAGCTGCAGGGTATGGGACCTGGTCATCAAATGTTCTGCTCAGCTAATAGCAGCAAAGAGAAAGACAGGCTTCAAAGAGAAAGAAAGACTGGCTGGGGAGGGTCTTTTTCTCTTGTGATTATATATTTCACAGCATATTTTAAATATCAGTGCAGCGATCTTGGATCCCTACATGTGAGATAGTCCTAGGATGGATTTACAATAATGGCATTTTCATCTTTACATTGAGATTCCCTAAGTGATGTCAGCAGCTATAATTAAAAGATACTTTCTAAAAAAAACTCCACATCTGTTACAATAAATCTTCCAGCCTGTGATCACACTTTTATACATATCTTTTAAAAGGTTTGCCCTTTCCTGTTTGAAACAGGACTGACTGGTATGTGTTCTCTGTAATCATGCAAAGTCATGGTAGTTCTTAGAACAGTGAGCACATTTGGATACAGCCACAGATAAACCCACCCTGTCTGAAATTAACTTGTACAATGAACCATTTGCCTGTGTGTTTTCATTTTCAAAATAATAATAGATGGCTTTAGTCTCTGACATCCAGATGTGAATGAATCATTTGGGAATATGTAAGGATACTTCTGACTTGCAGAAATAGGAAAAAGGAAGGCTGTTTTGGAATATAATTTTCACATCTACATAAATTAATCTTTTGATTTTATAAAAGAAAATCCTCAAAGTTTTTGTACCATAAAGAACCAAGAAAGGACTGTTCTATTAACCTGAATTTATTTTTCCTCTTCTTTGCAACATCTCTGGGTTTGGAAATAATGCAAAGAAAAGATCAAAAGTAACCCAGATCCATAAGTCATCCCTGAGAAACAGTGTGTTGCCTAAACCCCTGGTTACTTCTGGGCTGTGAGGTCAGCGGTAGAGACCTGAGATATGAAGGCTTTTGCCTTTGCTGTCTTGGATTTTCTGTTTATTGCTCTACTAAAGGACAAAGTTTGGTATAATAACTTAAAAATAATATTTGAACTTCAACCCAGTCAGTCAACTTCTGTCTGTTGAAAAAGAAAATAATAAATTAATTTTAAGAATCCTGTAAAACAAAGAAAGATATGACAGGGAAAGTCTTTGGAACATGATTTAGCCTCGACTAAGCACTAGTCCCTGGGTTTTCCTGCAATTTTCACTATTGTGTTACAAAGCAGATTTTAGCATTAGGCAACATTTTTATGTAAATTAGGGATTTATAAATCTTCCCTGCTTATTTGAGACACATTCAAGTTAAATGAAACCATAGTGTCAAAACAGAATTGACCCCTACCTTAAAAATGAGGTTACTCCAGTCACATACACTTCCCACACAGAGAACCAGCAAGAAACTCAGATTACTGGCACTTTACTGAAAACTCATTGCTGTGTAATTTCTTGCTTTGTTTTGGCTTTAATGTGGCTCAGGTTCTGCAGCCACCACATCTGAAAATAGGACCTGAGACCTGAGAGCCCTAGATCAGAATCTGAAAACTCAGCCAGCTTTCCCATTCCAAGGATGATGTTAGTGTGACCCCCCACCCCCCACCCTGCTGTAAAGAGTCCAGAGACTGGAATGCTCCACTCAATCTCCACACTCTTACTCTTACTCTTAGCCTAGGGAAGCCCAATCTTATGCTAGAAAACTTCCCAACCCCTCATGACTAACAGTAAAATGCACAAGACCACATAAGAAATGTAAAAAAGAATTTTCTACTTTCCCTTCCTGTCTTTCCATTCCCTTCTTCTTTCTCAATATTTCTTACCCATCTCCTTTTAAACGTATTTATTGTAATCATTGGTGGTGCTTGCTGTCTCTTTTTTCATAAATATATTAAATTTATTAAATACATTGTGTATATAAAAGAAAAGCATTAATACTTTGGACTCCATAGATTTCCAGTCAGACAGCGACAGCTTCAACCCCACCCTGTGGGAGGAGCAGAGACAACAGCGAATGACTGTTGCCTTTGAATTTGAGGATAAAAAAGAAGATGACGAAAGTGCTGGGAAAGTTAAGGTGAACTTTTGGCCTTTGTTTCTCTGTTATTGTTCTTATCTGTCCACTGTTACTACTCAGATAGAGGAAGGATACACTGAGTGACCTCTCTGGAAGGTTGCGATCATGACTGTTTTCATGAACATGCCCAGTGTAGAGGGCCAGTGTTTGGGCAACATCGGTGTGATTCAGAATGATATGAATGTCCTGGTTCTGACTGAGCAAGTCTGATTTGCACTTCCCCCTCCACACACCCTCCAGTATAATAACATGAGAGAGATTCAAGCTGAAAGTGAGAGAAAGGTCACCTAAAGTCCTCATTCAGCTGTAACACTTTGCAGCAATCCTTTCCTTCACTGGGTCATGCTTCATGAAGATAGCACCAGCGAAAATACACATTTGTGTTTGTATTATTGGCAGACAGGCCGCTCCGCATGCTAAAGTTGCATCCCTAAAGCCTTCTACATGGCTAGGGTGTTTGAGAAGAACTTCTTTTCTTTAAAACTATATTTAAAAGAAATCTTTTATTGTGACTCTTCTGAATGAAGAAACAAGGTTAAACTTTTAATCTATTTTTTCCATTATTTAAATTTTTAAATATTTGAATTGGCTGAGATTTCATTAACAGTTACTTTTCATGTTATGTCATCTTGAATCTCTCCTTAATTTTTGCAGTTTTTTAAAACTATCATAAATACTAACAGCTTTAACTCATAGAGACTATTGACCTAAGGAACTATGTAGGCACCTTATTAATAAGTCAAGATTGTGTGGTGTGTTCCATGTTCCCATCTTATAACATTTTCTGTTTTCTTAAACCATTATTCGTGATGACTGAGTCATCATGGGAAACTCAAAATAGAGTCACAAATACAAAATGGCAGGCTTACATTCAAATTTTTTGGTTGAAAAGACATTTGTGAATGATTAGTTATTGCTCTCTTTCAACCAGAGAGACAAGTTTTAAAACTTGTGATGTCTTAGAGGATAATTATGCTAAACTGGATAAGAACCTTTAAAACAATTCAGTTTTCCCTTTCAATTATTTTTGGTTAAATCAAGATCCATTGGGTGATGCATTCTGTGTTGGACTCTTGATTACATTTTTATGTTTCACTGAATTTTGAAAATAACTACATGCTTCCTCTTAAAACTACATAATCAAGGATCCAAAAGAAAATACCTTTAATATGCTCCATAGATACCTTGATAAAAACAAGGGATACAGAAACGGAGATAATAATTGGAGATGATAATTCTGAGTCCCTGTTTGTGTGCTCTGTGACTGGTTTCTCTAAGCTCATAGTGGGTTCCATGTGCTTTACAATAGTTTATTTTTTTTCCTCTGCATTTATTTACATTCACTTTTATTTGCATTTTGGTGAAACAATGTTTTTCCAAAATATCAAACTACTTGGCTTTGACTAATTTGGCTGTTCCTGATGCCACTGGCTATCAGACAAATTAGAAGAGAAACACTTGTAGGTACATCATCGAGGGAAGATGATGAATGGAACACCCTGGAGTCTTAACAGCTCATGCTCTTCCGGTTCATTACATGTACATTAAAATTAGCACCATTTTAATTTCAATCGACCTGAAATTTAAAAAGGAACCATGGGCCTATGCCATCAGCTTTCAATGGGACAA
The DNA here is from genome assembly GCA_902729485.2 of Mus minutoides. NCBI lineage: Eukaryota > Metazoa > Chordata > Mammalia > Rodentia > Muridae > Mus > Mus minutoides. The sequence continues at coordinate 1,446,841 of LR749577.1, forward strand.
AAGCCCTGCTTTCAGTGTGTACAGTGCGTGTGAATGCTTCATTGTGGGAGAAGGTGGCCCCCGTGGCTTCATGTTATGCTGTTTTATTACATGGAAGTAAAATTCATTGTTTTAAATGCATTGACCAGAATGAAAGAAAAAAAAAAAAACTATTCAAGAGTAGAAAATGATCAAGCAAACGTGTTGCTGCAGTGCTCCTGTTTCTCCCAGAAAATGGAGATTCCTTCTCCCACAGGCTCTCTCCTGCCAAGCCCCCTGGGACAGGGGCCAGCGTGGGATTACTCTCCAACCTGCCAGGCTGTCTGGCGATTGCTGCACACCATGGGCCAGGTGTGATCAGCAGATCCAAGATATGCCCGTCCCCCAGAGTGACCCCCAGCTGGCATGGGGTTGTATAAGTGGCCTCCAGCAGGAGAGGAGCATGTGTGCTCCATTGCCAGTGGCAGCACAGTCCACCACTCTTCCCTCTCTAAGTGGCAGACAGGTAGGCCTAGGTGTGGGGGGTAGGAGAAGCCCAGTAGAGGCTCCCTGGATCAGTGCTTTATGGGGTATGTGCTGCATGGTTATGGGTGAGAACTGCTGATCACACAGCACACTTCAGATTGCCAGTGTCTGAATACAATTTATCTTTAGATTTTGGACATTGGCAAAAGGTGGGGAGGCCTGAGTCAGAGGGCGGGGACATCAATTTAAGGTGCCTTTTCGTGGGTTGTCTGGCATGGCTTTAAAGTTGGGGCTTCGCTTTTCTTTGTTCTTTGGGGCTCTTTCTTTTAACGTGCGGGATACTGCGAGCTGTGAGAATGCTGACCAGACTTTGGAAAGGATTAGAATTGTCCTCCCGTGAACATGCACGCTTCTCAGGGTTAGCTTGAGGAGACTAGATAAAACCTGACTCGAAAACACCAGAAGTTGAAACAAAGATTTGCTGGAAATGGACTCTGAGCAGAGACTTCTGTTCACGGGCAGCAGTTTCCCTTAATTTGAAGATGCAAATTATATGAATTCCTGTAAGAGAAGATAGGGTCCTGAGGTATGGTAGGGAGGAGTTTCCTTTCCCAGAGATGGGGGCTTAGGAGGGTAATTGATAGGAGGGAAAACACAAACATTTTTGTAAATGTTACCACCCACATGTAATGGACTAGATTCTCATTCTATGTCTTATATTTTTTCCACAATATAAGACAAGCTGAGAATGCACCTTCCTGACTAAAACTGCCCTGTTTCCTTTTCTTTGTAAAATTAATTTCCATTAATTTCTAGAATAAGATGATATTTAAAAATCACTGCAAAACTCTATTGTTTCTCTTACTGGAATTTACTATCAAATTCAAATTCGATGATTATGTATATTATATTATGCATATATAATATAATATATGAGAAACAGTTCTGTCTGAATCCAATACACCATTTCTGAATGCCCACTTATAATAATAAGTAATTCTCTATTTACTGAATTTTCAAGGTCTTTCAATGCCTTGAAGCAGCTATCTTCATTTAATATACTGTATTTAGATGTTAAGAGTCTTGTGAAGCATTTTAACTCCCAAAATTAAAATATATACATATATATATATTTTTTTTTTAGTAAAAGTCTTGCATTTTAATGCAATGTATGTGTGACATGAGCAAATACTTTATAGTGAGTGACAAATTTAAACTATCTCAGAATGAATTTTGGAGATTTGCCCACCTCTGCGTATCAGAAATTCACTGTTTTATATCATATTAGGATGGGGAATGTTTATTCCCCAGGTGTTATTAAATAAAGAAACTGCTTTTAGATATGGATTCCCTGAATTAGTAATGTAACTCTTTATGACCATGTTGTGGCACTTCTGAAGTACTGAAGGCAGGATCTAAGAGGAAGAAAAGATATAAATATGTCTGAACAAAGCTTAAAATAGAATTGAATTCTAAAATGCAGTTTCATGTTAAAAGAAGTGAAATTAGAATTACATAGCTTTATTTTTTAAATTGCAATTATCTTATTATTTAACAATAAAGTTTACATCTTAGTTTTATAACACCTTTTCCACAAGGTCACACAATTTTGTGTCATACTATAGCAGAGAATATCTCTAAACTAATCAGCAGTGTTGTGATATAAACCTTAGAATCCATGTTGAGCTTTAACATTACCTCAGAAAAATTAGGCACACTCACTCTCAATATACTTTTAATAAAGTGACAACAGCTCCTGTATAAAATTTAAATGTACAATTACAAATTAATAACATCCCATAATGCGTAGTATTTATAATTTGATATATAGTAATATATGGTTAATTTGTGTTTAAACCTATAGGAATAATTATAAACCTTGTTGCATATCATACAGTTAACCAATATTAAATTTAAAATCTCTATAAAACATTCATCATAATGCCTAGAACACAGTGAATATAGAATAATTACCTCTTATACAACCTAAAGGAAAGACTCAGCATGTAGCTAGACATGTGGGTCATAGTCTAAATTATCAAAGGAATCCAGAGTTTTTTTTAAATAAACAAGTAAAATATTATATTAAAGATAATATCAAGCTGGGTTTGGTGGTGTTTACCTGTAATCCCAGCTATCAGGAGGCTGAGGCAGGAGGATTGAGATTCTATGCCAACCTGGATTACAAAGTGAGATCTCTGCATAGACGTCATATTTGTAATATATGTTTGAGTCCTTTATATTTATTTTAGTTCTAAATAAATGCAGGGGTGTGGAAAAAGTGTTAGGTTTCTATTGTTCATGAGTAGAAACAACAGATTAGAGGCTATTGGCTACTTAGAGATAGATCTACAGCTTGAATTTTTACTTCATGACTTCAAGTCCACTGTTCTGTAAGAATAGTGAATGGAGGCAAAGTGTTTGTTTTCTAAATAAAACAAATTCAGGTTTAATGATTCCTAAAGATTCCCAAATTTGGGAAAGAGACACTGTAAGGAAAAAATATAAAGTGATCCATATAAATAAGTAATTAAATAGCAGCCCTCCCATAGCCTTGAAAGTGACAGCCAAATAGTTTAAGCTTTGTGAGAGATCTGCTTCTGCATGTAAATACTTCCACAGCAGTAAAACAACCAAAAATATTCTGATGATATGAGCAAAATACTGCATCAATCACTTTAAAAATGATCAGAAGCATCCGCAATACAACTGAATACGTACACATGAGTGTGTTCTGCCTAGCATGGCCATCGTTGTTTTATGTTGTTTTACTGAAGAATACACTACAAGCCCACCTCCTGGAACATGTCAGCAGTAAACTATAACAACTCACCTTTTCCTATGAACCCAATTTTTTTCTTTGGTTCTTATAGCCTTAATTCTATTTATTCATTTATTCTAATTTATTTTAGAACATAAAAAATTAAATTAGTTACCCTATTTAACAACAACAACAACAAAAAGTTCTTTCTCTGCAATCCAAATATATTGGAAAGTAATTTTATGCTTTTAATATCAAAAGAAACTACATAGTAGTAACAACCAATCCCTGTATCTGATTCGGATAATGAGCCACAGTGAACCCTAAGAGTAACACCGTTGGTGAGCTTGCTAAAATAGCAGATTAGCAAAAGTGTTTGGGTCCTCCATATTCTCCAGCCTCTCCCTCATGCCACGGACCAGGTGGGGAGTCCCTCCTGGCTGTTTTCCTCTGTTCTCACCCTCTTCCTCCTTCATTCTGTCCCACCTTCTCTGTTGCCACCCTCCAGCCTCACACACATGCTCTCCACAAACACATACCACAACTACTTAAGTCATCCCATTAAAAAGTTGATTCTGCTCAGATTCAAAGTAACATAGTCAAACTGGGTACACCTATCTGTTTATGTGAGTTCCTTCCTTCAGCATGAACAACTTGTATTGATTCTCTTTCAAATAAATACATTGTAATAAGTCCTCTCATAGTAGAATATTCTACATAAACAAAATCACTACTAAGCAGAGGCTTTCAAATGTGTTAAGAGTTAGATTTACACCTGCAAAAGAACTTAAAGATGGAAAAAAATCTGGATAATATCAGCCAAAATGTGTGCATTTACCTAAAACATATTAGGAAAGAGCGACGTTTTATTTCTCTTTATATAAACTACTACCTAAGAAGCAAATGGTTTTATTAGTTTATAAAACAAGTATGAAAGTCACCCCAAAGATTTTTGGGAAGTATTTTTTAAAAGCCACCTTACCTTTTAACACTGTGTGCTAGTTATAAATTTGTATAAAGCTAACTCATGTTTGACTTTTTCAATGTCTAACTCCACTTGTAAATCTTCTGAGGTCTCCTCCCAATACCTGCACTGAACTCCAAAGATATTCCAACTATGAAAGTTATTAAATTTTAAAATTATTAAATACCAAAGGTGGGAAAGTTCTAAGATGCAATGCAGCTGATAATATATTGATTCTACTTTTTAACATTAGCAGTCACTTAAGAGTTTTATGTGCTGCTATTTCACTCACCTAAAGACCAAAAAAGTTGTTGATGATGAATAAGAGTGTGAAGGAGTTGGGGCCAGCTCCACAGAGTTCAGTATGCATCAAGCCCAACTCCTCATGTCAACAGGAATTCCCTGGGAAGCTCAACACTCACTGTATTGCATTTGTTTTTCGTGATGCTTGTACCATGGAGTAGCTTGGTGAACATGCTTGCTGAAGTCATTTTTATGTTAAATTTCTTTTTATAAACTTCTAGGTTGAAATAAACCTAAAACGATATCCAACTCCTTACCCGGAGGATTTAAAGAATATGGTAAAATCTGTTCAAAATCTGGTGGGTAAGCCAAGCCATGGAGTGCGTGTTGAGAACTCAAATCCAACAGCTAACACGGAGCAAACTGTGAAAGAAAAGTTTGAACACAAGTGGCCGGTGGCCCCAAAGGAGATTACAGTGGAGGTATTTGGAGGTTATTGGTAATTGCCAATGTGGTTTGACTTTTAGACTTCTGCGTAATGATGTTTCTCCTGAGTAGATTGCTTTAATAAGCAAATTACACATTATTTCTTAAATATTTCTTAAATAAAAATGACTCCTATTTTGAGATAGGATGGTTGCATCTAGTAAATCAAAGATGGCTGCCCCCCCATAGCCCAAATCACTACTATATCTTTAATATGTACAGAGGCTCATCAGCTACCCATGAAAATGTTGGCTACCCAAAATTTATCTGATCATTTCCTGGGGAAACTATTGGGACATTTTTATCACAGTAAAATCCCTACTAAGTTTAGCATGAATTTTTTCAATGTTTTTGTGTTTGAGTTTCAGCAAGAAAGAACCAGACAGACAGACAGACAGACAGACAAAAAGAGGAAAAAGAAACCCACAAACATTAACCAGGATCAGGAACAAGTAAAACCCAGGCTTGTGTGATCTGACCATGAAAGGCTTGCTTCCTATGTTTGGAAATAAGCTAGAATTTCAGTCTTATTGGGTTGTGTAGTCTGAAAAGAATTCAACTACATTGTGCCACCTCTGCTATCTCATCAACTCTTCAACTAATTAGTTGCATTTTTTAGTTTTGCTAGAAATACAATTGGATCAAGCATGTCTGGTCCATATTACTTCTCTAAAATCTAAATTCACAAAACTCTTTTACAAATCTGCATTTCAGATAATCAATTTGTGGCATTGAACACCAACTGTATATGTAGCACTGTGCTAAACACTGTGAGAGGCTAAAACAAATGAAACTGTGTCCCAGGCTCCCCATTGATTCAAAGCTAAGTTAGAAACACACATGAAGTAATGCCAGGATTTCTTGTTCTAAATTGGGACTGAAACATATATTAAAGATGACATAATTTGCTGGGTGTGGTGGCGCACACCTTTAATCACTTTAAAGCACTCGGGAGGCAGAGGCAGGTGGATATCTGAGTTCAAGGCCAGCCTGGTCTACAGAGTGAGTTCCAGGACAGCCAGGGCTATACAGAGAAACCCTGTCTCAAAAAAACAAAAAACAAAAAAAAACAAACAAACAAACAAACAAACAAAAAAAGATGACATAATTTCCTTAACACAGGAACCAGTGGAGGACATGCCAGACAGGGAGAAGACCTTGAGCAAAAACAGTCATAGCTACTTGGGAGGCTGAAACAGGAGGATGGCTGGAAGTTCAAGGCCAGTCTAGAATACAGAATGAGACCCTATTGTAAAAACAAAACAAAAAAAATGCATAGTTATAGAATGCAAATCCATGCAAAAGAGAAGCACACTTTCACATCTACAGAAATAAAACCTGAAGGTTTAGAGGATAAAGTAAATCTTCAGTTTAGTTTTTTTTTCTTTGCCTTACAAGCACCACTGTGATCTCTTTTTCCCATGATAACCACACATATCAAAGCAAAGTCACAGTCTTCCATCTAAGATATTACAATAGTACAAGTAGGACAGAAGGCAAGTGCACACACACACACACACACACTTCATGGAATCACACTCAACACCCTTTGTAGCACTGTGGTTATAAAACCCTAACCCTGAGTGAATTCATTACAAATATAAGAACATTTAAAATTGCTTAATTTCAGAATTGGATAAAAAGCAAGAAAAATATCTGTGGTCATAAATTTAATAATAACCCATAGTAGATAAAATTAGTTTAAGTATTCCATGAACATGCCAAAAATAATACATCTTCTTCCCCAATCTTAATCTGGCTTCACAACATTATCTACCATTATATATCTTTGAGGCTAAAATTGGGGTAATAATTTCTTCTTTCTCTTCACTCCTTATCCTTTCCAAATAGTTACTCAAACCTTCACATATTCAGCTTTGTTTCCTCAAGTCCACAACTCTGTCAGCATTGCTACCAAAGCCATTGTCTTTTTGCTTTACTTTGTCCCCAGCCTCCTTGTTGCCTTGGCAACGCTTTTCCTAAAAAGAGTGCCAACCTAATCGTTTCCTTGGCAATAGCTTCTTACTGCTGAGAGAAAAGTCTGAGGTTCTTCATTAGCTAGGGAAGCTACAACATAAGCTGAATTCCAACTTGATGTGTCCTATGTGACCTGCCCCATACCTTTCTCCATCAGCTGATGTGATCTCTGTAAAAAAGAAGGTCCAATGGAGATTTCAATACTTTTTCTGAAATCAAGACTGTATATTCTTTTCCATTGAGCCAACTATAGGCATTCATCACCCTCTTAAATATAGCCAAATTAAGGGCCACACTACATTTTATTCAGTGTCCTGATTTAATTAGTGTGAATAACCAAGTAGGTTCTTGATTATGAAGGCTCTGCATTTATTATATATTTTTGCATCTTTATATATTTTGTATTTTTTTATTCAGGGTTTCAATACTTTTATATTAGCCCAGGCTGGTCACAAACTCAAAACTTTCCTGCTTCTGCCTCCTGAGGACCATGACTGCAAGCTTGTACCACCTTGTCAGTGTGGTGTGTGTAGACTGTGCAGTAGAGAATTACACACTTCATTATAGAATCAGCCAGGTGATTAAACACCTTAACCAAGGGAGAAAAATGAAGAATTGAGGTAAGCAAAACTGAAAAAGTAAATCTGGAAGGCAATACAAAGTATTACCTAGTGTAATGGTACACTTGGGAAGTGGAGGAAAAGAGATTAGGAGTTCAAACTCATCTTTGGCTAGATAGTAAATTCAAGGCTAGCCTGGGATACATGAGATCCTATCTCAAAAGAGAAAAAAAAAAAAGGTAATTGCATTTGATAGGATGCCAAGTGAATGAGAAAGGAAAGCCAGCCCCAGCTAACCTTTTCTACAGCTTAGAGTTTTCACACAGTTATACTAGATAAAGAACAGAGCCAGGACAGCCATAGAAACCAAGAGCGCTGATGACAGGAAAGCTTCCCCTCCTGCCTTTTTCCTTCATAATGTCATCTGAACTTTGTGTGCTCATTCCCCAGCTCTGTGCATGGCTACTATGCCCTCACCCTTTAAATCTCAAAGGGCCACCCCTGATCAGTCTAACCTCCTGGCTTTCTCTACTGCATCACCCTGTTTGCTTGCATTGAATGCAATGATGACATTTACGACAACTTTGTATATTACCTTCAGACAATTTCAGAGAGTAAAAGCCATTTCTGTCTTATGTAGTGTATGATTCAAGTTGGAGTTTTTCAACTTTGCCTTGCTGCCAGAGTCATCAGCTCTTAGTAAAAACCATACTCCAATTTTGGATTCTGACCTTTTGCTTGGCTAACAATGTGCTCCCCATACTCAACAAGCCACATGCCTTTCAGCAGCTGCAGCATCAGTACACACCACATCCACTACAGTGTGCGGGGCTGCGGGGCTGCTGGGCTGCTGGGCTATAAAACACAGTGTTGAAAATATCAAAAGCGTTTTTTACTTAATGATATTTTCAACTTATTCTGGGTTTACTAGATGTAACTCCAATCTGGGAGCATCCATATGCCCAAAATCTAGCACATAAAAAGCACACAATAAATATTTGTGGAATAAAACAATGATTAGTTAAGTCTAGTGTTATAATTGGACTCTCCACCCAATTAGAAGCTCATGGAAAGCCAGCTGAGTTTCTGAGGTTTTGTTGAATTGATTCGTCCTTGTTGGCTGCTTTGTGTAGCCACTCTTCACCTGTGCATTGAAGAAATTTCTAGCATATTTATCTACATATCTTTTTGAGATAGGTAGCCCTCTGTTTCTCAGAAATTTTTATTATAGTGTCCGTAAACTGAAATAATACTTAACATTTCCATAGACGTAGCTAGGTGCGACTTAGTAAATATATCCTCCTTTGAGGTCATTGGAAAAAATAAAATGCATAAACTAGGAAAGGAAGTGTTTGTCTTATTTTTAAGTTGCCAAAGCCAAAATATTAAGAGTCATCAGATGTTGACCATCTCAAAGCTGGAAGTAATAGCAAAGACAACTCTCAGCTGACACACACTAGCTTTTGCTTTTACTTTTTGATCATAGCAACCACCAAAATCCAGCTTCATGTAGATTGAGATCAATATTATGCAGCCAAATGTTGAAACCAAGTGCAGCACTGAGCCAGTGGTTCACACCTGTCTGGTTGATCTCAAGCTTGCTTCCCTGACACACTCTCTACAACCCATAATACCTCTGGCATTAGCAATGGCCTCCATGAATGCCTCAGAACACAGATTGGGAACCGTCAGGGAGGGCTTTTACATCTAGGAGGCAAGAACTGCTCTCTTGGATCTAACTTATTGCTGACCTTAGCAAGGGAGGTGTGTCCAGGCCACAATTTCTTTACCTCTAAAAATCTAAGTGCTAAGAGACCCTGTGGAGATGGAGTGGGGGGACAACAGGTATTTATATGCAGAGCTAAGCCTAGCACTTGATTCAGAAGGCTAAAGTAAATGATAACCCAGACCATTCCTCAAGAAAATAAAACTCTAATTTCTGTCCCATTCTCTTTACTGGTCTGCATATCTCTATCTGGACACCTGCTCACCATGTCTACTGTAGTCAGAAATGATACAAGCCTTTTTCATATTGAGGAAACAGCTTATTTTCCATCTGCAGACAAGCCATATTGTCTGCCTAATAATGAAAAGTGTTCTACCTTTCCCTGAAGTTTTTTCTCTTGTTACCTTTAACTCTCAAACGCTCAAAAATAAACTTTTATTCTTCTTGACTCTTACCTTAGGACTCTCTTTCTCCATGTTACTAAGAGCCAAGATTCTATTTAAATAAAGGAAGGGTGGTGGAACTAAAAGAGAAAGAACATTTCACCTTTCCTCCCTCTACTTCAGTTTCAACCAGAGACAGATTTAGATGAATTTCTGATGAGCCATTTAGCAAAGTTGATTGCTTTACAACCATAGAGGCAGCCTCAAAACTTTGCTTTCCTCAGCTTTGAACAAGGTCAGAAACTCATATCCTAGTTGGGCCATGAAGAGCCCTGGTCACAAATTTAAAAAGCTGATGCATAGGAGCAAAATACCCTAAGTACTGAATTGTAGAACATGAGGTAAACAAAGTAATGGTAACAGTCTGTGTTGATATGACTGCTTGATTTTGTTCTTGTATCTCATTTTTTTTTCATTTTGCTGTTTATTAAAAAAAAAAGAAACTCTGATTTGTATTAGGTGTCATCTAAAAATACCTCCTTCCCAAGTTGTTTCATACAAATAAGTTACCTTTACCTTCATAGACTAGACAGAAATTAATTAGCACTAATTCTATTACCTACCACCTTCATCTGATGGATGTGCTGGTTGCAGGTCTGAGAATGCTTCACCTTGCCCAAGGTACCTGATTAATAAGTGATGAGGCAGAGACAGGACAAAGAGACAGTGCCCTGTGATTGACGGGTCAGCATGTCTTGTTCCCTACACAGAAGTGCTTCTCCAGCTTGCATCTTCTTATAAATTCCTCCCAAGTCATACACATGCTTTTACTCTTTATTATATCAACTTAAAATTTTGCTGTGTATTTGTTGTGCTGAACTTAGAAATTCCATGGAAATGCATATTTCTCTCTTCAACCCCAGGTTTTTCATCACCCCTTTTCTCCTAGGATCTCTTTTAAATCAGATCATTTGCTTTAGGTTCCTGATACAGGGGATCTCATTGGGAGCCTCACTCTGGAGTGGGAACCCAAGAGAACCACATATTAATGCTGAGTCTTTGTTAAGTGTTTTTCTGTGCCCCAGGTTCAGGGAAAGAGTTAAAGTAATTATTAGGATCATCTTTATCTTGAAATATAATTCTTTTAAAAATTGATAAGTATCAGACAGATGTTGGTTTTTCATAAGAAAATCATTCTCATACACTGCCAAAAATAAGTTCAAATGAAAAAGTTTCAGTCAAGAATTAAAGAAATGGATGTGGTTTTTCTAAAATACCAGAAACCTATAGCCTGTTCCTTTGAGTGTTTCTGCCCATTTATTATACCAACCAAACACTAGACAAATCTTTCCAAATTCCTATTTTATCTAAATATATCCTTCTCCAATTCAACAAAACATCTCTACTTGTGTTAGTTCAGTGCTCCAAATTAACACACACACACACACACACACACACACACACACACAAACACACACACACACACACAAACACACAAACAAACAAAACCTTGAATGTTCTTTGAATTCAAATTATCATAAAGAAGTTAAAAGACACAGCTGATAGTAAGTAGAGATTTAAATTTTGGCTTTCTTAATGTTCTCCTGATACCTGTTTTATTGGAAATGATCAAATCTAGAAATTAAAACTCATGGAATTTGTACACTGATGAGACAACTCAATGGCTGAGAACTCTGGTTGCTTTTGCAGAGGACCCAAGTTCATCAGCACCCACAGTGTTAACTCCAGTTCCAGGAAATCTAATGCCCTCTTCTGGCCTCCACAGGAATTGTATACAAATAGTGCATTTATGTACTAACACATAAAATGAAATAAATCGAGAGGGGAGATTTCAAAGCTTGTGGGACTTTTATGTTGTTCATTCTTTATAAAGTCATATTCTTGCACCACTGCCATTTATCACATTCAACATTCAATATGCAGTGAAGATTAAATAGGTTGGAATTGGCCATGAGAATGCTAACAACCCAGGAAAAAAGAACAGCAGACACACAGTGACTGCCAACAGCCACCTGGGACACAGCAGGGATTGAAGAGCAGAGGCCAGGGGTGCAGGGGTGCAGGACTACTGGGATATTGTAATGGGGTAGAACAAAGATCCTACTGGTCAGCAATGCCCTTCCTACTTGGAACTCATGGGAGTTCAGCCTCTAGAATTCTCACATCCAGTATCTATGACTGAGCCACACTGCCTGTGGAGGGCGCAGCATAATTCAATGCTGTGTTGAAATGAGTTCTGTTCCATCTCAATTAGATTGGAAATTCCTAAAGGACCATGTTGTATCTTTCTGGGAAACCTCCACAGTTCTTTGCACAGTGCCAGGCATACAAATAGCATCCAAAAACACATCTAATGAATAAATGGGCTCATATAAATTAGAAAAATAATTAGTGCTCAATTACAGACACAGAAGGTTATTTTGCAATGCCCCGTGGTGAATTAAATTCTAGGGCCACATCTTTGAGTCTGAGCCAAATAAGATATTGCCATCTTGGTTAACCGTTATTTAAATGTTTACTTTCCTTGTCCTGTATTATTATATCTCTCAGGATTCTTTTGTTCATCCAGCTAATGAAATGAGGATTGGGGAACTTCACCCTTCATTAGCTGAGACCCCTCTGTACCCACCCAAACTTGTTCTGCTAGGGAAGGACAAAAAAGGTAACATCGTGAAGCCGATGTGGAACTGTGCCCGATGCATGTGCATGATAAATCGCCACTTATACATTATGACATGCCATAGTCTATAAGTACTCGCACATGTGTGCTTCTGACATTAATCCATATGGAATCTGCTTTTCATACTTCTCTTGTACCCATCAGTGTTTGTAGCATTGTAACATGCTTCCCCTTTAAATTTCAGAATCAACTGATGAGTCTGAAGTTGACAAAACTCACTGTCTGAATAACAGTGTCTCCTCAGGCACCTACTCAGACTACTCGCCCTCCCAAGCTTCCTCAGCATCCTCTAATACCCGGATGAAAGTGGGGTCCTTGCAGACAACAGCTAAAGATGCCGTCCATAACTCTCTGTGGGGTAACAGGTGTGTTGAGAATTCCCCTTTCTGTGTTCCCAAATGCTCACTATCAGCAATTTTGACAAAGTGGAATCTGCTTTATGTTTGACATGTGAGTGGCACAGAACACAGAATATGCAGGTAAGCATGTGGGCTCACCTGGGACTTTGGAGGGCATCAAAACCATCCTCCAGGGCCTGGCATTCATGCAAGGCTAGTGGGAAGAGACTATGGGAAGTCACAGTGGGAAATAAAAGCTTGAAAGTGAAAATTTGTGTTTGACCATCACTAATAATGAATATATATTGGATTATAAGTTATTATGTATAACTCAGCATTATTAGCAAATGAATTCACATACTCTCAGGAAAGCAGGCAAATGCTGGAAGTGGCCAATGGCTCAAATGTGCTACTAGCTCCATGCATAATGCAGTCAATATGATAGACAATCCCTTGATATACTATCTATAGGCCAGTAGAAGACTATGAAATCATGAGAAGAAGGAAGAGATCTTAAGGGAGGAGGAAAGAGAAGGCAACAGCACATGTGACAAGAAGTGAAAAGGAACACTTAGGGAAGAAGAGTAAAGGAGAGGACCAAATTAGAACAAAATCTAATAGCACCCAAGTCTGAAGATGCTTTTTATGTTATTTTTTAATTAATTATTTATTTACATTCCAGATGTTGCCCCCTCCCAGTCACCCCTCCCACAGTTCTTCTTCCCATTCCCTCTCCCCTTTGCCTCTGAGAAGGTGCCCCACTCTCTACCCAGGAATTCCCCTTCTCTGAGGCCTCAAGTCTCTGCAGGATTAGGCACATCCTCTCCAACTGAAACCAGACAAAGCAGTCTTCTGCTACATATATGCCAGTGTCCTCGGACCAGCCTGTGTATGCTTTTTGGTTGGTGGCTTAGTCTCTGAGAGATCCCAGGTGTCTGGGTTAGTTGACATTGTTAGTCTTCCTATGGGGTTGCCATCCCCTTTAGCTCCTTCAATCCTTCCCCTAACTCTTCCATAAAGGTCCCTAACCTCAGTCTAATGGTTGGCTGTAAGTGTCTGCATCTGTCTTAGTCAACTGCTGGTAGGGCCTCTCAGAGGGCAGCCATGCTAGGCGCCTGTCTGTAAGCACAACATAGCATCAGTAATAGAGTCAGGCTTTGGTGTCCCCCCATGTGATGGATCCCAAGTTGGGCTGTTCACTGAACAGCCTTTCCTTCAGTCTCTGCTCCATTTTTGACCCTATATTTCTTTTAGACCGGAACAATTCTAGGTCAGTAACCCCATCGGTCCACTTAGGACCCTGACTATCTACTGGAGGTAGTCTCTTCAGGTTCCCTCTCCCAACAGTTGGGCATTTTGGCTAAGGTCATCTCCATTGAGTCCTGGAAATCTCTCACATCCGGGTCTCTGGGACTTTCTAGAGGGTCTCCCAGCCCCCACAAATTAATGAAATAAATAAAATAAAACTGGAGACTTGATCTTATCTGAAGACAGCTTGTACTGATTAGAAATACCAGCATTTTTAAATGTTTTCATCTGGTGGCTTAGAAGTGTTCTGAGTCAGAAATTCTAGGGAAAAGTAGGGGAAATCCCCTTGCCAGTCAGTCTTTAGGATCATGATTGAAAGAGCACTTTATTCATTCAATCACTCATTTACCCAACATCTATCCTGAGCCCAGAAAGAAGAACTCCCTCCTCATGTTTGCATTCTATGGAAGGACCTAAGATAGTGTCTTAGTCAGGGTTTCTATTCCTGCACAAACATCATGACCAAGAAGCAAATTGGGGAGGAAAGGGTTTATTCGGCTTACATTTCCATACTGCTGTTCATCAAAGGAAGTCAGGACTGGAACTCAAGCAGGAGCTGATGCAGAAGCCACGGAGGGATGTTCTTTACTGGCTTGCTTCCCCTGGCTTGCTCAGCCTGCTCTCTTATAGAACCCAAGAACCCAGAGATGGCACCACCCACAAGGGGCCCTTCCCCCTTGATCACTAATTGAGAAAATGCCTCACAGCTAGATCTCATGGAGGCATTTCCCCAACTGAAGCTCCTTCTCTGTGATAACCCAGCTGTGTCAA
>LR749577.1:1461602-1476579 GCA_902729485.2 Mus minutoides
TAGTATACAATAGTACACTAGGCAGTGTGCTACACGGCCATGTTTACTCAGAAGATATGAAAGTCAGAGCCTGCCAAACTGGAATTTTTTTGGATTGTGGTGAAATAATTCGACTTTAACCATAAGCCAGTTGGGGATAAATGAGCTACACAAAGAAAGGCTGGTGGCATTCTCTGTTACTTATTCTTCTTCTGGAAAAGTCACCTCTTCCTCTTGGTCATTTTTCTCCTCCTGCTTGTGTTCACAGGATTGCACCACCTTTCCCACAGCCTCTAGATGCAAAGCCATTACTCAGCCAACGGGAGGCTGTCCCTCCAGGGAACATCCCCCAGCGACCTGATAGGCTGCCAATGAGTGATGCTTTCCCTGACAACTGGACTGATGGCTCCCATTACGACAACACAGGTTTTGTCTCCGAGGAAGCTGCAGGCGAGAATGCCAACAATAACCCTCTCTTAAGCTCCAAAGCTAGAAGCGCACCTGCTCATGGGCGCAGGCCTTTAATTAGGCAAGAAAGGATTGTCGGTGTTCCCCTGGAATTGGAGCAGTCCACACACAGACACACACCAGAAACAGAAGTGCCTCCTTCCAATCCCTGGCAGAATTGGACCAGAACTCCCAGTCCATTTGAAGATAGGACTGCTTTTCCTTCCAAATTAGAAACAACCCCTACTACCAGTCCCTTGCCTGAAAGAAAAGACCACATGAAGGAGCCTACAGAAACACCAGGTCCCTTTTCTCCAGGAGTGCCATGGGAATACCATGACCCCGCCCCTAACAGGAGTCTCGGTAATGTCTTTTCTCAAATCCACTGCCGCCCAGATTCGTCTAAAGGTGTTATCGCAATTAGCAAAAGCACGGAGAGGCTTTCCCCACTCATGAAAGATATAAAGTCCAACAAGTTCAAAAAGTCCCAGAGTATTGATGAGATTGACGTCGGTACCTACAAGGTCTATAACATTCCACTAGAAAACTATGCCTCTGGGAGCGATCACTTAGGAAGCCACGAGCGGCCAGACAAGTTTTTGGGACCAGAGCATGGCATGTCCAGTATGTCCAGGAGTCAGTCGGTACCCATGTTGGATGACGAGATGCTCATGTATGGAAGTAGTAAAGGCCCACCCCAACAAAAAGCATCTATGACTAAGAAGGTCTATCAGTTTGACCAAAGCTTCAACCCACAAGGAGCGGTGGAAGTAAAAGCAGAGAAGAGGATTCCACCCCCTTTTGCACACAATTCTGAGTATGTACAGCAGCCCAGTAAAAACATCGCCAAGGATCTGGTCAGCCCCAGAGCCTACAGAGGATACCCACCCATGGAACAGATGTTCTCCTTTTCCCAGCCATCTGTAAATGAGGATGCCATGGTGAATGCTCAGTTCGCCAGCCAGGGGCCCAGGGCAGGCTTCCTAAGGAGGGCTGACTCCCTGGCCAGTTCCACGGAGATGGCCATGTTCAGAAGGGTCAGTGAGCCTCACGAGCTGCCCCCTGGTGACAGGTATGGCCGAGCAACCTATAGGGGTGGGCTGGAAGGCCAGAGCAGCGTTTCAATGACTGATCCCCAATTCCTCAAGAGGAATGGCAGGTACGAAGATGAGCACCCTTCATATCAAGAAGTGAAAGCGCAGGCGGGAAGTTTTCCTGCTAAAAACCTTACCCAGAGGAGGCCGCTGTCTGCCAGGAGCTACAGCACAGAGAGTTATGGGGCCTCCCAAACCAGGCCAGTTTCAGCTAGGCCTACCATGGCAGCCCTCCTGGAAAAAATACCATCTGACTATAACTTGGGTAACTATGGTGACAAGACATCAGATAACAGTGATATAAAGACAAGGCCCACCCCTGTGAAGGGAGAGGAGAGCTGTGGCAAAATGCCGGCAGACTGGAGACAGCAGCTGCTTAGACATATAGAAGCTAGAAGGTTAGACAGGGTATGTCTGGCGTTTCTTTGTAAGAATTCCCTCCTGCCTTTGGTTTTCCTTTCCTGGCGTCTCTTAGCACATGTGGCAGCACATGAGTTACAGGAATGATAGCGCCCAGAATTTTATTTTTACTTTGCAGGGGAAATGAATTGCAACAGTTTATTGTCAGTATTGCTAATGCTTTCTGAGAAGTCATAACCAGCAGGTGAATTACTTAGCAAATATAGCCTAAATAATGTTGGTAAGAAAGAATTTGACTCTATTATCTGGGACAGTCCTTCGATGTTTTTCTAGCCATGGAAGCAAGGCCACCGCTCCTAGGAACCAAAACTGTTCCCTGGTGACCTAAAGAGTGTTGTTTTTATTGAGTCTATAAAAAGTGAGTATTTTACCCTTTTCCACACGGACTCACTTATATTAAACTCAGGCTTAATTTGTTTATAAAATTTTCACATTGCTACAGCTAAGGGACAACTGAAGTTATTACTTCTAATGAGCAATAATCTTCCCAGCAAGTAACAGAAAAATAAAATAAGCAGAGATTAAATGCCCTCCTACACACTATTTTGTTCTATTATAAAATCCTGCCATTTAGAATATTGGCTTTTATGTAGAAGGAAATTCTAAAATTCAAGTCAATCTACAAACAACAAATGCAGATGATGTATCAAGAAGGACTACAAATGAAACAAATTAGTGTGTACAATGTAGCAAAAAAAGGAAATAAATCCCAAATTAATCCTAATTCAGTTAAAAGTTGAATCATAATACTGTGTGGCATGAACAGTGAATCGAGAATTAAAAACAAAAACAGAAAAAAAGTACAAAGCTTAGAATTAGTTCCTGTTGCCTGTTTGAATCTCTCTAAGAGAAACCAGGAATTTCATTTTCTAGAACTTTGGCCATCTGCATCATTGTTCACTGAGCCTTTGGCTCTAGGTCAGAAGACTGTGTGTGTCACAAACTCATGTCAAAATTAAGGATTGTTTGCAAAATGGGGCTTTTTCCTCCAGTGTCTTCGAGTTGGGTGTTCTGAGTGATATTACCTGCCAGGTAATATTCATGCAGTCACTTCAGTTTTGCTGAAATGTTCTGCTTTTATGGAGCAAGTTCACTGTGTTAAGTATTTATTTCATTTTAAATCTGATTTGTAGGTTGTGTCTACATGACAAGGAAACCATTTTCCTAGAGAAAGAATGAACTCATAAATGTGTCTGTGAGCATTAATTTCTCAGCATGAAAATTAGTTCTGCCTTGCAAAGTATGTCATCAAAATGTTTCAAATAAGTATATATTCCATCTCCTTGAAGGAAGTTTTGTTAATGTCTCATGGCTGATGTCATAGTAGACACCTAGCCAGATGGTATATGCTTTACCTTGAATTATACCCTCATGTAGACAGATAACTTAAGAGAACTCTGGCCTCATGTAGACATGACCATATATTACAGGGTAATATGAACTAAGAGAAGGCTCTAAGAAGGTGTGAGGAATGTATGTAAGATGACTAGTAATTGGAGACAGAAGAATGAATGGAAACAAAGCATGATAATGGAATAACTAATGTGAAGTATTTGGTGTCATCGATTTACTGAGGTCCTGGATAGATGTGTCCCACACATTTTGAAATGAGACATTAAGAAGTAGGTGACTCCTATAGCTGCAGAGTATAGGGGTGGGTTTGGATAAGTAGGTCTGAAGGCTCTGCCTGGTTCAGATGGCTAATGTGAATTTACCTGTATTTTTTTTTCATTGTTGTGATGACACCTCCCTTTTCCACTGAGCTCTGTTTGTTTATAATTCTCTGGTTCTAGCACTAACTTTTCAGAGCCATTTTGATGTATATTTTATAGTTTCTCCTTTGATTCAAGAAGTTGACTTACTTTAAACCACCACTCCAAGAAGACACAGTTTTCTAGGAGCTTTCAAATGACATTTTCTTCTCCAGTCAGCTGAACTACTTAGCCATAACTCAAGCTGCATCTCCTTTGAAATCTTCCAGCTATTTTTCCAAATGACATTATAATATGTGCTCTGGCACATATTATAATGTCAAATAGTTTTGACAGAGCTGAGCTATTAACATGATCAGATAGCACCATAAATTTGGGGTACCTCTTTCCTCCAAAAGCTGTCCAATTCTGAGCAAACAGTAATTCCAGCAGCTACAAGATCTTTGTGATTTCACATAAAAGCCAACTGCCTACAGATCTGCTCCTATTATAGGCTTAACAGTCCAACATGGAGTTGGCAAAAGATTTTAGTGTTGGCCTTAGAGAGACAGACAGTTTGAAGTAGTACACTAGAATAAGGATACCATTTTCTCTCTTAATCATAAAGGCTTCCAGGATAGAATCCCTCTGTGACCAACAATAAAACAGGTGTCCAAGTGCCTTAGATTGCTTGTCCTCTATAGGACATTAAGGAATTAACCCTGAATAAGAAGAAGAGGTTGAGAGACCTTTTCACTTTTGGCGTGGTGACAGTGAACTTTAGTCCCTAGTTCTTAGCAAAATGAATTGACAGACACGTGTATCTCTAGACATCTCTCTCCATAGCTCACCAAACTCTGGTAGTAAAAATCATTACTTTGGGAATAAAATCCACCCATTAGTTCTCAATGATAACTAAGAAAAATTCTACTGCATAAAATAAGAGAATTACTGACAGAGGCAAGCATTGCCAATAATTGTGTTTCCACTATAGATAGAAAGTTGATGCCAGGCCATTTTAAAATATCTTAATTACTGAAGAGAAAAATTTAAAAATAACTGGTCATTAGTACCTGGCAAAGGATATTCACAATATAAAAATCACCAGAATGCTGTGCAAATATTTGATGCATACTTAAAAAAGGGATAGCACTAACCATTTTTAAATTGTAACTGCCTTTAAGGCTGCCACACCTAAGCTTAGGCAGAGTTAAAAGTTAACATCTGTCTTTTATATATGTAGATCTGACAATGTGAGACATTGAGATTTATAGCAGAGGGAATCGTATTAAAACCCCACTGTTTGAAATTGCAAAAGTAGGAGACTACTGAAAATGAGCAAAATTTGTCTCAGGATCATGATATTGAAGAGACAGACCTTAGCCTTTATGTGAGAGCAGGTGTAAACAGTGTATCTTTGCTCTTGTCATTTCTGTAGCTCTGGACGGTACTCATTTTGTGCACAACTAACCCTGTTACTGTATGCTTCTGTCTGATTGAGCGCATGTTTATAAAGAGTTACTGTTTGCCCGCTTACAGTTCAATGTTATGAATTTAGATGTGTTCATGTAATGATCCGTTTGTGGAGCCCGTGTTTACATCCTGTCACATGGTTATCTCCTCTACTCAGAATGCTGCTTACAAACACAACACAGTTAACCTTGGCATGCTGCCCTATGGAGGTATTTCAGCAATGCATGCAGGCAGAAGCATGACTTTAAACTTGCAGACTAAGTCTAAATTTGAACTTCAAGACCTACCTCTTCAGAAAGTAAGTATGGACTGCCTTACATGTGTCAGCATCCCAAAGCCACTCATGTTTGTTCACCTGATGTATTTAGGCTATGCATCCAGCCCTGCCTGTTACGGACTCTCCATGGTCTGAAAGCACCAGGGAAAATGATGTAGAGCCTGAGTCCGTAGCTGCTCAGTGTTTATTGTAGCCAGACTGATTACCAGACTCTTGCTTTTTGGACTGAGCAGGCACATCCTTTGAGATTGCTTTAAGCATCATCTTTCTACTTATTTTCTATTCTTCCATGGTTTTCTTTCTTTTGTGTTTACACATTTATCATTTACTGTTTTGGAGGTGACCCCTGACATCCCTTGGTGAAGGACTCTGAGAACAATGCTAAAAACTAGTTTTGGACTCGGATGGTTCCTTTAGAAGGCATAATATAACAACGGAGCATAGAAGTTAAATGTTTAGCACTGTATATGCTTTTTAAGTCCACTTTCCTTGTGGAAATAGAGCACAGGAGGAAGAGACATAACTACTTAGTAACAAGTTCATATATTTTAAACAAAAATGTAGGCATATTAGCAAGGAAATAATACTGTATATTAATGAGAGGAAGAATTCCTGTTGTTAAGGAGACATTTTTCCTGTTCAGTCAGCACTGGGAATGCCCATTTTGTCTGCTTAGACTGGTTGATGCTTCTCTGTTACATCTCAGTGGAGACTAATGAGTCACTTTCATACAATGTCACTATGACTGTATGTTAATGAGGTCATTTTGTGGAAAAAACAGAATGATAGCAACCCCTAAACATTTCTGCTTTCTGAAGAAAATTAAATGTGGTAGAAATTCCCATGGCTTTATGCTTCACACTTACTGCTAAATGTCTGGTAACATTCCCTAATCTAGATCCTTTTATCCATGCTTTGGGTAGCATAACAGAGATTTTATATCCACAACTTTAAACACATGCACAGAGAGAGAAAGAGAGAGACAGAGAGACAGAGACACACACAGAGAGAGAGAAAGACAGAGACAGAAAGAGAGAGAGAGAGAGAGAGAGAGAGAGAGAGAGAGAGAGCAATTAAAGCCTAACTAAACTAGATTTTTTTTCTCAGTCTCTAGGGAATAACCAGTGGTGCTTGATAATGTTCTCTGCTGGGTTTTCCTGAGGTCAGCAATTAATTTATTTGAGCCAGCACAAGTAGACTCTAGCAGGCATCAGCCATTTTCTTGATACCTCTTATATGTCCAAAGCCTTCATCCTCTTTCCACCCAAAACCAAGTTTCTTATCCTATCCACACTCAAGTATGGATGAGCTGTAACAACTGTAGCCATCCATAAGAGGACTTGTGAAGTAATGCAAATCAGACTTGAAACTAAATAATAAAATTTCAAGATATTTACGAGCAGATTAAAGGAATTTTGGTATGAAGAAAGCCACTGCTGGAACCCTCTGAAAATATCTAATAGCAACAACAAGCCTATTCTGACTCATTTGGGTCCTAATTTCGCTTTGAGCTATGCTGTGATCTGGACTCATGCAGTAACTGGACAGCAGCAGTGTACTTAACTGTGTCTTTCATAACTCAGTTATTCTCCAGATATGCGTTAGAGACAGCTGCCCTGTTGTGTTAGCTTGTGGTGTGGTGGCCCTGGAGTTACACTACACTTCATTAACAGCAATAACACAGAGTTGTATTTGAGGACCTCAGCTATCCTCTCTCAAGCACAAATAGGACTTACACAAAATGGACTTCCCTTTGGAAGGGAAGTCCCTCTGCAAAGCACAATAAATTGCAACCCAAAAATTAAAACAATGAAAGACTTCAAAGTAAATTACTATCAATATATTATCTCCTACATGGAGGAGCAGGAGGAAGAGGAAGAAGAGGAGGAAAGGGGGAGAAGGAAGAAGAATAAAAAAGCCATTTCTAAAATTGCCAGTTAAGATCTATGAAAAACATACACTACTATAATGAGTGATATAATGAGTTTGAAAACCTTTACACACAAGCATTCAGAATATAGCGAAAGGTGTAGCTGTGGCAGTCCAGCCTGTGTTCCACTCCATTGGTTACACCCTAAGCTTCTGTCTATTCTGACAGATTCATCTCCTCTGGGGAGCTTGGATTTGCAAATTTGAGGAGGTTTTCTGCCAAATGAGAGAGCTAATCTATTTTTATATACTTTTAAATTAGCATAAAAGGAAATGGATGTTACTATGGCACTTTCAACTACACTATACTCTGACCTGTCCTCCTATCTTCCTTCCCCACTGGTCTCCTTCCTACCCCAGAGCCCCCTTCTGCTTCCTTGTCACATGGGCTCTATTATGCCTGCTTTCTGTTTTTTCCACCCCCTTAAGATTTCCTCATGCTCTCTCATGATCTCATACACATGCACAAATATATATGCACATATATTAAAATCTGTACATGAGAGAAAATGTGCAGGGTTTGTCTACATCTTCTTCACCCCTTCAGTAGTCCTTCCATTTGCAGTTTCTGGCCAACCGCCATAACTTCAGGAGCCATGGCTAACTGTTTTCATGATATGGCATCCTTCCTCTCAATCCTTGCCAGACAAGAGCATAATCAACATCTGTTTTCCTTTGTGCAGAAAATTATTCTCAGCCATCTAGAAAGAAGAGAAAAAAAAAAGCATGATGCTTCCTAAGTAGTGGAATGGAATGAGAAGTGCACATTTGTGAGAGTGGTGCCCTTCCCAAGGGATACTTGGGGCTGAAATCACACCTTGTGGCCATCCTCTCTGGCTCCCAAACTTGGCTTCTTGCATCAGGAGGAAGGGGGTATTCTAATTCCCTCCAAAGCACTGACACTGTCCTTAAGCAAATTCATGATAAGCTAATTAAATGACACAGTTGTTTGTAATGAAGAGCCCTGGCACCTGGCAGTGCTTGAACAACATATGTCTAAGGACACAGGGAGGGAAGACATGTTGGTCAAGGGCATTGGGAAAAGGTATGCTGATCAAGGGCATGGGGAGGGAAGATATGATGATCTTCTTGAGTATTTTGAACATTTCTAACTCATCTCTATCTATTGCATGTCCGGTCAAGCATACATTTTTCATGAATTAACAGCTACCTATGGTCTTTCTATTATGTAAATAACAAATGATAATTTCATTAAAGTCTTAAGATACTTTTGAAAATGCCACCAGATACAACAAAATTAATATAAAGAGTTAAGATTATTCATTAATTTGTTGATGTTCTCCTGAACTTGAGATTTTAAGAGTGCTTATGAACCAGAATGTTAACATGCAAGTCAGACTTAAATTATAGGATACTGAGTGTTCCTATATTTCCTATTTATTTATTTGTTCATTCATTCACTCATTTGGTCATCATTTATTTGCTGCCTTTCCAAAAAGCATTTAAGTCAACTTTCTATGATGTTTTTAATGGTTCATGTGCTTTTTATGGATGTGTTCTACTGTAATGAGCTCAGCTATTGTCTTGAAATGTTATGTTACTGGAAAAGGATAACATTATAAAGGAATGTCCATTCAAATGCTATTTTTATTGCCTAGATTAATGATAGAATGATAAATATTTCCATTGGGAAAAAAAACAAAGTCTGAGAAACACTGAGAACCCACTCTGTCTGGTACCACAAGGTACTTTAAGGATGGTTTTTCTTGCAACTCACAAACCTAAGTGGAGATATTTAGGAGGTTATGAGACAGACTGGAGACTGGAGATCACAAGTCACACAAACATATCATGTGCTTTACTGTCATGCCCCTGGTATCCAGCATAGTAATAGAAAGAATTTAAATCTAACTCTGCCTGGTACCTAGAGTGTACCCTTTCTACCCGAGGTGAAGCCTTTTCAAAATTTGTAACTCCTGACATTTTCATTCATGACTCTCAGTAGTCAATATAATTCCTTCATACACCTTATCCAAACAACCATGAAAGTTGATGATATGGGATAGGAAAAAATTAAAAAGGGAAATAGATGGAGTAACTTAACTGACCCTATGACATTCTGTAGGCACTACTGGAGAAATGTCTCAGGTTATCTGCTCTAAGTGAAAGTCGGTGGTCACAATGTACTTCACCAGATCTACCTGCACTTCCTGACTATTCGGACTCACCAGAATGTGCTTGGTGACATGACTATTACAGACTCCAAGCCTCACATGCTAACCCTGCTGACAACTGCACCATCAAAAAAACATTAGAACTGGTGAAGAAACACTAGCCTTTGCTAATGCCAGCCCAGGGCATGGCTTCCAAAATCAGTACAGTAGTTTCCACAGAGCTAGAGTTACATTTGCCACCTCTTCTTCTTTTAGTGTTTATTACCATAATGACACCTTAGAATCTTTTGCTTATTGTTTATAGTCTCGAGCAATAATACAAATTATAATTTTAGAAAATGAAGGCCAAAGTCTTATACATATAGATATATGTTAGATAGATAGATATAGATATAGATATGGATATAGATATAGATATAGATATAGATAGATATATCCTCAATGTCTGTCTTATTAGTTACTAAATCAGTTTATTATTGTCTAACTCCTGGATTCTAGAAATTTTGACAGCAATGTTTGCCCTGACTATTTTTAAATTTCTGGTGTCCTTTTTCTCTGGACCTACGCAGATGACTCAGGAGAGGATGGCTCCATCACTACTGTCCATTTATTTACTCTAAAGCCAAGAGTCACTTATTAAATGCCATTTTTTTCCTGATGAAAGCAAAGAAAAATCTATGCTGTACCTTAGCCAGCTTCACCTGTAACTGCTATCAATTCTGTTATGTTTATTAATGGCTCTTTATCCCTCCAGAAAGAGCCATCTACCATTATAATTATGAAAAAAAAGCCACCAGCCTGCAAGTGCACACAATTCCTCACAGAGGCCAAAATGAGCAAGTAATGTTAGTGTCAGTGTGGATGCTGCCTCTTCTCTGTTACAGGCTAACATAGTCTTTTCAAACCATTACCACAGAGATTCTCCCTCAAAATATATTTTCCATATCATAAATATCTCTTCCCAAAAGCTTGCTGGAATACAGAAATAATTTCACTAAAAATACTCTAGACAGATTATGTTTCTAGCTTTTCCTGGTTTTGTTTTTGTTGTTAGTTTCTATTTATTGACTTGGATGTTCGCTCCAGTTTGGGCATTTTGTTTTGTTTTGTTGAAGGTCTCAGTACATAGCCCATGCTGGTCTCAAACTTATGATTCTCCACCTTCAGTCTCCCTCTTAAATGCTGAAATTATAGGCATGTGCCACCACGCTTCTTGGGACTAACTGTCTTTAATATCTTCCTAAATCTATGGAAATGTGCTTTGCAAACCATGTATAAATTGCCTAACAAAATAGAACCTTGCAGTCATCAAAGATGTCACAAGAACTTGGCAAAGTGTCAAAATCTAATATCATTCACAAGATGTCAATACATATAATTTTACAATCATGCTTTACATCATTAATTACCAGATGAACAAGGCTACTGGCTCAGCTATGCTCATTTACTCATGCTAATGCTGTTTATGTATGCATGTATATATACATACATAAATATTCATCCATTTGTGTACATCCATGTACACAAATGCATGTACAAATATACTCATACAGATGCACATTGAAGGCATAACCAGATGAGAAAGTACTTCTTTCACTAGACACCATCAATCCTAGTTTTCAGAATCCTTGACACTAAGTCTACCAATAGCCATAGCAGATTTTGGAGTCAGTTTTCTCAAGCTGTAGCCCTTATCAAAATGTTTTCTTTTCCACTAAATCACACTGGTCATTCCCTCTATTACTCAAATAAGTAAACTAACAGAATCCAGCAACTAAGGTCCTGTGCACTGTGTGTTTCTTTATCTTCTGGAGAACTTTTAACAGCTAGATGACAAATTTATTTACAGCATTTATCCTTTGAGAAACAATGTGAGCACACTAAATATTTCACTTTTCAGTCATCTTCTCTCACCACCCGACATCAATAAGTTGTTTCCATGACTTTTCTGTTTCTTCAGGTTTTAGTGCCTCACTTCAGAAAATCGAGTAGCAGCTCATTCCTGAAATAAGGAAAATGCTTTCAGAAAGTTCCACTGATTTTACTGTGTAGTGAAAAAGAATCTCTTTAATAGTACTGTGTGTTTCTGTCCCTTTGTCCCTGAAATATGAAAGAATTAGTGTTAATTTAAAGAATTAGTTAATTTAAAATTAACTCTAATTTTTTAAAAGAGACAAATTAATTTATAAACTTATGAAGAACCTGGGTCATGATGTCAAGTTTTTGATAGAATGGAGCTGTGCCTTTGTATTAGGCCAAGAAGAATTGTGCCAATTTTAATAGCTCTCAGTGACTATTCAAAATAGAAGGTTAAAAATGCATATGAGGAAATACGTATAAAAATAAAAGGGACTTGAGCAGGAAAAGGAACCCTGTGTTAAATTCTGCCACCTCTCAAGAATATGTCTGACACAGAGACGAGACAGCCAGATAACAGGTTGTGTCATCCCTCAGGGCAAAGGACCCGAGCCAAAGAGACACAGGTACTGAAAATGCAATAGAAAAATACTAATCAGTGGCTCTTGAGTATATGAATACCTTTTAGCTACTTAATATTTGTATTCTGATTTGCCATATTTTAATGTCTAGAAAAGTTGTACGTGGGCACATGTGAACATATTGGTCTAGAAATAGTAAAGAATAGAAATGAATTTCAAACATATATCAGATAACTATCTCACTGCTTTCAAAAACATGTTTTTCATATGTGTTACTCTTCATTTGATTTTTTTAAAACACAAATTCCCTCTTAACATGAGAGTTTACATTCAAAAACCTTTTTTGATGGGTTTTG
Source organism: Mus minutoides (assembly GCA_902729485.2). Taxonomy (NCBI): domain Eukaryota; kingdom Metazoa; phylum Chordata; class Mammalia; order Rodentia; family Muridae; genus Mus; species Mus minutoides. The sequence continues at coordinate 1,473,842 of LR749577.1, forward strand.
TTTTTTATTTCTGAGGGGCTTATAGAAACAGAATTTACATAGTCAAAGTAAAAGGTGAAATTTGAGCTATGCCCTTTTCATTATGTCCATTGCAGGAACAATGAGACAGTCTTACTGTGATCCCTGTTAATTATACTGTATTTTCCAAAAGTTCTTTAAAAACATGCATGTAGTCAGAATACAAATAAAGAGGTTATGGGGTTGCTTTTTATAGTGGTAGGACTACTCAGTGTAGCCAGATGAGGTCTGACAAGCAGCTGTCTATGATGATTATGAAGGCAGTGGCCCAGCTCACCAAGACTGAAGAATCCACCACACACAGAGTACCATCAGGCTTTGCTAACATGGATTCTTCAGAACGTGGGCAAGGACTAGCGTGGGCAGCAACAGACTCACATGGATTCCCAATAAGACAAGCAGAACTCATGCATCCTGGAGGTTAGAGGGGAAGAGAATTTTTCTACATGCTGCACACTATATATTCCACCAGTTGTCTCTCTAGTAGAAGCTATAGGTCTCACCTTTCTAATGGTATATGATTGCTTAATGTTAATCTAGACAGAGTATGGATCATATCAAAATATCTAAGATCAATATTAATAAAGACATGATATTCCTATTTGCTAAAAGACCACACTAACAAATAATTTTTTAAAACTTATTAATTTAAATTTAATATATAAGTAATGCATAAATGAATTTAGTAATCAGAACAGTAATGGCTTACTTGGTCGTGACTCTAGCAGCTGTTGGTTGATAAGGCACAGTGCCAAGCATCTTCATCTGCCAGTGCTGATCCTGCCAAGGATTATTGGAAAATACATCCTTACAAAATCACATCAAAATCCAAAAATTCATGTTAAGCTATGGCTTGGAATATTGAACATTCCAGTCTATGAATTTCATGGTTTCAATTTATATTATAAATGGTAAGATCAAACTAAAGAGACAAACTAAGCAAGATTTAAAATGTTATGGGTGTTTTTAAAGCATTAATTAACTTCATTCTGATTATCTTTATTCAGGTATTATAGAGAATCTAAACTTTAAAATTTAGTAAATAACTCTGAGACGGTTACTTTAATCATATTTCTCATTGCTTCCAAAATAGTTGTCAGTTACTCAGTAAATAGCATATAATAGTGTTTCCAGTTAGGATATATGTTTTATATAATCAAACAAAATTAATTTTACCATAATTGTTAGGGACTCTTTTCAGAAAACTATCGTAAACATCACTAAAGAATGCCATACCATTTTCGCAATAGACCCCGTCCCAGCAAAGCAACATTTTAGACAATGGACAAGAAGATGTCTCTCCTAGTGGCCAATGGAATCCTTACCCACTTGGGAGGCGGGATGTACCTCCGGACACCATTACTAAAAAGGTAATCAATTTCAAGTTGACACAAACCATGAACCTCACACATCCATCGTAATTTGTAGTCCATATCTTGTGTCTTAACATCATTTCTAACCTCATGGTAAATTCAGGCTAAATATCCTGACATTCAAGGGCTTCTGGTCAACTGTCAATGCATTGAAGAGAATGGACATAAACACAGCCTGATGCTCAGTCAGCAATAGCTGTATGTAAGTAGCATGCCCCTCTGCAGATTTACCATTTCTAGGCATGCTTTAAGGTGTGTTTTGAATTGCAAGGACAGAAAGATGTGTTGCATACACTTCATCTAGCCTTGGCTTTAACAGTGCACATAACCAACTTCCATAAAACTAAATTTACCATAAAACGTTGATGTGCCACATCTAAAGTTGTAACAGGGTCAACGAGATGCCTCAGCATATAAAGGTGCTTCCCCTCAAGCCTGACTACCTGATTTTGATCCTCCAGGTCCACATAATAGAGAAGAAACCAATTCCTACAAGTACACTGTATGGAAAGGGAATAAGTACTTTGACCAAGTACATATGCTTTGTGACACACATATGGCCATACACAGGTACACATATAAATCAATCTGTAAATAAATACAATAAAAATTGTTTAAAGTTTTGTCTAGCAAGCACTCACTGAGCAATGATACACATACTACTTGCTAAGCACCTGCTTGGTGCTAGAGAAGCAAAGATGAATACAAGGTTCAAGAATCTTTTAACCAAATGGGTATAGTGAGTGAGTCAGACATGATAGCTCACCACATCAAAGGAAAGGAAAGCAGCAACATATAAGCGAGTAGGGGTGGGGAGTCTGTGCCCCTTACTGTGATTTTAACTTCTTACAAAACAATATAAAAGACACTGACCTAATTTTTAAATTAGTAAAACACAAGCTGTCCTGAGAGGCTAAATCAGTAACATTACAACAAAACCATTCTCTTTTTTTCCAATTTTTTTTATTAGATATTTTCTTAATTTACATTTCAAATGCTATTCCGAAAGTCCCCTCCCCCCCCCTCCCTGCTCCCCTGTCCACTTAGAATATCCAAGATACAATTTGCAAAACACAAGAAAATCAAAACCAAACATTCCTCGCAATCAAGGAAATGGGCACAGTCCATTTCTCAGCTGCTACACAAGCTAAGTAGAAAGCACTGGGACACACAAAACTCTTCATATGCCTTTAAGAACACAGAGCATGACGACTGTGGTGACTCATGATGCAATGTAGCTGAGTAAGCACAGACCTGCTTTGAAGTGTCTAAAATCATTAAACTAAACTTTAAGTGTCATTCAAGGTCATGGGACATTTACAAAAAAAAAAAAAAAAAAAAAAAAAA
>LR749577.1:1476679-1568219 GCA_902729485.2 Mus minutoides
TAAGCCCTAAAAACAGCCAGAGATATACTGAGCAGGACTAAATCTGAGCATCTCTGGTCTAAGACATGAGAAAGAAAACTATTTTTATAAGGACATGATAAGCATTGTAGTTAGAGTTCTACATACTTCTAGGGAGAATACAGAGTGAGACCCTTCTGCTAGCTGTGGTTCTTACACTAGAATGTTGAGGGTCCATCGACATCACATTGGAACTACACTCATAATTTACCTAAAGTGTAACATTGGGGATTTTTGCCTCTGATGAATTCAATCAGTCTTAAAGATATTCATTTTTTCCAGAATCTCTAGTGGGTCATTGCCTTGCAGATACCACACATGCACTTGGGCAGCATGCAGCACTGGAGCAGTACAATGTGGTCTGTGTTGGGAAAGAATGTAGACTGTGACAATTCCAAGAAAGGACACCATTTGGGAAGAAATTAAAGGGACCTAAGGACAGGGGCATAGTGTCCAAATAAGCAGAAAATAACTGGAAGTCAAATCATATGATCTGTATCCTGTAGGAAATGGAAAGGAGAACATGGAAGTATTTTCAAAGGGAAATAGCATGATCCAATGTTTATTCAAACAGTTCTCTCTAACCAGTTTTCAGAGAACACACTGCAAAGGAGAGAACTTAGAACCAAAGAACAAGCCAAGAAGCTTCTCTGGCTATTCAGAGGAGAAAAGATGGAAACACAGTATGTAGAGAAAAGGGATTGGATGCATTAAAAGCCTGACATGTAGAACCAGAAATATCTTGTGGGGGAAAAAAAACTGGGACTGTAATCAGTAAGCAAACTGGGACTGAGGCAAATTAAATTAACTCTTTTAGAAGAGTGAGTTACATTATAGTTTCTAGGAAATCAATTTTTTCTCTATGCTATGAAAATAAGAATAAATATGTTAGCGAATATGTTAGCACTAGAGAGATGGGTCAGCAGTTAAGAGCATGTATTGTTCCTATAGAGAATCTGAGTTCAGTTCCCAGCAACTGCCTATAACTCTAACTCCAGGAAGATCTATACTTCTGGACCCCTATGGGCCCCTGAACATACATGCACAAGCCCACATATAGACACACATGCCCATAGATATAATTAAATAAACATCTTTAAAAGAACATGTTACTTGGATTTACTATTTCTTGTTACTATGTAATTAACATGAGATGGAGAGGTGCTAGAGAAGAGAAATGAGATTGTACTGGACGGAGATGGGAGAGAAGGAAAGGAGGGGGAAAGGGACTGATCTACTTGCTAAACAAGAATTAAATAAAGCCCCAAATTCTATAAAAATAAGACTCTACAGAGGCAGTGCCATGGTAATAGCAAGTCAGGAAGATAGTTTTGAATAAAGAATAAATTTCCTTTATAATGATCCATTTCAAATATTTATATTGATAACCCAAAAGACCAGGATGATATAGTTCTACCAATTGCTTTTAATGTTAACCGGATTGTGTAAATTTTTTTAAAGCTTACTATTTCTAGTATGTAATTACAATTATTCACAAAAGTAACATGGATAGGAGCTTGTGAAAATATATATCAAAAGTTGTTCTAAAGACGAAGTGACAGTTGAATTTAACAGGTCTTTAACAGTCATGGATTCCTACATAATGTGCCCATATTCTTAGCAGAGCACATCCCTTTATTTCCTGGTGCCAGTGTGGCCATGCAGTAGACACAAAGTCAGGCAGGGAACTCTTCTTGTCCCCACTGACTCTGAATTGTCTCTTTAATAAAAGTCCAAACCCAAAAATTATCTATTAGCTAGCTATCAAATCAATGTAGAGAATAAACTCATCACATATTAAAGCAATAAAAAGTGTTAGATTAAAACATTTCATATATAAATCTTTGGCACAGGTGATGCATAAAGCAAAATATTACTCTCCTTCAGAAATTTGAGATAATCACTCCCATTCATGTTATCTTTGCTTTGAGAAAAGTAGAAAAGCAAAAATACAAAACTAACCCAACACCACAAAAATGCCCATGCCTTACTAAAAGAGACTTATACCTAAACTATAGCTTACACTTATAGCTAAAAGACCTAGATAACACAGTACCTGGGGGGATCACGGGTTATTGCCAAAGAGAAGATTCAATTTCTAGTCTCATAGTTATTAGCCCTCTAACCTCATTATGTATTGGTTCTTAAAAATATTAAGGTGTAAAAAATAACTTGCAATTCTTATCACTGTTGCTAAATATGTGACAGTGATATTAGGAAACACTATAGGTTAAAATGAACAGACATATACTGACTTTTGCTACATCCCACTCTCATGGACTTATGTTATTAACCCTAGTTCCATTGCTGCATTTTGTATGTTGAAGTTTAGTCATGGGACAGTGTACTGGTGGATATTCAATAAAACAGGCACCCAGCTGCCACCCTGTGGCATGGGGCACCAAAGGATCTGCATGAACACCTGCATGCTGAAAGGGCATCAGAACTCATTATAGGGTGTTGTAAGCCTCTCATTTTTGGTTTCTAAATTTTACTCAGACACATGAAATCATGGATGTGTCATAAATATGAAAACAAAATTGCATAGGGCCTATGGGCTTTTGGGGGCTTGGGGAAGGTATGGGTGGGTATTGTTGGGAATTGAACTTAGAACGTCTGGAAAAGCGGCTAGTGCTCTTAACCACAGAACCATCTCTCCAACCCATATTGTTAGTCTTTTTTTTTTTTTAAGATTTATTTTATTTATTATATGTAAGTACACCGTTAGTCTTAATGGTTGTCATTCTGACTCAAGTTAGATGGATTACCAATATAGTTTTAATTTGCAGTTCCCTGGAGGGTGGAGAAGGTGAATAGCCTCATCTGTTTATTGGCCATTTCATATTCTGAGAACAGTCAGCTCATTTCATTAGTTTCTTCATTGACATGGTTGATTTCTTGTTATTTAGATCTTAAGTATTCTAAATATACTATCAGATATACCTGGTGAAAATTTTTTTCTCATTCTCTAGCCTGTCTCTTCACTCATTTAAGTGTTTCCTTTGCTGTGTAGAATTCATTTCATTTCATTCATTAAATCTCATTTATCAATTGTTAGTGTTATTTCCTGAGCTAACTGGAGTCATTCTCAGGAAGTCTCTGCTTGTGCCCAGCATCTCAGAATCTTAAGCTCTTTGCTTTACTGATTTTCTCTGCTGTCACTGAAAGGGGGCTGTCCATGTCTTTGTCTATCAGGTGAATTTGGTGTTGTCACTTTCCTTCCTAGTTGTGTTTAGCTGTGTCCCACAGAACTTGATATGTCATATTTTCAAGTATGCTGTTTCAATGCACTGTCTTACATGCCCTGGGCTTCTTCTTTGAGCCTGGACTACTTAGAAATATACTATTTGTGGTGTTTGGAGAGTATCCATCCATCCTTCTGCCACTGCATATAGTTTAAGTAAATTATTGTTAGAGACAACTTTTGGTGTAACTTTGGCAACTTGTTGAGAGTTGATTTTCAGTTTAGGTCATGACCTAGACAGATTCCTATAGTAAACTGGGGAGAATTCTAGACATAACAAGATGTAGTCAGTGAGTGGTGTTGGGTTCCTCTGTATTTTTATATTCTTGATAATTATCAGTATAGTTTTTCTATCGGTTATTTAGAAATGAATATTACCATCATCTAGTTCTCCTGTAGTTCAATAATTTTCCTTTGCCATATCTGCACCTTCATTATCTGAATATGTAAGAGCTTTTTGATGAACTAAACTTCTTTCACAGTATAAAATTCCAATCTGTCTCTAGCAAAGTTTTTGTTCTGAAATATTTTTTATTCAGTCTCAAACAATCAATTTTTCTTTTCCTTTCATTAACAGTCACACAATGTCACTTCATAGACCTGTTTAGTCTTTAAATACATCATCATATTGAAAGTAAGAACTGAGAGGTTGAGAAAAATGGGTCAATTTTATTAAGTCTGGCCACACACAAGTCTGAGGACCAGAGTTCATATCTCCAGAACACAAGTGAAAAGCTAGAAGTAGCATTTACACATGTGCAGTCCTGGTGTTAGAAAGCAAGTGGATGCAGGTCCCTGGGTGTTGCTGGTCAGCCATGCTCAATCAGGAAATTCAGGTTCAGTAAGAGACTGTTTCAAAATCAAAATGGAGAGCAACTAACAAACACTCTCAATGTTAACTTCTGGCTTTCAAATGCATGTGTACACATATACCCATGTGCACACCCACAAACATGTTGGTACAGATACACATTCACCACACATACACATACAAAGCAGTAATAAAACACATCAAAGTTTTAATTCCATTTATTTCTTCTTTTACATTTGATTATGAATTTTGCTGCTTTTGAGGTTTTATTCCTGTTTTCTATGAATTATTTGAGTATCTCTTAGAATTTCATTTTCATTTATTAATTATGTTTTTAGTGTGACCCTCTACATACCTTTTGTAGTGCTGCTCCTGGGGTACACACACACACACTCAGTGAGAGAGAGGGGGTGGGGGAGAGAGAACATTTACAAATCTACTGTGTCATGATTTAGAAGCTGAAGCACAGAGCATAGACCTGACATCCCCCACCTTCCTGGTCTCACCTGCCTTATAGGATGCAGATTGCTCTTGCATCTGACCTGTGTGGGTCTGCATATAGCCACATCAGATAGTGTCATAATTTTGTTTTGAACATAAAAGAAAGTTTGCAAACTTGAGAAAAGGAAAGTCAATTAATCCACTGGCAGCTCTTTGGCAATGTTTTTACTCTTCTTAGCAATACAAGCTTTTCCTTTTCCCATTTCCTTGCTGCTGGTGAGCTGCCTTATGACTCTATTTTAAGAGCATTCTTGAGACAACAATTCCCCTCATTTCCCTCATTTGAAACTGTTCTGATTTCCTGTTCATTGCTGAAGAATACTTGAACAGTTAGAGAATTTGGGCTGACAGTTAATTCTTTCCAGTGCTTGAAAATTATGTAATTTCCTTCTGCCATTCCTGGCTTTTGGTGAGACATCTGCTGGCATTCAAATTATTTTTCCCTTGTAGAGAAAAAGGTGTCATCTTTTCCTCTAGTTGCTTTGAAGGTTCTGTTTGACCTTAGCTTTTAGTCATCAGATTAGACCGTGTCTGCATATGTACCTTGTTTTTCTCTGCATCCTGAACCTGTTATGTTTTCTCAGTCACCAAATTTCCAGGTTTGGGGGGATTACTTTTTAAGATTTATTTTATTTTTCATTATGTGTGTATGCAGTGCCCATGGAGATGAAGACGGTATCACATCCTCTGTAGCTAGAGTCACAGGAGGTTGTGAGCTCCAGGATGTGGAAACTGGGCATTGTAAGGGCAAACAGTCTTAGCTGCTGAGTTGTCTCCCCAACCCCAGAGTATTATTTCTTCTGATAGCATTTTTAGCTCTACCTTCTTTAACCCATCCTTCTAACAACGTAATTACTAAAACAGTATGTAGTCCCACGGGGTTTTGAGACTTTTCCCAGTATGTTTTTTCTCTGTTACTCAGACTAGATGATTTCTGTGTCCTAACTCCCAGCTCTCTTTGGTCTCTCCCTAAGATTCTCCAGCAACTGGGCATTCTATTTCAACCACTGTGTTGAAATAGAAAATCTAAAATCCCCACTTTCTTTCTGCTTCTCTGTGTTCACTGAGGTATTATATTTCTTTGCTGATGGCTTTTATAATTCCAAGTATAATGGGTGTGTATAGTCAATCATGGGGGTTGTTTTCTTGATGACTACCTTAAAAGAAGGTACTTCTAACACCTTCATCTTTTCAGTATAGACATCTATTGATTGTTTACTTTCTTTTTTTTTTCCAACTTTTATTAGATATTTTCTTCATTTACATTTCAAGTGTTATCCAGAAAGTTCCCTATACCCTTCCCCCTCCTGGCCCTGCTTCCCTACCCACCCACTCCCACATCTTGGCACTGGCATTCCCCTGTACTGGGGCATATAAAGTCTGAATGACCAAGGGGTCTATCTTCACAATGATGGCCAACTAGGCCATCCTCTTCTATATATGCAACTAGAGACATGAGCTCAGGGGGGTACTAGTTAGTTCATGGTTATTCTTCCACCTATAGGGCTGAAGACCCATTCAGCTCCTTGGGTACTTTCTCTAGCTCCTTCCTTGAGAACCCTGTGTTCCATCTAATAGCTGACTGTGAGCATCCACCTCCATGTTTGCCAGGCACTGGTATAGTCTCCCACGAGTCAGCTATATCAGGGCCCTTACAGCACTATCTTGCTGTCATATGCTATAGTGTCTATGTTTGGTGGCTGATTGTAGGATGGATCCCTGGCAGCCTCAGTCATTGGGTCCATCCTTTGGATTCAGCTTCACACATGATCTCTGTAACTCCTTCAATGTGTGTTTTGTTCTTAATTCTAGGAAGGGGTGACGTGTCCACATTTTGATCTTCCTTCTTCTTGAGTTTCATGAGTTTAGTAAATTGTATCTTGGGTAGTCTAGGTTTCTGGGCTAATATCCACATATCAGTGAGTACAGGTTATGTGAGCTCTTTTGTGATTGGGTTACCTCACTCGGGATGATAGCCTGCAGATCCATCCATTTGCCTAGGAATTTCATATACTTATTGTTTTTAACAGCTGAGTAGTACTCCATTGTGTAAATATACCAATTTTTTTGTATCCATTCCTCTGTTGAGGGACATCTTGGTTTTTTCCAGCTTCTGACTATTATGAATAAGGATGCTGTGAACATAGTGGAACATGTGTCCTTATTACCAGATGGAATATCTTCTGTATATATGCCCAGTAGAGGTATTGCAGGATCTTCCAGTAGTACTATGCCCAATTTTCTGAGGAACCACCAGACTGATTCCAGAGTGGTTGAACAAGCTTGCATTCCGACCGACAATGGAGGAGTGTTCCCCTTTCCCCACATCCACGCCAGCATCTGTTGTCACCTGAATTTTTCATCTTAGCCATTCTTACTGGTGTGAGATGGAATCTCAGGGTTGTTTTGATTTGCATTTCCCTGATGATTAAGGATGTTGAGCATTTTTTCATGTGCTTCTCAGCCATTCGGTATTCCTCAGTTGAGAATTCTTTGTTTAACTCTGTGCCCCACTTTTTAATGGGGATATTTGATTTTCTGGTGTCCACCTTCTTGAGTTCTTTATATATATTGGATATCAGTCCCCNGTCTGTTGCTGTACCAGTACCATGCAGTTTTTATTACGATTGCTCTGTAGTACAGCTTGAGGTCAGGCATGGTGATTCCACCAGAGGTTCTTTTATTGTTGAGAAGAGTTTTTGCTAGTCTAGGTTTTTTGTTATTCCAGATGAACTTGCTAATTGTCTTTTCTAGATCCTTGAAGAATTGAGTTGGAATTTTGATGGGAATTGCATTGAATCTGTAGATAGCTATAGGCAAGATAGCCATTTTTACTATATTGATTCTGCCAATCCATGAGCATGGGAGATCCTTCCATCTTCTGAGACCTTCCTCAATTTCTTTCTTCAGAGACTTGAAGTTCTTGTCATACAAATCTTTCACTTCCTTCGTAAGAGTCACACCAAGATATTTTATATTGTTAGTGACTATTGTGAAGGGTGATTTTCCCTGATCTCTTTCTCAGCCAGTTTATCCTTTGTATAGAGAAAGGCCATTGATTTGTTTGAGTTAATTCTATATCCAGCTACTGCACTGAAGCTGTTTATCAGGTTTAGGAGTTCTCTGGTGGAGTTTTTGGGGTCACTTATATATACTATCACATCATCTGCAAATAGCGATAGTTTGAGTTCTTCCTTTCCAATTTGTATCCCCTTGACCTCCTTTTGTTGTCGAATCGCTCTGGCTAGGACTTCAAGTACTATATTGAATAGGTAGGGAGAAAGTGGGCAGCCTTGTCTGGTCCCTGATATTAGTGGGATTGCTTCCAGTTTCTCTTCATTTAGTTTGATTTTGGCCACTCGTTTGCTGTAGATTGCTTTTATCATGTTTAGGTATGGGCCTTGAATTCCTGATCTTTCCAAGAACTTTATCATGAATGGGTGTTGGATTTTGTCAAATGCTTTCTCAGCATCTAAAGAGATGATCATGTGGTTTCTATCTTTGAGTTTGTTTATATAGTGTATTACGTTGATAGATTTCTGTATATTAAACCATCTCTGCATTCCTGGGATGAAGCCTACTTGGTCATGATGAATGATCATTTTGATGTGTTCTTGGATTCCGTTGGTGAGAATTTTGTTGAGTATTTTTGCGTCGATATTCATAAGGGAAATTGGTCTGAAGTTCTCTATCTTTGTTGTGTCTTTATGAGGTTTAGGTATCAGAGTAATTGTGGCTTCATAGAATGAATTGGGCAGTGTACGTTCAGATTCTATTTTGTTGAATAATTTGAGAAGAACTGGAAGAAGGTCTTCTTTGAAGGTCTGATAGAACTCTGCACTAAACCCATATGGTCCTGGGCTTTTTTTGGATGGGAGACTATTAATGACTGCTTGTATTTCTTTAGGAGATATAGGGCAGTTTAGGTCATTAATGTGATCCTGGTTTAACTTTGGAACTTGGTATCTGTCTAGAAAGTTATCCATTTCATCCAGATTTTCCAGTTTTTTTGAATATAACCTTTTGTAGAAGGATCTGATGGTGTTTTGAATTTCCTCAGGATCTGTTGTTATGTCTTCCCTTTCATTTCTGATTTTGTTAATTCGGATGCTATCCCTGTGCCCTCTAGTGAGTCTGGCCAAGGGTTTATCTTGTTGACTTTGTCAAAGAACCAGCTCCTGGTTTGATTGATTCTTTGGATAGTTCTTTTTTCTTTCCACATGGTTGATTTCACCCCTGAATTTGATTATTTCCTGCCGTCTACTCCTCTTAGGTGACTTTGCTTCCATTTGTTCTAGAGTTTGCAGATGTGCTGCCAAGCTACTGGTGTAAGCTCTCTCCATTTTTTTTTTTTGTAGGAACTCAGAGCTATGAGTTTACCTTTCAGGAATGCTTTCATTGTGTCCCATATGTTTGGGTATGTTGTAGCTTCATTTTCATTAAACTCTAGAAAGTCTTTTATTTCTTTCTTTATTTCTTCCTTGACCAAGTTATCATTGAGTAGAATGTTGTTCAGTTTCCAAGTGAATGATGGTGTTCTGCTACTTATGTTGTTATTGAAGAGCAGCCTTAGTCCATGGTGATCTGATAGGATGCATGGGACAATTTCAATATTTTTGATTCTGTTGAGGCCTGTTTTGTGGCCAATTATGTGATCAATTTTGGAGAAGATGCCATGAGGTGCTGAGAAAAAGGTATATCCTTTTGTTTTAGGATGAAATATTCTGTAGATATCTGTTAAGTCCTTTTGTTTCATAGCTTCCGTTAGTTCGACTGAGTCTCTGTTTAGTTTCTGTTTCCAGGATCTGTCCATTGACGAGAGTGGGGTGTTGAAATCTCCCACTATTATTGTGTGAGATGTAATGTGTGTTTTAAGCTTTACTAAAGTTTCTTGAATGAAAGTGGCTGCCCTTGCATTTGTAGCATAGATATTCAGAATTGAAAGTTCCTCTTGGAAGACTTTGCCTTTGATGAGTATGAAGTGCCCCTCTTTGTCTCTTTTGATAATTTTGGGTTGAAAGTCTATTTTATTCGATATTAGAATGGCTACCCCAGCTTTTTTCTTCGGGCCGTTTGCTTGGAATATTGTTTTCCAGCCTTTCACTCTGAGGTAGTGTCTGTCTTTATCCCTGAGGTATGTTTCTTGTAGACAGCAAAATGTTGGGTCCTGTTTGTGTAGCCAGTCTGATAGTCTATGTCTTTTTATCGGAGAATTGAGTCCATTGATATTAAGCGATATTAAGGAATAGTAATTGTTGCTTCCTGTCATTTTTGTTTTTAGAGTTGGGATTCTGTTCTTGTGGCTGTCTTCCTTTAGGTTTATTGAAGGATTACTCTCTTGCTTTCTCTAGGGCAGAGTTTCCGTCCTTGTATTGGTGATTTTCTGTTATTATCCTTTGAAGGGCTGGATTTGTGGAGAGATATTGTGTGAATTTGAATTTGTCGTGGAATACTTTGGTTTCTCCATCTATGGTAAATGATAGTTTTGCTGGGTATAGTAGCCTGGGCTGGCATTTGTGTTCTCTTAATGTCTGTATAATCTCTGTCCATGATCTTCTGGCTTTCATAGTCTCTGGTGAGAAGTCTGGAGTAATTCTAATAGGCCTGCCTTTATATGTTACTTGACCTTTTTCCCTTACTGCTTTTAATATTCTGTCTCTATTTAGTGTGTTTGTTGTTCTGATTATTATGTGTCGGGGGGAATTTCTAATCTGGTCCACCCTATTTGGAGTTCTGTAGGCTTCTTGTATGTTTATGGGCATCTCATTCTTTAGGTATGGAAAGTTTTCTTCTATAATTTTGTTGAAGATATTTGCTGGCCCTTTAGTTTGTGAGTCTTCCTTCTCATCTACTCCTATTATCCTTAAGTTTGGTCTTATTGCGTCCTGGATTTCCTGGATATTTTGCGTTAGGATCTTTTTGCATTTAGCATTTTCTTTGATTGTCGTGTCTATGCTCCCTATAGAATCTTCTGTGCCTGAGATTCTCTCTTCTATGTCTTGTATTCTGTTGCTGATGCTCATACCTATGGTTCCTGATTTTTTTCCTATGGTTTCTATCTCCAGGGTTATCTCCTTTTGGATTTTCTTAATTGTTTCAACTTCCATTTTTAGGTCCTGGATGGCTTTGTTGAGTTCAATCGCCTGTTTTGTATTATTTTCCTGTATCTCTCTAAGTTTTTTATCTGTGATTTCCTGCATTTCCTTCTTATAGTCCTCCATCATCATCATGACGAGTGACTTTATATCCATGTCCTGCTTTTCTGGTGTGCTGTTGTATCTAGGACTTGATGTGGCGGGTGAGTCTGGATCTGGTGATGCCAAGTTCCCTTGGATTCTGTTGCTTCGGTTCTTATGCTTGCCTCCTGCCATCTCTGCCCGAGGAGACCTGGCGTTGGTGCAGACCAGAAAGGACCGGCTGTTCTGCCCTGGGCCTTTATCAATCTCCTGGCTGGTGTCTCAAGTTCCACGAGATTGGGCCGGAACAGAGGCTGTGTTTCCCTGCTCACCTGAGATCCCGAGATAGCTTGGGGAGTCTAGGAGAGTGCACAGGGCCTGCGGCCCTAGCCCCGAGCTCCCGATGTGATCTTAAAGTTTTGGGGTGTGGAGAGCACAGGACAGGCCCTAGCTGCATATGCTGGGCTCAGAGGAAAGATGGCGTGGTGGGGGGTGTTCTGGCTGGGAGAGGCCCAGCCTTCTGTGGGGCGAAGTTTCTTGGTTCCTGCCCCTGCGGGCAACCGCTCCCCCACTGCTCCCAAAACCACCCGTGCACTCCACTCACGGGTAACCCCGATGTGATCTTAAAGTCCTGGGGTGTGGGGAGCACAGGACAGGCCTTAGCTGCGTCCGCTGGGCTCAGAGGAAAGATGGCAGGCGTTGTTTACTTTCATTGCATCTAAGATATTCCTGACTCTTGGTATGAGGAGTCATTTTCCCATTGATATATGAACACTTTTATATTTATAAAACTCTGTGTCTTATTTTGATATACAACATGTGGGGAGGGATATGGTGTATATGTGGTGTGTATGTGTGTAGTGTTTGCATGTGTAGTGTGTCATGTGTGCGGTGTGTGTTATGTGTGGTATGGAATATGTGGTATGTAGTGTATGTAGTGTATTTTATGGTCTGTAGTGGGGGGAGATGTGCATGTGTGTTGTGAAGGGCCTACACTTGTTCTGGGTGTGTGTGTATGCATGTGAATGCCAGAGGATACTGTCTTTTTACCTGTTTTTAGGACAGGGTATCTTATTATCCTGTACTCACCTGGAAATCCAAGAATGCCATATTTCCATCTCTTCAGTGCTCAAATTGAAAGCATACAGCACCACAAATATGTCCCATCATTCTCTGCCTTTTAAACATGAATTCTAGTAACTCAGGTCCTCCTATTGGTAAGGCAAGCACTTTCTTGACTAAACTATCTCTCCATCCCAATTTGGTCTTTTTGTTTTAACTAGATTTCTCTGATTCTGTTTCAGTTGAGGAAGGATTTGGTGTGACTTGTAATCAAGAGGAGATGGAAAGATAGGTGTTAGAATGGAGAGATGGTTTGATGGTTAAGAGCACTAAACATTCTTCAGAGTGCCCAGGTCCATGTGGTGGCTCATAATCATTTGTAAATCTAATTTCAGAGGATCTGATGGTACACAGACATATATGCAAGCAAACCACCTACACACATAAAATAAAAATAAATAAATCTAACAAAATAATGTTTTAAACAAAGGTTCCCCTTTGGGCCTTCACTGAAACCTCAGACAAAAGTTCCTTGATAGTATAAGGTTGAGGTTACGATCCAACTCCCCAGTGATTTCCTCTGATGCTCTGGTACAGATGCCTCATTATCACGGGGTCAGATGAACGTTTGACTCTATTAGGCCACCTCTAACATCACATTGGGAAAGCAGCAATTTTATTCTTGCTGGATGGGAGGAGCCATTGAGTGCTGGTCATTTGAGTGCCCTGGCACCCTACTTAGCCTCTGGGTATTAAGGATTAGGGTATTGTACTTCAGCAGCCATTTAAGTTTATAACATAAATCATGCACTTTTGAACATCCTAAGTGCCAGGAGCTGTCATCCCTTGAAGCTATGTTTGATTTTTCTGTCACTCAACGGCCCCTCCCACTCAGCCACAATAAGACTACTGCCTTCCCAATGGGATGTGGGAGATGGCCTAATAGAGTCAGACTTTCATCTGACCCCATGATAGTGAGGCAAGTGTACCAGGGCAGTGTTCCAGTTGTTCAAGAGTCAAGGGAGATATAGAAATGTACAGGCACAACTAGATATCCCAGTGTATCCTCATGCTTGGCTCTAAAAGAACACTGTGAGCAAACCACCTCAGTGGTGATCTTGTATGAACCTTCTCAACAATGAGCAATTTCCCATAATAAGCCAAATTAGTTTCAGGCTGAATTTGGGGTAAGTTATAGAATTTGGTATCAAATCAACATTCTTTTCCTTAGTTTTTTGGTGTATTTTCTTGACTTCTAATGATATTAGACTTTGTTTGAGGGTCAACCTGAAAATACTATACTGCAACTATGTAGTGGAATATGTATGGTTTCTCCAACCTCCCCTTGAAAGCTCCAAAACTACAGAATCCTCTGATTCTTTTTGCCATTCCAAATACATCACACTATCTTTGCAGAAACCTTTGTGTTGGCATTTCCCATACAGAGAGAATCCGAGTGCACGTGGCTTACTGCCCGGAAGCCCCTGCTTGAGTAAACATAGCCTCTGACATTTGTGTTCCCATCACTGTGTTGTGCTTCATTATCAATGTTCTCATCGCCTTGAATAAGTGTTTGTGCCACTTCCTGTCCTTGAATCACATTCCTCTAAGTGTCTTGTCATTTTTTGTTTGTTTAGTTTATGCAAGTAGGTGTTTGTTCTTTGCTTTCTGCAGCCATCATTGCCATCCCCTTCCCATAGCCCAGGAAAGTGGGTGGGCAGGCAGAATCACTTGCAGAGTGACAGTGTGCCCCTTCCACACTCAAGATCCAAGAACATAAGCTTTATTAACTCACAGTAAAGGAAAAATTAGTAACTACAACAGTACCATCCTGTTTACATACCTGTAAGTATGAAATCCCAAGCAGAGCATCAAGACTCACAGACCTAATCCACTGAGTGGGAAATACTACAATAGCTGCTAAGAAACTGGCTGTGAATACCAGCCAGACCCAAAGGCTCCTCTGCATGATCTCCTTCCTTTCCCCAGTTGAACTGGGGATGGGGACCAGGCTGCAGTGTAATAGCATAATCAAAAAGATGACTTTTGATAGACAGCTTTGTAAAGTGCTTGTTTAACAGTTCTCAGTTATATGAATTACATGGAAACATTGTATGCTGTTACATAACCTTAGTTTCAGTAAAATTGGATAATAATACTAATCACCTCTTAACACAAGGAGGTAATGCATGTGAGATGTCTTGGGACATTTCACATGTTTGGTGATACCTAGTGTTTATTAATTGCATTCACTGTGCCCACTTGGTGAGAATAATAAGTAGGATAAGCTTCATGTCCTCACCAATTCAAAAATAGGAGCAGGGGGAGGGCTCAGTTGGTAAAGTGCCCATATGGACAGGAGGATCTGAGTTCAGATTTCCAGCACCCACAAAAAAATCCATGAGGAATAATTGTAAGCCCCAGAACTGGAGGGGCAGAGGCGAATAGAGGCTGATGGTTCCTGGAACTCATTGGCCACCTAGCCTAGCCAAATCAATATGCTTCAGGTTTAATGAGAGAACAATTAAGGAAGACACTAGTGTCAGCATCTGGCCTCCACCTGGACATACACAGTGCACATGTGCACACATGTGTGCACACACACACACACACACACACACACACGCAAACATGTACATACACCACACAAAAACAATTCCAACATCTATGTAATCCTGAATTAAAACTGGCCTGTCAAAAGAAAAAAATACATCAGAAAAACATGTCTAACATTAAGAACTGGCAGAACAAAGAAGTCTGATTCACCTTCGGACAGAGTCATTTCAAAATTAATCAGCAGAGTAGCTTTCAAGCAGACTTTATTGATTTTCTCATGCAGATTGTATATTAAGGTACAGAAGCTGCCAATTATTTTACCAGAGAACCAAGTAGGAATGCAGAAATCAACCCCTGTCAGCTTTCAACCTCAAACCTCAGATCATTCTCTCTGGCATGTAGCTGGCCATGCCAAGTGAGGTCACTCAGGAGACAACTCAGAATATAATCCTGTGTTTACCATGGCTTCCAACTACCAAACAAGAGAATAGAAAATTTTATGGTAGTAGAGAACAGCCAAACTTCCCATAAGGACTTCCAGTCTTCTCAACTGGCAGGAAAGTGACAAAGATTCTAAAAGTTTCTTAAAAAGACAGATGAGTCTGAGGAATAAGCATTTGCCTTTGACATTACACAAATCAGGTCCATGAGGCTATGACATTGTGGTCACCGTCATGTGAGTAACTGTTTGCACCTTGCACTAATACAGGCTAAAGACCTCATAACTTTCCCTCCAATTCTCCATGACTCAAACATCTTTAATGTTCATAAAACTAGAAAATGGTTCATTATGCTAAGATAGCTAATTGGACATATAAAATATGTTGTTTATTTTGCATTGCATATTGCCAACTAGTAGATTCAAGTATTTTATTTTTAAATTACCTCTTGTTTGGAATCCAGCAAAATATTTTCATCTAGATGATGTTCCATCTTACTATGGGTTTCTTTATTTATCATTTCCCTTAAGAGCTCTAAAACAGGAGAGTGTACAGCTCATGCTAAACACCCTTTACTTCCCATAGGCGGCAAAATCTTACAGGCATTTTTCAGATGATTGGCTTTTGGTGCTTTCGAACTAATAACAAATTAATAAACATTGATTATTCTCTTCAGAACAAGCTTGCTGTGCACCTGTGTCATAGAACTTAGGCAATTCCTCTGTTTTAATTTTGAGAGCAGGATCATTGTCCCTGGTGCTTATATATCTCTTTGAGTAATTTCTCAATATAAATAACAGCTAGCACTCCCCTTTATATTTATTGTGAACTCTCATCTTTTAATATTCTTTTCAAATAAATTTTGTTTCCTTAAAATCAGGAATAAAGTAGTTTTTGGCAAACCACCAGATACCAGTACAAACATCTCCACCAGCCCCATGCATACCCTCTTACCTTCCTCTTGTTATCCTTGCCAGCCTGGTCTGGAAGGCCACTTGATACCCTCTCACCAGTGGGTATCTTCTTTCACTCTCTCGCCCATGGGGTGGCATTGCTGCCTTCTGTTTGCACACAGGGAACTCGGCCTGGGCCTGACGGTTCTGCTCTCCACAGGCAGGCAGCCACATTCAGACCCTGATGGGGTCACAGAGCCTTCAGCACCGCAGCCGGGAGCAGCAGCCATATGAAGGGAACATCAACAAAGTGACCATTCAGCAGTTCCAATCGCCATTGCCCATCCAGATCCCCTCATCACAGGCTACCCGGGGACCTCAGCCTGGACGGTGCTTAATTCAAACGAAAGGGCAGAGGAGTATGGACGGTTATCCCGAGCAGGTAAGGACTAGTCTTATAACAGTAAATAAACATTCAGAAAGTTAAACAACTCCATATTGCATGTTGGTCCTTTACACATGATGCTCTTCATAGGAACTGATCATTGCCTCCAGTGGTTATGGGCAATAACACATCGGTAAAATGCCCTTTCAAAGCATGCAAAATGCAATAGTCTTCCAGTCCTGTCCTTTCTTCCCACTGCCCACCCCAATTCAACTCTTCAGAACGGGTTTGAGTGTTACAAAGCAGCTCTTTGGATGGGGTATGTTGACTAAGGCCCCTGGTGAAGTGCAGGGTCTGAAAGGTAAGCTATTATCCCATCCTCATTTGCAGGAAAACATTTTAGTCCTATTTTCTGGTTGTTGAATAGTACGGAGTATAGAAAACTCTAACAAATTAGAAGAGAAATATTTCAGATGTTCCAAAAGGTGTTGATCATTGTGATGTAGCAAAATCTTAATAACAAGAATGATTGTTCTTCTGCCCTAACTAGAATTGAAAACTCACTCTTTACTGTAGAATGTTCTCCTTCCTTGATACCAGAAAAAAAAATGTGCCCTGATAGGAATCTCAGAGAGGAGACAACATGATCTAGCACATACAATTAATCCCTCTTACTTCATTATTCAGATTACTATAGGCAAAACTCTGGGGCAATATTCATCCCTCACATGGTTTATAAAGGGTCTGCTCTGTTATCATCTAGATCTGTACATGTTAGTCAACCTTGTATTCTGAACACACCAGTTAATATTAACTTCTTTCTCCAGATTTTCTCTGGGTGTTGCTAAGAGCCATTTATCCCTGGGACTACAGCTGCTTCAAACATTGGCTCTTTCTTACACCTGCTCTGTATCAATCATCCTCAGAATCATAGATGCTCAAGATGTTTCTCTTTCCCTTTCCTTGATCCAGGCTACATGTTGGATTTAATGTGTGGCAAGCCAGGCAGGCACCTGTAGTCAGATAATGATGTATAGCTACTGATTCTCTAGAGGTTCTAAAAAGTTAATGAAATTTAAATTATGCTTTAACAAAGGCTCTGTACATATCTGGCTCTGCAGGAAAAACTACCCTCCATCAAAAAGTTGACATTACAGGAATAATTAACCACAAGTTTAGCAAGCACCCTAAAGCAGAGTGTACCTCACCTGATAAACTGTGAGGCACACAGAACATGATTACTTCTCTCCCTTTTTGCCTTCCCTAACCTCTGTTCTTCCTCATCAAGCTCTGTAGCTCAAGAAATAGGAGCTAGAGAAAGTACCCAGGAGCTGAAGGGGTCTGCGACCCTATAGGTGGAACAACAGTATGAACTAATCACTACCCCCAGAGCTTGTGTCTCTAGCTGCATGTGTAGCAGAAGATGGCCTNGGAAAGGAAAGGAAAGGAAAGGAAAGAAAAGAAAGCTAAGAAGCCGGGTCTCAGAATCTGCAGTTCCTTTACTATTATTAGCCTTGTGACCCTGCCCAAGTCATTCACTCCTTTTAAGGGTTCTGTTTCTTTCTCTAAATTGAAAATAACAACACCTGTCAATAACTTTCAGATGGTTTTGGTGAGGACTGGGAGAAAATAGCCCAACCGTTCAGTATGTGCTATCTTAATTATATCATTGCCTTTTAACCTAAAAATTAGAAATTTTCTCCTGTTTTTCTTTTCCTTTCCTCCAAAGGGTAAGCACGCAAGGACTTATTGAAAAATACAAAAAAGTGGCTCCTGAAAATGTGTTGCCCTATAATTTTCTTAGCATGTACTAATTGTATTTATTAGGAGGGTTCTCACACACTGAACTAATGTAATACAATAATTTAGCACAGCTTACTGTATCCACCTTCACTCTGCTAATATCCAAACTCTAGAAAACATTGTTCCATGTTCATGTTGATTTTTTGAAGCCTCAATATAAGGCTCATCTTCCTGTCTCTGGCTTACTTCACTTAACATAGGGTTGTCCTATTCTATCCACCTCACTCCAAATTACCAGGGTTTCATTCTGTAGAGTCAAGTCACATTCCACTGACCATAACTATGCATCTCCCATTTTCTTTGTCTGTTCATCCAGGCATAGCTCTGTGGTAAACACGGATGTGCAGGCTTCTCTTTGGTATGATTAGTACACTTCCTTTGACTACTTGCCCAGAAGTGAGACAGCTAAAGAGGACAGAGGCTTCACTCTTCTCCATAATGTACTAAATTACATGTGCATGCATGACACAAGAGGGCCTCTCTTTCAATGTCACCACCATTTGTTAGTTTATTGTTTATAAAAACCATTCTAAGGAACTAAAGATGTTATTTCCTTGCAAATTTTGATAAGTAATGGGTCATTTTAATAGGCTTTTGTAAGCCTTTTTTCTTATATCATTTAACATAATATAGCTTTCTTCAGGCACTCCAAGAGCTGCAAACTTCCCCTGAAGTCTTGCACACACTTCCAGCAGGTTATAAGACAGCACCCAACTCAAAGAAATGTCTGAGGTCACCATCTCTCAGCCACTGCTTCATGGGCTTCTTGTATGATGAAATCATTTTTCAGGATTGCTCACAAACTTTCATCCTGAGTACCCAGTGTCCAGTCTCTCTATCCACACCATTCCCTTAATGACAGCATTCAGTCCCAAGCTGAATGATTCTCAACTCTCTATCTCCAGTCCTGGCCCTCCCTCCTGTACTTCAGCTGTCTGAATACACTGGCTGAGCTATGTCTTCCACCACTCTCCACTTGGGTTTTCCAAGCACTTGATAAACATGGTCAAAAGAGCTGTCAACTTTCTTCACCTGCCCTTTCTTCCACACCCCTGCCTTTCTCAAGATGTCCATTTCCCATTCAAGGGCCTTCTATTCTGCCTTCTGCTATGATCAAAAGTGTCTTATTCCTCTTTTCTCACCTCCAATTCAAAACACCTCTATCATGAATATCCTAAGCTTCTCAGCTTCCTGTCCACCTATACTCCTCCCACTCCAACTACTCCTGAAACCTCCTAAATGGTCTCTTTCCAGTGTACCGCCCTCTGATCTGTTCTGCTGCCAGACCTAGCTTTTTTTAATGAAATCTATGCCATGACACTTCTCTACTTAAAATGGTTTATTGGCTTTCAATAAATAAGCTATTTACACACATGTACCCTCATGCATGCACACATGGGCACATACAACAGTATCTATACAACAACAGCAGCAACAACAACAACAAATATGACTCTAGCTCATAAAAGCTGTACATAAATAACATGGAAGGTGTGGTTCCTGGCTTCCCTCAGGTCCCCATGAAACCACAAACAATAGACCCAATTTCTTTTATGGGGATAATTTCCATAAGTAGATTCCAGTCATCCTTTTTAAAGGAAGTGATTATATTTAATTTATATCACTGAAAATCTAGAATGTGCTAAAACGCTAAGGAAAACAGTGCTGCCAGTACCAGCTCTAGGGAGCATTCTCAGTACATTTTTAACAATTTAAATAGTAAAGATCTTGCTTGTTTCACTGTGACAAACAGACATCAGCTGTGATCTGCAGCTCAGCTATTTCTAGAATGCTCACATGGATCAGATTGATGGGTGGTGACTGGGGCCTCCTAAAGCCTCTGGGATGGAGGATTTCTCTTGTGATGAGGGGTTTCACCTGCCTGCTGTTGCCCAAGGAAGAGAGAAAAAAACCCATAGACAAGAGAAGCTGAAAGGAACTGAAACACAGTGTTTTTACAAAAGACCCTGAAGTTAATAAATAGCTTATTTATTAACTTATTTCAATAGATTGCTGAATTTGTTTTCAACCTTTAAAGGATAGTATAATGTGCCCATGGGTCTAGCCCCTGCTTGTACCCTTACAGAATAGTACAATGTCCGTGAGGGTCTAACCCCTGCTCACATTGCTTTCTCTTCCTTACTGATCTGTCTTTTGGTCATGATGATCTTTCTGTTTTTAACTACATTATACATATAATTTACATCCCATAAACTAGTGTATTTAA
This sequence comes from Mus minutoides, assembly GCA_902729485.2. Taxonomy (NCBI): domain Eukaryota; kingdom Metazoa; phylum Chordata; class Mammalia; order Rodentia; family Muridae; genus Mus; species Mus minutoides. The sequence continues at coordinate 1,496,796 of LR749577.1, forward strand.
AGTATCCAGGTTGTATATTAATATTTATATAGCTGAGAAGCATCACTGTAATATAATTTTAGAATATTCCCATCCTTCAAAAGGAAATCATTAGCCGTGACTTTCCATGCTCACTCCTTTCATCTTTTGTCCATATGAGTGTGCATGTTTGTGTGTGTATGTGTCAATGTGAGTGTACATGAGTGAGTCTGTGTGTGTTCATGTCTGTGTGTGTCCATGTGGGTGTGCACACATGAGTGTGTGTGTATCTGTGTGTGTATGTGTGTGTTTGTGTCCATGTTCTTCATTGTACACAGTACTGGGATTTCACAAGGATGTTTTTATATAAAAAATAATAGTTTCTTCCTTTCCATAACCTTTCTTCCCCTCTTTCCACCCCCTTCCCATAATACTCTTCTTCCCTGAGATCAGTGGTCCTCAATCTTCCTAATGATTGCAACCCTTTAATATAGTCCTCATATTGTGATGAGCCCCCAACCATAAAATTATTTTTCTTGTTACTTCCTATATGAAGTTTGGTACTATTATGAATCATAGTTTAAAGATCTGTTTTCTCGTATTTCTGGTGGTCTTAGGTGACCCCTGTGAAATGGTTGTTTGACAGCCCCTAAAGGGGTCTCAACACACAGGTTGAGAACCACTGCTTTAGATAGTTCTGCATCTACCTTGTGCCATATGTATATATATGACTTTATGTGTCTATAAAAAAAATCTAAGATCCACAAATGAGGGAAAGTGCATGCACCTGTGAGCAAATACATGGGATGTTTTTCTGTCATTTTCTAACTAATAAATAGTAGTAAAGAGGGAAAGTGCTACGTAAAATACAGCTACATGTTCCCTCCAGCTACATCAAACTGTTTTATATTCATACTAATATGTTTTCAGTCATGTAAATTATAAACTATTATATATTAATTTTTGCTACCCTATAAAAACTAACTTTAACAAATCTAGATCATTAGAAGGAGTAGTTGCAATTAAGTGTATCTTTAAAGTGAAATATGAAAAAGTGTTCCTTGCAATTGCACTTACTTATAATTTAGAAATTACTGACTGATGAGTTGAAAATATAAATCACATTAATGGAAGATATTTTGCCCTTGTGCTACAAGAGAACCACAAGCCAGTCAGATATCACTTTAGGAACAAGAACAGTAAGTATACTAAGACCGGTGCCTCTGAATAGGATTAGTTCATCCAAAGTCTGGTACCTGGAGTACATCTTAATTAAGTATGAAATGTGATTCGTATTTATCTTAAACCATCTAAGAGGAGAGACTTAGAGACGTGTTTAAAATAGAAAGATAAAGAGTGCTTTGGGCATTGGAGTTTAACAGGTTAAGAGGGTGAGTGAGTGCTAGCCAGAGGCATAAAGTTGCTTGATCAGCCAGTCATCCGGTCATCTTTAAGAACTTTTCTCTGTGTGTTTATTTAATTACAAAGCTCATGCCAGTGTGTACCCCACTGTTTTTTTTCCTTGACTTAGTCACCTAACTGCTGCTGTCTGGTACCACAGGGCTCCCCTGCCTGCTCTGTACCTATCATTTATGAATCTCTTTTCATTTAACAACAGAATGCTGCCTCTTAGTCACAAGGCTGCCATCATCTGGGATCACCTGCCCCATATTCAAAGCCAGTATTTTCCCTCACTAGCAACTCAGCCTCAGCTAAGAATCACCCAGATACCCTCATCTGTTGAGGTTTCCGGATGTTCTGGTAGCTTTCTGTCTACAGATGTTCTGTCTACAGCCTACATTAACATAAACACCCATTCCACTGAATTGCGGCCTCTGCCAACAGTAGGCATCTATCTAAAACTGATAACTCTCACTCTCTCACTCTCTCACTCTCTCCTAAGAGAGTAACAGCATAGAAGCTAGACCAAATTCTCCACAGCCCTGGGCACTATTCCTGCCCAGTCTCTGTCTCATGAACCACACTCTCTAACCTCATGACCATAAAGTTTTCCCTCTATTCCTCCCTCTCTCATCTCAGCAACTGCTACAAAACTCAATTCCTCCCCCCCCCCGCCCCCAGTGCTTCACTTCCATTTCAACCTCCTATTTGTGGATCCTTTCTCAAACTAAAAGCCCTAACATCCCTAATGCTACCAGGCCTTTCAAAGGTGTCCTCCATAACCATATTTAAATTTCTATCTCTGCTTTCTCTCATTGTCTGTACAGTCTTTTCTAAGTAGCCTGGACATGTGTATAGAATGACAGATACGGCCCAGTATGCTCCTGAGGTATACAGGGCATCTAAAGCCACTTTCTGACATATGGAGGCATAGAGAGACATTACCCCTTTAATGGAGTTTGTGTTGTTTACACGAGATCAACATGGGTTCACTATGAAACATGGGTGAATTGCAAACCTCGTTGGAAAATATTTAGTTGTAATGACTAGTTGGTGACTTTTTGTGTCTTTTTTTTCTTAGTTCTGTGTGAGAATAGAAAAGAATCCTGGGCTTGGATTTAGTATCAGCGGTGGAATTAGTGGGCAAGGAAATCCTTTCAAACCTTCTGACAAGGTAAGAAGTGAATTCCTTATTGACAGTCTTAGTGTCAAATGTTATCTTCCACTGATGCAATGGTGTAAGGAAGCTTGTGGGTATGTTTGCTGTTAGGAAGCTTGTGGGTATGTTTGCTGTGCTGATTGATCTAGCTAACCATGAAGCCAGTCAGAAGCTGAACCGTGTTTGTACAGGGAAAAATGAATCTCATATAGTGCTTGAAGAAAACAGAGCAGGAGGAACAAACTTTTAATCTTTCTATTTGAAAAGAAATGGTTTTTGGAACTATTCTCATGATTAGTTTCCATGGAGTTAGTGTGAGTGTGTGTGTGTGTGTGTGTGTGTGTGTGTGTGTGTGTGTGTGCATGTGTGTTTACCTATTTGTTTTGACTTTAAACTTGTATGTGCTAAAGAAATCTATGTAAGCAATTTATAAGGATTTTTCCAAAGATTTATTTGTAAATTGTTCATTTGTTACTTAGAAAAATGTTTTCTTATAGCAACAAAATGATCCCACCTTGACTGGGTTTTCAGGCCAGCAGCTGACCTCAATCCACCAGACTTGCAAAGGGTTTCGTCAACAGAATTTTGAAAATGAAAAATCACAGAAAATAAATTTTATAAGAAAATTGAAGTTAGCATTAGCAGAGGAACAAGACCCTCATCTCATTGGATAAATGTGTACCCTCCTCGCTCTCTGCAGGCCAGTCTGACTCCAGGGTGGACAGTCTAATTTTCTATCCTGAGCCTACTCTCCTACCGTTAATGCTTAACAATCTCATACTGAAATCAGTGCAGATAAATTCACTGAATTACAGTGACCTACCTTTGATCTCACCAAACTACATTGTCTTAAGTGTCTGCAGGTACAGACCTTTTCAATGCACTGCTATTACAGAGGTAGCTCACAGATTGATTGCTGAAAATAAAGTCAACTTCTGAGGAAATTTTGAATGTAGGACTGCCTTAGTGGCTACAGCACTGGGCTTGCATCCCTGACATCCAGAGTTTAGATTCCTAGCACTCACATAAAAGCCATAGGCATAGCAGGCAGCCTGTAATCGCCAATGCAAGGTGCAGAGACAAGCTGATAGCAAGAGCTGAATCTGAAAATTCTAGTTCAAGGATGAGACCTTAATTCAATATACAAGGTGAAATGATTAAGGAAAACATCCAAAGTCAACTTTGAGCCTAACAAGCATACATACACAATGTGGGCCAAACACATAAGAAAACACACACAAACACATGCATTGACTCCCCTATCTGGAGATTTCTAAAGCCTAAAGCAAGACCTTCATCCTGTATTTTTCTAACCTTCTTCTCAGCCATGACACTTCCTACATTCTTTCTATCCTTCCTCCATTCTAAAGAAGGGTAGTAAAGGTTGGGTAGATTTTTTTTCATGTAGTGATATACAGCAGGAAGGAGATATATAACATATATCATAACAGAAATGATGCTGACTAGTAAAATTAAAAGGGTTGATGGTCTAGTTGGGGTAACTACTTATTTAGTCTGATAAATTATCAATAAAAGTTAAAATTATCAGAAACATGCATGAGTGTTTAAACTTCATGATGTCCTGTCTTGTTCATCTTGATCCTCTCTTTTTAATTCTTATTGATGTATATACATTGTATAAAGTGATGAGTTGTAGTATCAATCTCCTGGCCCCTCTTCCTATCTTGTTTCATATATATATATATATATATATATATACACACATACATATACATACATACTCACTCTGTCAACAGACAACTGAGCTGATTGTATAATGTGACTATGAATAGTGCATATGTGGGTATCTCTGTGCTGTGCTACCAGTCCTTCAGGTGTAGCCCCAGGTGTGGTACAGCTGGGTCATGAGGTAACTCTGTTTTGTTCTTTTGTTTATATTTTTAGTTGGTTAGTTGGTTGGTTGGTTTGGTTTGGTTTTGGTTTCTATGGGATTTCTATACTGACTTCCCTAGTGGACTACTTGATGAGGGGTTGTTTAGATTTTCAGCTCTTTGTGTATTTGGGTACTAAACTTCTGTCAAAGGTGTTAACAGACTTTCTCTTCTTTAGGATGCCTCTCCACTTGTTGTTTCCTCCCTTGTGCAGAAGCTTTTAATTTCATGTAGCATCATTTGCCGCTCTTTAGTTCTCTCTCTATTGAAGGACTCAGAAATTCCTTCCCTATGTCCATCATAAGAGTTTCCACTATGCTCTGCTGTTTCAAAGTTTCTGTTCTTATGTTAAGGTCTTCAATTCACTTTGAGTTTACTTCTGTGCACAGTGAGAGGTAATGGATCCAATTCCATTTCCTGTGTGTCCAGTTTACTTAGCACAATTTACTACAGAGGTCACCTTTACCCTGGTCAACATTTCTGGCATCTTCATCAATATCCACATGACAGTAACAGTGTGGCTAACCACTCTTCTTGCCTTTGCCCTCATATCCCTTCCCTCAACTCTTTCATTAAAAACTTGACTACATAATCATCCTCTGGGTAGCTGCCCTTCAAAAGATGTCTCCCCTCCTTTCTCTCAGCATACGAAAATTTTCATTCTACTTTCAGTAGGTAGAAGTTTTTAAGTTAAGAATAACACATTACTAAGTAGGATGCTAGAATGATGTTCCGCTTCTGTTTAAGTGCAAAGACGGAGAACTTAGGCTTCAACATCAATTTCCTTCTAGAGTGCTATGAACACCTTATAAGCACTAATTCATCTTTTGTTTGGATGACTGTACTGAGACTCAATTCTGTGATCATATAATTTGCTCTTTGGGTTAAATGTAGCAGATAGAGAGTCTGAATTGTTTAATTCAGCTGTTGAAAGATCCTTCCTTGAAAGTACATTTCTCTGCCTGATTACACTCCAGCCCACTTTACAATCTAAATCATGTTTCCCTGTTATTGTAAAACTGATGGAAGTAGCCAGAATTTCAGGTCTATAGAACATTCTTCAAGTTAGAAATACTTTCCTTGGCAATCCAAACTTATGATGGAGTCTTGACTAACAAATGATCTAAAGATGTTGACTCCAATAATTTGCAGAAGAATTTAGTCTGCTCATTGAGAGAGGGTTTCATGTCTACATAACCCAGTTTCACTTCCTCAGCCTCATGTTCCACACTGATAAAGGTTCAGTATGATTTAGAATAAAACCCAGGGCTTGGGGAGAGAAGGTGGATAAAGTGCCTGCCTTGGAAACACAAGAACCTAAGGTCATTTCCCAGAACACACATTTTCAAAGCTATGCTTGGTGGCACAAATATATAATCCTAGCACTAGGGAAAGGGAGGTAGACAGATCTCAGGAACTTGATAGCCAACAGCTCTATCTTATTTGGAATGTAGCTCCAGGCCATGAGAGACCCCATCTCAAAAGGACTGCTTGAGGAATGAAGGGCATCTGAAGTTGTAGTCTAGCCTCCACACACACATCCACACATATGTATGTGTATGTGCACACACTGTACATGTGCACAAACAAACACACACAGAGATAGAGAGACAGAGGGAAAGGGAGGGACAGACAGAGAAAAAGAGACAGAGAGAAAACATATACCTATCCTCAAAAATGAACAGTAAGCATATGAAAATACACTAATATACAATTTTCTTCTATGTTAAAAAAGAAATTACCTTTTCATACGTGGACTAATTCACAGCTGGAGGTGAAATGTACCAAATTAAGTGGCAATTTAAATTCAACAGATAACGCCTGAGTCTGAAGAAGACATGTCCTAGAGACTCTAGTCTGCAGGGTAATGCATGTTCCCTTCCCGTGAACAAATCAGACATTAGCTATGTTCCTGGACACACTGTGCTGCTAAGCTTGCTGTCTCTTGCCTGCTGATAATCCTTGACCATCTCATGTTCTGAAAGCACTTGGAAGTTTTTATGCTATAATTACCGCAAAATGTATCTCATCCTGCTCAATATTATTGATGCTGTTGCAACAAATCCCAAGGGCAGATGGGTATAGAAGAACACACACACTGGTAACAAGCAGGGCAGATGGGTACAGAAGAACACACACACTGGTAACAAGCAGGGCAGGTGGGTATAGAAGAACACACACACTGGTAACAAGCAGGGAAGACATAGCAGTCCCTAAACTGGGGATGGGAGTACAGATTGGGCAAAAAGGAGGAGCTACATTACTTAGGGCACAAAATCTGTTCTGGGTTGCATGAGATTCATGCAGTAAATCACCTCAGACAAGTCAAGAAGTTTGCTGAGGCTTTAGATGGGTTCATGATTAAGTCTCACATGATTGACAGGCCATTTCATTCAGGACTGGAATATCTGGAGCAGCATTTGAAGCTAAGTTAACTTCCCTACAAGATCCAAGGTGGTCCTGAGGAAATGTCTCAGGGTCAAAGAATCAGCATGACACTGTCAAAACATTGTGTAGTTTATGAAAAAAAAACAATTTACTTAAAAAGATCACTATTTTGAACAAGAACCTCACAAAGTGTAAACTGTGTATATGTACTTGTGAGGAGAAAGTGGTGGAACATGGAGTCCAAACAGCTCTTTATGATGCCCACCTCTGCCATCTCAGTAAAGGGAATAGAAGCTGTAATCCATCTTTTCATCAGAGATAAACACTGCTGTCACAGTAGCAAAATGCTGCTTAAATGAAATATTTCAACCAAGTAAATCTAATGATAAGGCAGGAAAAAATAGCATTAATTATCATGTGCCAGGCATTTTATGAAGCTTATTCCATGTGTAACATCATGTGATTATCTTAGCAACATCTATTAGTCAGATAGTATTGTAATTGACATGTTACTGAGTCCCAGCACGGTTCATTAACATGACCAAGGTCATTTAACTAATCTGTGACAGACAAAATCTGAAACCAAATTGATCTGGCTCCAGATCTTTTTCTTTTAACAAGTTCTTACATAGGCCTCTATCTGCCGATGCCACTTAGCAAAACACATGACAAGCTCACAGCCTGTGGTGATGAGACACATACAATTTTTCTAATTTTGAACATATTATAGAGCCCCTTAATTACTCTAAATCCTCATATTTGCCTCAACAAACCAGTGAAAATCAGCATGCCTCCTCCATTGAGCCTCAGTAATCAGGGACTTTAGTACAGGAAGTATTGATAATCAATTATGTAACTTGTGGGCTGAGGTATCGCATCACAGTGGCAATGAAGCAAATTCACTACACTTTCTATTAAAACACACACTAATTTGTGGTTGCAGAATCCAAGGAATTTCCCACTGGTGAGTTCCATGGAAAAAGAGAAAAGCAAAGTAACAGAATGATACCAGACTCTGCAATATTTCATAAATCAACCCAAGATCCTCTGAATAGAAGAGCTCCTAATGAAACATTCAAAGCTCATCATCCAGGGACTAACATCCTTCCTAGCTCCATTTGAGAAAACAACTAACTGCCTAGAATTTAAAGTTTTTCAAGCAGACTTGCTATAACATCTGATCAAGACTCACAGGAAAGCTTTGTTATGAACCTAGACTACCCACATGGGTCTTACAGCAGGCGACAGCTGTGGGGGAAGTGGGGAGCCACTTACTCTCCGTTGTTTATCAAATGCCCAAGCTAGGGCCTCACCATGGAGCTCAGCCATTTTTCCACCTGGGGAAATCTGAACATGATGAGAGTCCATGTTGGTTGGCTGGTTGGTTCATTGGTCTGTCTAAGGTAACAAAAAATTCCAAGTCCTGGGAAGAATGTTGAAAAATGTAAAACAGTCATGAACTTTAAATAAATGTCATATAGCCTCAGGGCTATCATCAAATCATTTTTTAATCTTGCCTCTAGATGTTCAGATGAGCTGCAACAGGACCCAAACCCTTCCTACCCTGCCTTCCACTCCTGAAAGAATAAGGCTGTGTGTGTGTGTGTGTGTGTGTGTGTGTGTATGTGTGTGAGAGAGAGAGAGACAGACAGACAGACAGACAGACAGACAGACAGACATACATGTTGGGGGTCCGCCATTCTGGAGTACCCAAAGACCAGGTCCCCTGGGGGAGGCAAACTGGGGCTAAGAGAGACTAGATGGGAGAGAAATAAAAACATTGAGACGAATCACCAATCTGTCTTTTACTGAAAAATCTTTCTTGGTTTTTTGAGAGGGAAGACCCCACCCAAAGTCAGTACTGCCTAGGTGCCTAGAATGTAGTCCAAAGTCCAAAGCACTGTCCCAGCTGGAAGCAGGATCTGGGTGGGGCACTGCAGACAGGTAGCAGGAGAAATGCAGAGGCATTTTGCAGGACAAAAGAAGCCAGCCTTAGCTGGAGAGTCACACTGCTTGTGGCCTGCCTCAGTGACAGGTCTGCTCTCAGCCTGGAGCAGGCTGGGGACAGAGGCTACACAGACAGACAGACAGACAGACAGACAGACAGACAGACAGACAGACGGGGAAGTATTATGTTGGGTTAAGCTTTTCATAAGGCCAGTATTAAGAAGAGAAAAGTGGTTAGACTCAGAAGCAGACATTTGTTTGTTGGACACCTTTGCCCCAGAACACCATACCAGAGACATTGACAGCAACACCAAATCAAAAATACTGAAGTATTATTCATTCTCTCTCTCTCTCTCTCTCTCTCTCTCTCTCTCTCTCTCTCTCTCTCTCCCCACCCACCTGTTTCATCAATTTCACAAGTGCACATGAATATATATATATATATATATATATATATATATATATATATACATATACATATACATATACATATATATACATATAGCTAGACAGACATATATACATGTACACATATACACATATACACATATACACATTTGGTGGATGGAGCAGATCCCAAACAGCCACACTTTATTTCTTCTCTCAGCCTTTTTATACCTTCTTAGACAAAAGTTCTTAATAAAATTACCTCACAGATAAAATGTTACACAAATTGGGAGTTACAGAAGAATGTTGATAGTAAGTTCAAAGCAGTGTTCCATTCTATAAGCTCATTATAAATTCAAAGCAACAGTTTCACATGACCTTGCTGTATCATAGAGGACACCTGTGGCTTCATTCTTGGATCTAACCTAGAATGAATATTTTTCCTTGATCACAAATCTGTCCAAGAATATTTCTCAGGCTGGGGACGGAGGCTACACAGACAGACCGACAGACAGACAGACAGACAGACAGACAGACAGAGAAGTATTATGTTGGGTTAAGCTTTTCATAAGGCCAGTATTAAGAAGAGAAAAGTGGTTAGACTCAGAAGCAGACATTTGTTTGTTGGACACCTTTGCCCCAGAACAATCTGTTGTATCCTTTATTATGTAGCCTTTACTTATTATTTTATGAGGAGAGAGCACATTCTATTTTTAATTTCAACTATATTTCATCTTTCTGGCAAAACAGCTAAAAGCACCTCCTTAAACTTTCTTCCTAAAATTATTTTAATCAAAACAGGAATTCTATAAAGTCATTAATTTATCTGAACAGCATTAATTCATGAAAGTTCATGTTGATCTGCAAGAAATCTGCCCATGTGGGCTGATGCTCAAGAATCATTAGGCTATATAATAGTGACAGGAAAGGCATATCAGCAACAAGAAGCAATCCTGGATGTAGTCTCTTGGAGCTGGCCTCTACAGAGTGAACCCATCACAGCCATGCAAAATGGTGGGCCATTGCCAGGAAACTCATTTGCTTGCCTTAGCCTTTCCTATATGGCTTCTGTCAATCCACAGTTATACACACTAAATAAATTAATAACGTGAAAAATGAGAGAGTTAAAAACAGAAATAAAGATTTTTAGGGGCATTATCTTTTACCACTTTCCAATTTTTTTCCTGAAAAGATTGATATCAATTCAACATAAAGTTCTAGAAATATATGCAAAAAATAACAAGTATTGTTATTTTTATTTCAAATATATTATATATAAATTGTATATATATAATTTTAAAATAAGTCAAAAGTTAAACAAAGCAAAAATAAATACAAAGTAACAAATTATACATACAGTTATCTTCACAATGTAATGCATATGAATGTACATACTTTTCGTGACTAATATAAGGAAGTGTGTCCTTTACTTGGAGTTTCAATTAAACCCATCATCACAGGCTAGAGTCTTGTCAATGTCCTTTTACCACTGATGACATTAATAAGCAACTCCTTTTGGTGCTGAACTAAATAGTGAAGTGGGTAAAGAGATTCATATCTAATTTTTAATTTGCTCCTTTGCTTATGAATATTCTCTAATTGAATGAGGATGGCTAATTAGGTCTGTTTCCTAAATTTGGTATATTGATTACCTTTCTTGCTACTAAAATACCCTAGCCAAACAACTTTAGGAATTAATGGCTTATTTTGACTTAAAATTCCAGGAGGGTCCATCATGGCAGGGCAGGTAGTGTAAAGGGAAGCCAGCAGGTCACATTGCATGTAGGTCAGGAAACAGAGTGAACAGGAAGTAAGGACAGTCTGTAAGATGTCAAGGATGCCCACCCCAATCACCTTCCCCAGCATGGTTCCAGCTTCTAAACTTTAGGAACTAAAGATTCACAACCTTCCCAAACAGGACCACTAGCCATGGACTAAAGTTAAAATACATGAACCTCTAGGAGACATTTCTCACTCAAACTATCACACTTGGGAAATGGTCCCCTTGTGGTATGAAAGATAAGCAAATCTGTATAACTTATACTGGGCCAGCTAGTTGGGTTCGGTATTTCTGAATCATAACTGAATGTATTCAGTGGAACCCAAGAACCACTTTTTCTGGAGCTTCTGTCAGTTTTGTTGGGTGTGAGGTATGCCCATGCCAGAGCTTCATATTCTAATTCCTAGACAATTCTTTTTTTCTTTGACTTAGGCCTTTTTGAAAAAAAAAACTGTACATGTAGTAAGTGAAAATATTATCACTATAAATTTTCTTATAATACAGGGTCTGCAGCTGGAGGTGTGATTCAGTTGGTAGAGCACTTGCCTAGCACGAATGTCCTGTTGTCTATCTCCAACACAGCCTAAATCTGATATGGTGATGCATACCTGGAATCTCAACCCTTGAGAAGTGGAGGTAGGAGGGTCAGAAGCTCAAGGTCAAAGTCAAACCTGCATAGTAGGTTTGAGTACAGCTGTGGATATAGCAGACCCTGCCTCAAAAAACATTCAAACCAAAAAGAAATATAAAGATTGAAAGTGAAAAGGAGAATATTATATTGTACAGATCTATTTGAGAGCCTCTTCACCCAGGAGCACCAGGGATTCTTAGCTGCAGTGTGCATGGGACTATAGTTCACAGATATTTTGATTTCTTGATTTCAGCATCACTTCTAAGAAATATATCTAGAATGATCTCAGAACATAACAATGCTTAAGTAATTAAATAAAAAAATTAAACCTACAAGAATCGTGGCTTAATTTTTATATAGCTTATGAGGAATATTTTCTCCACCACCAAAAATTTAACCTAACATAGGTGAAAAATAAGTTTAACTAAATTCATCGCTCATGATTTTGAAATGATGAGTAGTATCTAAAAATAGCAGAGTGATAGGGCTTTGGGGGAGCCTGCAGGGGTGATAGCTGAAGCCTACATGCCACCACTATTTTAGGAAGAGCTTAGAGAAGAATCCACTATCACCTCTCATTACCTCCTGGTTTTAATAGTTTCTGGAGCCATTAGAAGCGTAGACAGAATCAGTAACCCATGCAAAGCTAAGCAGTCCAAATTTCTACCATTGCCAGCTGTACATGACTCAAAAAATAATGCAAGTAGAAGTTTCCCACTACCCCCATCTCCCTAGAAAGCCAGAAATCTGGGCCAGACAGTAAGGAGATGACCACTGACTTTAAGAAAATACCAAAGGAAACTGTTTTCAGCCCAAAAATTTCACCAAAAAATAGACAGCATTGAAAATATCCCTTTGTTCCTTACAGTTAATCATCTGTGAAATTGCAATGTGATTCCTGGAGCAATTACTAAAATTAAAGACATAATCATACAATAGCCAAAACTAAGCACAGCTTTAGTTCTTACATTCCAATTTCCCAAAGGACAACAGATTAAAGAATATTCTAGTAGTCAGTCTGTTGTTTCTGAAAGCAGCCTCAGAGGAAAATGGAATCAATTGTTTAAGGGTGCTCTTAAATCAGAAAACCTTTATTTTTTTTATTATTTTTGCACCAAAAATGTTTTAGAATGACATAGGAGACCAAAACTCTGAAGACCAAGCCATATGTCTCTTCCTTTAGAACAAACAAAGGTCAACTGGAGAATTCTAATTTGGATCTGTCTCACATATTTTCTAGGTCTCTAAAGGAATTCTCCCTTCTGATAAATTTTATAATACTTGCTTCTTTCATTGCTGTGACACTATGTCTGATAAAAAGCACCTTCCAGAAGGATTGAGTCTTGCTCAGTTTGAGGGTTCTCTCTAGTGTGGTGGGGGGCATGGCAGTGAGAGAGTAAGGTTTATGGCCACATTGCATCTTCAGTCAGGAAACAAGGAGAAATGACCATTGGCACTCAGCTAGCTTCCTTCTTTCTTTTTGTATTCAGTCTGGAACTATTTTTTGCATATGGAATGGTGCAACCCACATTTAGAGTCTTCTTATCTCAGTTTAACCTCTCTGGAAACATCCTCACAGACAGGCCCAGGGGAGTGTCTCCTAGATGATTCTCCATCCAGTCAGCTATACACCAAAGATTAATGATCACAGCCTTTTATTATTATTGTGTGCACGTGTGTGTGTGTGTGTGTGTGTGTGTGTGTGTGTGTGCACGTGTGTGTGCACATGGAAAGGTCAGAGAACAATTTTCAAGAGTTGGTTCTCTCCTTCCACCTTGTAAGTCTAGGGATCAAACTCAGGTTGTCAGACTTGGTGGCAGACACCTTTACCTGCTGAGCCATCTCGCTGGCCACCAACATGAGCTTTTATGGATTTTAAGCTTCTCTGTTTGGCATAGCATGGAAATACTATATCCAATTTCTGGTGACTTTCCTTCTTTCTCTAACGTTTTCCCCACTCCCTCCTTCTTGGCCTCCTCTTTTCTTAGTTTCTAATGTCCATGCAACAAATTTCTTTTCTTGCCTTGATTCTTCTGTTACTAAGGAAGCAGATTCTTCAAAGCCTAAGTCCTGACACATGGCAATTAAACTTTAGGAGAGCTCATCATTATAGGTTGCTAATGTTTTTATTATTGTTAAATCATCCAAGCCCTTACAGAGACTGTACTGTAGAGTGACCCAACTTTGCCTCTAGAAGCCTCAACATAAGCAAATCATGTACCTGCTTTCTGAAAGAAACCAGTGCTTAATTACACTCTCTGGAGAGAAGACAGTATCCCCTGCAACACTATCTCACATCTAGTTCTGTTTGCTATTTTAATGAATCATTTTATCCCTGGAAACCTCTTTGAACTTTTGTACTTACAGGAATACATGAAGCACTGTATTCTAAAGCATGTGATGTGTTATGAATTGTAACATATATAATTTTACTTGAGATATGGCCTTCCTAGAAACCACTTTCCAAGCTGTGACTAGAAGTAACACTTTGGAGAATTTTTTAAAAATATATTTTATGCATTGTGGTCACAGGTCCCTTAAGAGTAGTTCTATTTTTGTGTCTACATTGACAATAGCTGAGACTGTCACAGTCACTCAACTTCATCATTAAAAAAAAAAAACAAAAAAACATAAAGTTCCAATCTCCTCTAAAGTTGGAATGTGAAGTGCTGGCTTTGCAGGCTTAACTTGCTGAGTCCTCAGTCTGTATTCAGAGATGCTGGGAGTAGATAACCAGAAGAGGTCAGATTTCAACACTGAGAAATCTCAACTCACAATTTTGCAAAAGGATTTGTCAAAAGCAAAGGCTTTCATAAGCCTGTTCATTGTGGATGCCTCTTGAAGAGTCATAGAACTTACAAATAGATAAATTTTAATACAAGGCAGAAATATAGGTGTTGGAAAGATGAATTAGTGATTAACACCACATACTTCTTTTAACAAGTTCATTTCCTAACATCCAAATTAGGTAGCTAGCTCATAGTCACTTGTAACTCTAGCTCCAGGAAGATCTGATGCTCTTGATCTCTAAGAGTACTTACACTCATGCACATATCCCACATGCAGATACACACATACACACACACACACACACACACACACACACATATACACAAACACACACACATACACACACACACACACACACACACACACACACACACACGCACACACTTAAAACTATGTAGCAACAGGACATGTCACATGGAGCAGCCAGCTAGCCCTATCTGGATGCATGATTCTGTGAGATCTAAGTCAATGTCACATACACCCCAATATTAGTATCTACAGAGACCAAGGAATCAGTCTTTGGAAATAAAACTTTATAGCAGCCATGATGTTGCTCTGATATGAGACAACATCTAAGAGAACTACCAAGTAAAACCATTTGTTTGAGTCACTAAAGAACCACAAAGGTAATCATGAAGTAAGAGACATTAGACAAACGTAGTCAAAGATGCCATGAACTAGATCAGATTCTGTCAGCCATATGGAAAGCTGATAATGCTGTGTTGGAACAACCATGAGAAGACATTCCAGAAGTCATTAATAACTGCTGGAAAGCTCCCCAGATGGAACCCAGGTTGTGTATGGCCAGTGGCCAGTGATTAGAGCCACTTTCACCATGAGCCACCACAAGGAGTCCACAGCTAAGGCAGGAAGGACTTCCCAGAACTCTTTTCCAATGTAGGAGAAGCTAGTAATCCATTGCCTGTCAGATTCAAATAAGACAAATGTTGGCCTTTAGTATACTCACTGAGAGGAATAACTGCTAGCCAGTGAATCTAGGAACACTCTTGATTGTGGGCTTTGCTGAATATAAGATGTTCAGATGTAGCTCAACCTTAGGAACTTCAAAATTTATAGCATTGGTTATTGATCATCTATGGATTATCTACTGTCCAGATATTCTATATGCATCTGCCCACCTAAGACAGCTTTCTTTTATTTGCCATTTTATATACATTTTAATAATGAAGAAACATTATGTAACTAAAAGTATACTTGCCAGTTTATAAATGTTATACACAGACTAACTCCAGAAATGTGTTGGCTATGGCTACAGTATACCAGATAGAAAATATAATTCCCTGAATATGCCCACATCCTAATTTCCAGAACCCATGATTATAGCACATTACATAGTAAACAGGAATATGTAAAGGCTAAGAACCTTGAGATTACCCTAGATTATCCAGATGGGCCCTTGGAGGTGGGGAATCTCCTCTGGCTCTGGTGGGAGGGAGAAGTGCTCACAGAGATGGTCCATGCTATCTTTGAAACAAAAAAGGAGGTCATCATCCAGGAATCTGCACATGCCTAGAAGCTGTTCTAGAAAGGATGGAAAAGTGAGTTCTCCACAGGAGGACCACACAGCTCTACCAGAGCCTTTGCTTTGGTACCATGACATCAGGGTCTGGACTCTAACACCATGAGATGATAAACATGGTGGTGTTTTAAGTCATTAAATCTATGGTGATCGTGATGTATCACTGCAGTAAAAGGCCAAATACATATTGTTCAATGTGAAAGAGATGTGGTGGTACACGCCTTTAATTCCAGCACTTGGGAGGCAGAGGCAGGTGAATTTCTGAGTTCAAAGCCAGCCTGGTCTACAGAGTGAGTTCCAGGACAGCCAGGACTATACAGAGAAACCCTGTCTCAAAAAAACAAGAAGGAAGGAAGGAAGGAAGGAAGGAAGGAAGGAAGGAAGGAAGGAAGGAAGGAGAGAGAGAGAGAGAGAGAGAGGAAGAGAAGAGAAGAGAAGAGAAGAGAAGAGAAGAGAAGAGAAGAGAAGAGAAGAGAAGAGAAGAGAAGAGAGAAAAAGAAAGCAAGAGAGAGATGTGCAAGGGAGAGAATACCTTTTGGGGTGTTATGGCTTGGCTGTAACTTTAGATAGTTGGATATTAGTGAACTTTCTAATGTATTGTTTGATAGCTTGCAGCACATTTCACACTCTGTCACATGTCAGAATCTGAGCATGCCTAGATCCTCCAGTCAACCAGGTGGCTTCCTGTTGTCCCAGAAATTTAAAAGAAACTTTCTTTTACCAGAAAGAATGTTATTCATATACATTTTTAATACCAAAAATCTGATGATTCTCTACCAAATTCTGTCTCCAATGTCAAAATATTCTTCCAAGTCTCAGAACGAAGTGAGCTATTGAAAAATGTTGTGATAATTTTCATCTCTAATCTATCCCTGTCTTAGAGACTCAGATTGGCCTGGACTTAGTTGAAATTTTTTCCAAAGTATCTTTACATTACATATAACATGGAACATCTTAGACCTATACTCTGAGGCAGTCAATAACAAGACTGGGGTCATGGGGCACCCTCACTGCTCTCTGGCTTCACTAGTATAGCAGCTGTATGCTGAGAAAGAACAAAGAGAGAGATGAGAGAGTTACAGAAATAGAAGCAGCTTAGCTTATGAAATTTATTGACTGAGGAAAAAAAAACTTTAGAAAAAAGGAAATAATGGCTTTAGAAAGCTCAGGCCACCATAAAAGTCAGCTTCAGGGAAGGTCCACAGTGATCATATCCTGTAACCATGATGCTACTACTGAAATTAAGCATGCCACAGATGTCACCTTTATGTTGTCTAAGCAGCCAGGCTCTGCACTAGGTCTCCAATATTGTGGATGTAACTGTGTAATTTAGCCCCCTGTGGTTTGGATTTATGCAAACCTCATTAAACTGTCTCTGCATGGTGAGATGGTTAGCTAAAGAGGGGCGATCAGGATCAGCTGAGTGGCAGTCACTGGCAGATGGGGTGATGTAAGGACTGAGACTTCACCTCAGCAGCCAGAGATCAGGTGGCTTGTTTGGCACAGGGCTGACATGATGCCTGTCACAGCACAGGAGGAAAGAAGGAGGCTTCCAAAGGAAGCTAACAGTCATCAGCAGCAGTCCCCTGGGTGGATGTACACACAATCTGCCAGGCCAAGGAGAGAATGACTGACCTCAGGGTCTGTGTCTGTCATTACAATGCAGATGCCCCCAGTGATTAATGAAACCAGCACTGCACCTCACCCACCTGTCTTGATTCCCAAACAACTCATTTCTCTTTCCCATCCAAATTTTCCATTTTGCAACTAAGTTTGGCAATGCTGTTTTTATTGTTGGGTTTTGCTTGTTTGATTGATTGAGTTGGTTTGGTTAGTCTTTTATGAGATTGTTAGTTGATTGCTCACTGTTGAGACAGGGTCTCATACTGTATCCCAGGCTTGCCCAGAACTCACTAAGTAGCTCCACTTGCCTCAAACTCACATCAATCCAGCCAGGCAGCAGATCTCTGAGTTCAAGGCCAGCCACGTCTACAGAGTGAGTTCCAGGACAGCCAGGGATACACAGAGAAACCCCATCTCAAAAACAAAACAAAACAATTTTTTTTAAGTTCAAATCATTCCTCCCACCTCAGCCTCCTGAGTACTAAGATGACAGCCTGTACCAGTAATTGTGTCAAATTCAGAATTTATACAAAAAGACATTTCTATTGATGGCTGTGAGGTTGGTCTATAAACTGCAATTGTACTTAATGAACACAAGGTAATCTTTATGTCACAAGCGGTTTTTATTGGACTTGACTCTGCAGAGCAGTGTTCTACTTTAAATACTATAACCCTTGTAAAGCTTACTTGTATAAACTGTGACTTTTAAAAACTGTTTTTCACTGTTTTCTATATGAATGGAAATGTGTTTAAGTGCACCTACTTGTTGGTGATAAGCTCCTAACCTCTGTCACTTCTGACTTATAGGGTATCTTTGTTACTAGGGTTCAGCCTGATGGACCAGCATCCAACCTACTACAGCCCGGGGATAAAATCCTTCAGGTGAGATGAACAGAAGCTGACATTTCAATGTCAGTCGAAACAAGTACACATGGTGCTGTTGGGTTAAAGAACTTGAACTGAACACTGACAATCGGTTCTTACTGTGTCACTACTTGTCACTGATGGTTAAAACCCCAGATGCCATAAACTACATCCTAAGTGCAGCCATGACCATGACATTTTGTAAAGCTCCTTCATTCTACTCAACAATGACAATTCCTGAAATAAAGGCATTTGGTTCCTGGATTCTCCCCTTCCCCATTCCCACAGCTGGCTCTGCATACAGGCCCCAGGCTATCAAACTCCCCCATGCCCACCTCCTGCCTACCAGGAATCAGAGACAGTTCAACGACAAGCGTATACTATAGACTCCCCTAAGTCACCTCCTATAGAAACTGTCTCTTCCTCTACCATATGATCTCTCCTCAAAGCCCTGCTATGCTGCTGTCTGTGGCCTTAATAGCTCTTCTAGCAAATTTCTTACCTATGAAAACAATTTGCCTCAGGGTCTGCCTTTCACTGAGCACAATCCCAGTACACGGTGGCACCCTGTGCATTCTTGTTGGATTGAATAGGACCATGTGATAACACAAGAATCTGTACATGTGTGAACACATGAACTGTAAGGTCATAAACTAAAAGTAAGCACAGTTGCCTTGGTAGGCACCTGGGTGACTTTACCTGAGGAAGCAAAGTGAGTCATGTCATGAGTCAGCTTGTTTCATTTGAAGGCTGTAAGACATAACCATGTGTCTGCCTGCTGTCCTGTGCAGAATACAAGTTAAGCTTTTTAAATGTCAGGTGGAGAAAAATTTTGTCAAACTTAAAACTATACATATAATCAGAAAAGAGCCACAGTATTAAACAGTTAAATATGCACTTGCCTTAATCTTATCCATTTAACTTCTTTTTCCTTCTCCCCAAATTTAACTCCCATGGAAGAGGTGTTTAATTATTTCCTACACTACATGAAAGGCCCTTAAGGGGTGCCCGTATACTCAAGGTTAAATGCTTTAGCATAAGTTACCCATTATATAAATGATGGAATTACCTAAAATTGCTAGCACTTGCCTCAGGTACCCTGAGATGACATGGCATCTGGAAAAAAAAAAAAAAAAGAAAGAAAGAAAGTTGACATTAGCTCTGTAGTAATAGTCACAAATATGCAGAGACTTTCTTCACTCAGCCCTGAGAGGCCTTCTGCCTTCTATCTACAGAACACTCAGAGAAAGTCTTAGAAAAAAGAATTCCAATATGGAAAGAAAGAACAAGGTTGCTGTAGTAATTTATCCTCACAAGTTTTTTAAACTAACTAGTGAGATCATTGTCAGCTGCTCAAGTTTCTAAAGTGATAGATGCCGGAAAAGACCATGGACTGATTTGAGCTGTAACAATGTCAACATAGCACTGTCTGGGATGTGACATCTCCACAGGCAGATTATTAAGCAAAAGGCCTTTGAT
Source organism: Mus minutoides (assembly GCA_902729485.2). Classification (NCBI taxonomy): domain Eukaryota; kingdom Metazoa; phylum Chordata; class Mammalia; order Rodentia; family Muridae; genus Mus; species Mus minutoides. The sequence continues at coordinate 1,516,635 of LR749577.1, forward strand.
TCAGGACAAGGAAACAAAACAGGCATAAAATAGTTGAGATTTTTCTTGGCCACTTCATTAGGAAGAATCTGTTTTTTGAAGGTCTAACTAGTATGTCAACTTTAAGCAGTTTGCATCATATTGATAGAGTTCATATTTGGTAAACATAATTTATATTAATAACAAAGTTCCTGCCAGATCAAAAATTTAATTGCATAAATTTTTGAATTGTAAAAGACAGCCAAGAATACTAAGAGTACAACTTTCTAACACTTGGTTTATTAGCTCTTTCTCTCTTCTTCCCTCCCTCCCTCGCTCCCTCCCTCCCTCACTCCCTCCCTCATACCTTCCCTCTTTCCTCCCTTTTTCCTCCCTCCCTCCCTTAATTCAGTCTCTCACTTACTCTCTTGCTCCCCTACCCTCACTGAATTCCAAAAGAATCTTAGAATTTGAGAAAATTGTAGCCAATTAGCTTCAGATCTCTGAAGCTGAGTAGATTCCCATTTGCAGCTTCAAACAAGCAGTAGACTCCCGTTCCACCCATGCCAGAGTTAGAAAAGAGATCAGTCTTCAGTTCATATGCAAAAAAGAAAGCACTACCTCTGCAGGTGGAAAATAAGACGCTCGTGTCTCCTAATAGGATAAGCAGGTGTTCTTTCCTGTAAAATCCTGACAAGGGTGCATGTGGAGCAGGAGGGTGTGCCATTGGAATCCTGAGGGTGCATGTGGAGCAGGAGGGTGTGCCATTGGAATCCTGAGACCAACACAGTGGCTGCCAAAGATACAAAATGAGATCCTAGAATCAGAGTTGGAAAAGAATTATAAGTTAGTGAGTAAAAAAGCAAGAACATGGTTCAGATGGTCCATTGTCAGGAAAAGAAGTAAAATACATAGACTTTAATAAAAATACATTAGTGTAGTTTCAGTTTTTCTCATAGTAATTAAAATCAAAAGTGGTCAATTACATTCTCTAGGGGAAAAAAATTAGACTGATTCTTTGGTAGCTTTGTTTCATAAGTGAGAACGTAAGCTGTATTCTTGATTTGTTTTTAACACATTTGAATCCTTAAGAATACTGGGAATTGGTTTAATTATCAATCACAAGATCAGTATTGTACTTTATCACTTGGGCAAATATACTTTCAAAGCTTAATGACAATAAAAATCCTGAGAAATCGAAGTAAAAGGAAGATTTGACAGCACAGAACAAAAGAGACACACAAAAGAGCAAAGAGATGCCACTTCCCACCTCCCAAACCAGAATGTATCAGGTCTGCTCTTTCTCTCCTTTTCTGTGACTTTAGTTTATGTGTGTGCATGAGTGTGTAATGCATGTGTGTGTACGTGGAAAATGTGTGTGTAAATGTATGTGGGTAATGTGCGTGTAACCTATATGGATGTGTGTAACATTTATGTGTGTAATGTGTGTGATGAATGTGTGTAACATATGTATGTGTAACCCATATGTATATGTATAGCATATGTATGTGTGTATACATGGTGATCTTGAAAAGTCTACCAAAGAGCAACATCAAGCATCTTTGTATACTATTCTCACCCTAGCTTTTGAGATGAAATCTCTCAGTGAACCTGAGCTCACCAGCTAGCTGGACTGGATAGCCAGTGAACCCCAGGAGTCTTTGTGTCTTCAACCTTCACCAGAACTGAGGCCACAGACTCATGCTAGCCCGGCTTCTACATGGTTGCCTGGGATCCAGATACAGTTTCCATGCTGGTGCTGCAGGCACTTTAACAACAGAGCCACCTGCCAACTCTGTATGACTCACCCAACACTTCCTTCTACACCTGTAAAATGGTGAAAGGCTGGTGAGAGTGTAAACATGTTTGCCTGATTTTTCTGTACTTTACCATTTGTTTTCCCTGCATAGATACATGGCAAAGGACAGATGTATTCAAACAATTCAGTCCTATTCTGTTTTCAAACAGCACAGATGGAAAGCTATGATCAAAGGGCTGCCACTTTGCAGCCTTCCCTAGAATAATTTATGGAAGAAGGAAAGATAAAGAACTGAAATTACACAAGCCATTAAAAAGACACATATGCCAGGCATCGTGGCGCACGCCTTTAATCCCAGCACCCCGGAGGCAGAGGCAGGCGGATTTCTGAGTTTGAAGCCAGACTGGTCTACAGAGTGAGTTCCAGGACAGCCAGGACTATACAGAGAAACCCTGTCTCGAAGAAAAAAAAAAAAAAAAGACACATACACATTAGGTGGAACCCTGTGTATCTGCTGATCATTAACTATCCAAATGGCAGTTTTGTTATTTTAATATCTACTGTTCTTTCTTCTTTCTAATGTTCTTTCCACTTGAAAAGAATTTGGTTGGAACCAAATCCCATTACATGCACTGCAATTCCAAATGTACCTGAGCACAGAGCTATCCATTCATTGAAGTTTCTTTGTTGAAAAGATGAATAAATTGGAGGAAATTATACTCACTGGTGAGCACCTGATTTCACAGCCTAAAGCCTGCATGCTTATGCTCTGCTCTGCCCCCACCTGGCCCCACCCCATTTACAGCCCTATCTTGGGCAGGAAAAGATAAAGTATATAACTTAAAGAGAATTCACCAATAGTATTTATATTTTACCAGTTACTAGGCCTGACATTTTTTTCAACATGTGACATATCAATGTGTCCTATTGAAGATAAGATAATTGCCATTTCTTACAACTTATAATCATTCTGATGGGCTTGGAACTAGTAATATGTACTCCTGGTCCAAGGCTGTAGTTCTTTTCTGTCCTTCCTTTCTTCCTTCTTTTCATCCTTCCTTCCCTTCTTCCTCCTCCTATACCTTCTTCTCTTCCTCCTCTTCTCCCTCCTCCTCATCTTCCTCCTCCTCTTCTACTTCATTTTTTTTGACTGGTTTTCATTAGGTAGCCCTTGGTTAACCTGGAACTCTCTATGTAAACCAGGCAAGACTATATTTCTAAGAGACCAACATAAAATAGTTAAGGTGACAATAATATAAACCATGTATTTCTCTCCTTTTTGCTAAAATTTTGGTTTATTTGTTATTTTATATGTATGAGTGTTTTACCTACATGTATGTATGTGTACCATGTACGTGCCTGGTGACTGTGGAGGTAAGAAGAGGGCATCAGATCTCCTGGAACTGGAGTTACAGATTGTCTGTGAGCCACTGAGTGGGAACTAAACCCAGGTACTCTACATGAGTAACAAATGCTCTTAACCACTGAGACATCTCTTTAGCCCTTGTACTAATCATTAAAACTGTGGTTGAGTTTATACAGAAGTTTAAAGAATAGTTGTCAAGCACTGTATCTACAATGAACAATTGGGCTGTTTGCAGGTATAATTAGATGCTGTTAAAGTTTGGTCTGTGCCAAGCCTGTTACCTATTTGTCCTGTTCTTTAACCACTCTGCCCTATATCCCCACTAGTGTCATATGAATGGTGGATATTAGATGCTTCCCAGCTATTGCTATAACAAAACACCTGAGGGATGAAGGATTTGCTTTGTTTGAGTATCAGAGGTTCCTGTCCAAGATTCCTTAGGTCTATTGATTCTGGCACATTCTTCAACAAAACCTCGTGGTAGGGAGCACATAGTGGAACAATGTGACTCAATGAATATCTAACAGGAAGCTGAGAGATGAGAAGAAGGAGTCTGGGATGAGATGTCAAAAGCATACACACCCCTGACAGTGACCTGCTTCTTCCAGCCAGCCCCCACCTTTTAGACTCCACTACTTCCCCAAAATCCCACCACATTATTACACTGTCCAGAAAACAACCACTGATTAGGTCCAAGGCCTCAGGATCTCATCCCTTGCTATCAACTGTCAACCAAATTTCCAACATTGCTCCAACATTTGGGGGATGCTTCATGCCCTAGTGTAACAGTAATATTAAATGATAGTGAAGTCACATGTCATCAGAGTTCATCCCAGCTTCACACAGAGAAGAGGAGTGAGAAGGGGCAGAAGAAGAGCACCTGAAAGACACAGAAGCAGAATAGGAGCTTAACCGAGTGGTATGGGGGCAATTAAGGGAGAACTGAGGAGACTCCAGGAAGAAAGAGACCCTTAAGGCACTGTACCATTCCGTGTGGACTTGAAGGGCTCAAACACTGAGACAAGCTGAACCAGGTGGGACATAGTAGCACGTAGGTTCAGAGCTCAATGTGGCAGAGTAACCATGGATTCTGCAGCTGTCTGGCAGAATGTCTGTGGGTGGCTAGATCTGGCTATACAGATCCATGATACTGACAGCCAGTAAAGAGGCAGATTGTCCTTGTCAGAATTAGATTTTGTGGCTCTTTAATGACCCATGAGTGTGATTAGCTAACAGAATCATCTTACATAAAGATTGTTTATTCAGAAGCCTCCAGCTTGTATAAATTTAAAAAAAAAAAAAAAAAAAAAAAAAAAAGAAAGAAAAGAAACAGATTCTGAGAACTCATAGTTAACACAGCAAATCCTCTACACCGAGTCCCATGTCAATGAGAACTTTTTTCATACTGGGAGTCTCTCACCTAACCTTCTGTAACACCTAGAGGAAAGCCTCTAGGCCCAAGCACATTGCCAGGAGCAAATAGTCACAGCTTGCCTGTGCAGGGAGAAAGTGCAATTTTTCTTTTAAAAAGCAGAAGAAGCAGTATTCAAAAGGCTCAGCATATAGCAGTCAGAAAGTGTAAGCCAGTAGCTTACTGGTGGTTCTTTTAAAATATCTTTAGTAAATGAGTTCTTTGATCAAGTAAGGTGCAAAGCCACCTTAAGCCCTTCCTGTTTCAGAATTTTGTACAAAGCTTCTTAAGAGCCTGAGAGTTTTACAAAGCTTCCCAGTGGGTAGTTTCTGTCCACTTCTATGCAGCATACTTTGGCAATTGCTTCTTTTAGAAGAGACCTACCTATACCAAAAAAAAGTTCGTCATTGTCTCCCTGCTCTGCTCGGCAGGTTCACAATCATTAGCCTGAGTCATGAAGAAGGGGGTGGAGGCATCTTCTAAATCCTTAAAAAATTTCTCCCTCCTCCACCCAAACTACAAAAATCAGAAAATGAGAAATAACTTTAAGTTCAAATAAAGTTCTGTGCCCTAAAAGAACTAAAGTCAAGGCGCCGTGAATAAGTTATGTATAGTTTAATCCTAGTTGATGACTGAAAAAGCACAAACATCAGAGACCCTAAAGGGGATCCCATCTTTCCTGAAAGAAGGAACATCTTTCATTACCGTGTATACTCACAGAATGCTTTGAAAAATAAAATTTTCTTTAAAGACAGTTTAATTAGAAAGTACCTAAGCGCCGGGCGTGGTGGCGCACGCCTTTAATCCCAGCACTCGGGAGGCAGAGGCAGGCGGATTTCTGAGTTCGAGGCCAGCCTGGTTTACAACGTGAGTTCCAGGACAGCCAGGGCTAAACAGAGAAACCCTGTCTCAAAAAACCAAAAAAAAAAAAAAAAAAAAAAAAAAAAGAAAGAAAAAGAAAGTACCTAAGCTGTTTTCAAACACATATAGTTTTATAGGGCCGAGTTTAACTGAATAAGGCTATGTGTTTACAAAACCAGTCAGGTTCAGCAGGTTCTTTCTGCCTCTGCTCTCTAGTTTGGCTACTGGGAAAATAATGTTAATTAAGCATCTACATGGTGTCACAGTGCTGGAAGTACCTGCTGTTAGCATACCTTACATAACCTGCTTGAGCAGGGCTGATTGATTATTTCCTTATTTGGAATATGGACTCATTATGTAAAAAATGTTGAGCCAAACAGTATAAAAAATAATATGATAGGAAATATACCTAAGTTCCTGCTTTTTTACAAACTAGTGATGCTCTGAATACACAGCAGGGAGTGGTGAAAGACAAGAGAGTTAATATCAAGCAGTTGATACTGAGTCTAGGGGTAGAGCTCAGAGGTTCTGCTCTTGCACAGCCTGCTTAAGGCTTTGTGAAAGATCTCATCACCATAAATAACAACAACAATAATAATGATGATGATAATAATAATACTAGTCTGTCATTATTTGTTGTAGGGAATGGAACCTATGACCTCACGGGTTAGACTAGCACTCCCACACTTCTCTCCACTCCCAGATCTAACTCTGACATTAGCAATGAAACAAAAACCAGCCCAGCCCCAAAGAATCTCCTTTAAATCGTCAATTTTCAAATGACATGGCAAATATAAAATAGAACACATCATCTTGAGAAGCTGCCTGGTAATTCAAACGTTCATTTGTTAAAGATTAGGCATGCATGACAGGAAGGAAGACTCTCTAAAGGCAGAGAAGGTTAACAGTCTTCAGACCTGCGTGTATGCTTAAGTCAGAAGAGGAATTCTTTTTCTCTTTTATTCTGTGAGATGTTAATCCCAGTAAAAGCCACTATGATGTTAGGTTCTCTAACAAAGGACAGTTTCAGAAATGAAGGTCTATAATTGAGATTTGTGATGGAAAATTACTTAGTGATTTGTCAGAGACAGTACAGTATTGATTTTATAGTATATTCAGTTGGAGTCAGCATGGGATTGATTATATGGTGAATTCGGTCAGAATCAATGTGGTATCGATTATATAGTGCATTCAGTGCTAAATGAAGCACATTTAATGAGAACACTCATCAAACGGAGATTCTAAAATTGGGCCAGAGAAGGACCATTCCTGTAATCCCAACATTAAGTGGATAGAAACAGGGAGTTGAATTGAGTTCAAGGCCAGCCTGGCCTAGCCACACTGTCTCAAAACAGAAAGGAAGGATGGAAAGAAGGAAGGAAAAGAAAAGGATAAAGTAATAGAAAAGACAAAACAAAAAAGCAAGGCAATTCTGGAATGGGAATTAATTCTAGGAAGTTAATTACTGAAGCACAATAATTATCTGTGATGGACTGTTTCCCAGCATAACTGGCTATCACAGCTGGGTCCCATAAAGGATTGCCTTCTCAGCTGGAGCTTGCTGGCTGACTGTGCTTTTTAATCTTTATCTCAAGAGTTATAAGCATTCAAATTTGCACGATACTGGTATACAAATATATGTGCCCTAGCCCTTTAAGTGTTTCCCCCTTGTGATGTGTTTAACCAAAAGCACATGTCAAATTTCTAACCTGATTTTCCTTTTAATGTGTAAAAGAATCTCCTGCCCCGTGGGGCTTTCCTTCTTCAGTACCAGTAGTCAGGTTTGGAGTTTTTAGTAAGAATGCAACAGAATTCCTTTACTCTGAGAAGTTCCTATAGACAGTGTCTTAGTCAGGGTTCTATTCCTGCACAAACATCATGGCCAAGAAGCAAGTTGGGGAGGAAAGGGTTTATTCAGCTTACACTTCCATACTGCTGTTCATCACCAAGGAAGTCAGAACTGGAACTCAAGCAGGTCAGGAAGCAGGAGCTGATGCAGAAGCCATGGAGGGATCTTCCTTACTGGCTTGCTTCCCCTGGCTTGCTCAGCCTGCTCTCTTATAGAACCCAAGACTGCCAGCCCAGAGATGATCCCACCCACAAGGGACCTTTCCCCCTTGATCACTACTTGAGAAAATACCCCACAGCTCAGGTTCTCTCATGGAGGCACTTCCCCAACTGAAGCTCCTTTCTCTGTGATAACCCAGCTGTGTCAAGTTGACACAAAAACTAGCCAGTACAGACAGTCATCTGTAACTCACACAATTAACAAAGGTTAATTATTTTTAGGCATTTCCATGTCTAAATCACGACAAGAGGAGACAGAGCATTTTGCAGCACAGGAGATGTTCACATCGGATTTAAATTAGGCAGAATGACTTTTGGAAGCAGTGTAAAGATTACACTGGAATGGTCTTCCATACTTTCAAATCAGCTCCTGCTAGAAGCCCATTAATTATATATTCTCAAAGTGTCACATTTTCTGAATATCACTTCCACGATTGTTTCCCTATTAACTTTACTAGAACTTAATAAGCATCTCATTTGTTTCTCATTTTTCATTAACTTGCAATTTCCTCAAAATTGCACACACTTTATGTGAGCCTGATGTTTATTTAAAACACACACATGTGACCAAATGTGACATTTCAAAAGTTTCCTGATTGAGCATTGGTCCATATTATTGCTTGCACTTATATTGTGTACATATTTAAATGTCATACAGTAGTGCTTTCTATGTATTTATCTTTCAAAACAACATTGAATTTGTGTTCTGCAGTTGACACCACCATTAACACAGCTTTCCTCTCCTCGGCCTCTCTGACACACACATTCAAAGCAACCACAACCTTGTACTCTAGAGTTTTCCTCACCTTTATTTAATCATAAAAATTACAAAATAAATGACTCTTTGAGTGATTGACTGAACTATCCAAGGTGAAAGCAGGTATCCAATGCTTGTGGTCACAGAAATAGTGTAAGTTATTTTGGGCTCTTCTGTCCTGAGGATGAGAATATAATTCTCTAGGACAGCGTCCTTTTACTTCTGACAGCACTCAACCAGTTACTCCATTCTCCTCTGCCACTGCCTTGCATGGAAACAGGCATTTCAGTATGTTCTACACCAAGAAGCTCAGGGCCAGTAAAATGGCTTAATAGGTAAAGGTACTTGCTGCCATCCCTGATGACCAGAGTTTGATCCCAGGACTCACATGGTGGGAAGAGAAAACTGCCTGCCACAAGTTTTCCTCTTACTTTCACACATTTGACACAGCACATATGCATCCATGTGGATACACATACACACCAAAAAATAATATAAATAAAAATGTAATAAAAATTTAGAATGAAAAAATTTTTAATGAATAGCTCAATTAATATTTTAAAAAATAATTCTTAAAATTTCCCAACCTTAAATGATAATAATAATAATAATAGCATACACCCATGCACTTGTAGCAAATGAAACATGAGTTCAAAACTACCCTTACTGCATAGCTAGACACTGTCTCAAAGAAACAAAGTCAATAAATAAAATAACATTTATTAAACCTAAAAAAAAAAAAAAAAAGAGTTTTGCCTCACAACATCCAAAAAAACTGTGCCAAAGTCAAACTGTGCCAAAGTACAATGATAACTACTGTGGGTAAATTCCTGTTTGCCAGGGGTAATTTCCAGTGATGTATTTATGTCTCAGTCTAACTATCCCTCTATCCTTCTGCCCAGCTACCAATCTCTATCGTCCATTGATCAATCTTGTCTCTATCTACCTCTTCATGACTACCTAGTGCTTCCTTAACTGAAGCCCTCCCCTCTAGCTTCTGTTTACTTCCATGAGCTTTCCCAGCGCCATTATCTTAGGTAGATGATTTACGGTCTCCAAATCTAGAAGTCCTTCAACCTGACACTTTGAAATATAAAAATGTTGGACAATTCTCAGAAAGTTATGGATTCTTTGCAATTCTAGGTTAAGGGTATGGGTAGAATATGGGCACTGGCAAAGGGATTATTAAACTTTGACATTGAAATCTTCCATTATTAAACTGTCATTTTACAACTAACACTTACCTTTTGGGAAAATTGAAAGCAGTAAATACATCACTCCTACGACATGGGATACTCATTTTCTTGAGGGTTTGCTATTTGCCCAATGACCAAACTAAAATGAGAACAAGAAAAAGTTCCTCATGCTGTGTTCTAATCCCTAGAACCTCATTGGGTTTTGTTATCATTGTTATTGTTTTGTTTTGTTTTGTTATTTTGTTATTTTGTTTTGTTTTTTGTTACAACTTAAAGCAAGAAGGTGTTGTTGTTGTTGTTGTTGTTGTTGTTGTTTTAAATCAAAGAGTTTAACTTAGCATACCCACAATTCTACTCAGCTACTGTCTCCTGCCACTGAAATAACTCATGCCAACCAGTCAGCGTTTTCATTAGCTGAATGCTATTTTTAAAAGTATACAACTCGATAATTCAAAGCAAATTTGTAGCTCTAGGAACACAGATTCTCTTCCCACTCCCCAGGGTATTTCCTATTGATAGACATGCCATGGTTTTAAAATTCAGCGTTTGTGAACCTTCTTTGCTGTTACTATCCAATTTTAAGTAACTAGGGATAAAATTATATACGCAATAATTTTTATCTAAGTTATAAAAATGTGTATTACTGTTGAGGTACAAATGTTTCTTGAAATTTGGAAGAGATGAAGACAGTGAAAGACATTTTAACTCTTAATTGAATGGTTAATTAAAATATGAAAAGCATAAAAAAGAGTAAGTGTTCCCAGATTAAGTTTGAGTGTACTGAAAATGGGAGAAGTCGAGCTAGAGAGCTGACTCAATGGTCAGAGTTGGCTGTGCAAGCACACAGATCTGAACTGGGATCCTCAACACCCATATAAAAATTGGGCATAGTATTACACACCTGCTATCCTACACTGGGAAACAGAAACAAGAGGATCTGTAAGGTTTACTAATCAACAGTATAGCTGAATTGGTGTGCATTAGGTTCAATGAAAGGCCAAGTCTCAAATAGTAAGGTGGAGAGCTATCGAGGAAGTTGCCTAATATCATCCTCTGGGCCTCCACATACACACATACACACTCAGGTACACACATGTGCACACACGTGTGCATACATGCATGCATACACACAAATCATACACACACATGGACATATACACACACATTCATGTACACATGCACATACACACACATGCACACAAGACTCACATGCATGCATGCACATATGTGCATGCATTTGTAAGCACGCGCGCGCGCACACACACACACACAGAAACGTATGGATTCTACTGCATATACATTGTGAAACAGACCAATTAACTGACTCCAAATGCAATGCGTCTCATCCTTCAAGGAAATAGTTATGAAACTGTCAGTTATTGGGTGACAGAGATTTATTCCAAATTTCATTGATTTTGTGTTTAATTTAGTCTTAATCCTCAGAGGCATATGGACCTACCTCTCCCTAAATTCAGAATGTAGTACAATTTGCTGTTCAGTATAAAGAAAGCCAAGGACCATAAACACTTGTTAGCGAGAAAAATATACATTTTGTGACAGCAGTAACCAGCTGGGCTCTGAAATTCCAACAGACTAATTACATTTTAAATGAAGTTTGATGTCCTGCTGGTTAACCCTTAGCTAGAAGAATACTGCAGGCTTTCTCTGTGACTAGTGTCGCTGGACTTTAGTGCTAAAACATGGATTCATTGAACTGGGTTAAAAACCAATGTGCAAATAAAGCAAACACTAGCATTTACTAATAGACTGTTTTGATTTAAAGAATATATAAATCAACTATTTTTCAGTAGGTCAAAATAAGATTAAATAGTGCCATAAGTGTTCACTTACATTTTGCAAGATTAAAATATCTAACGTGGAGCTGAAGAGACAGCTCAGTGGTTAAGAGCCTTGCTGGTCTTAAAAAGAACCTCAGGGGCTGGTGAGATGGCTCAGTGGGTAAGAGCACCCGACTGCTCTTCCGAAGGTGATAAGTTCAAATCCCAGCAACCACATGGTGGCTCACAACCATCCGTAACGAGATCTGGCTCCCTCTTCTGGAGTGTCTGAGGACAGCTACAGTGTACTTACATATAATAAAATAAAATAAATCTTTAAAAAAAAAAAAAAAAGAACCTCAAGGGGGCTGGTGAGATGGCTCAGCGGGTAAGAGCACCCGACTGCTCTTCCGAAGGTGATAAGTTCAAATCCCAGCAACCACATGGTGGCTCACAACCATCTGATCTGGCTCTCTCTTCTGGAGTGTCTGAAGACAGCTACAGTGTACTTACGTATAATAAATAAAATAAATCTTAAAAAAAAAAAGTTTTAAAAAAAAAAAAAAGAACCTCAGTTTGGTTCCTGTTACCCATGCAAGCAGTGCCTAACCACCTAAAACACCATTTCCAGGGGTCCAATGCCCTCTTTCAGCCTCCACATGTTCCCACATACATATGACATGTATTCACAAAGATGCATATACATACATGAAAAAAATCATTTTAAAAAATATACTGGCGAGTTTAAGCCAGTAATAGTGTCAACCAAGTGCCGACTCAACTAGGAACCCGTACAAGCCAATGGGAGGCACCATGAGGCTGGGGCGTGGCTCTGCTGCAGAGGGCTTGCCCAGCATGCATTGCTCTGCTGCTGGGGGCTTGCCCAGCATGTACCAGGACCTGAGTTCTATCTCTAGCACAGCAAAGCCCCATCGACAAAACCCAGAACAATGCGGTAGAACTGAACTGCTGTGCTGTGAGTACTCTGATCTGACTCAATAGGACATTATGATCACACACAAGCAAGGAAACAATGAGTGTGTGATAAATACTTGTCAAAGCCATTTCACTCTGGATCTTATCTTGTTACTGTACTCCTTGGAGCCCTGTCATTACAGTGGTGCAGAGGGGGTAAACTGTTTGCATTGACTGACCTGTTTCATTCTTCTGTTTCCAGGCAAATGGACACAGTTTTGTGCATATGGAACATGAAAAGGCTGTTTTACTACTGAAGAGCTTCCAGAACACAGTAGACCTAGTTATTCAACGTGAGCTCACTGTCTAAATGTTTTTATAAATAGTGAAGATATGTCAGGCCAGAGCTAATGTTTAAAAATAAATTTATACATAGAAACAAATTTTGCCAGTTGCTGGACCAATGGCAAACATCAGTGCCAGGTGTATAATAGTGTATGTTAGCCTTCCACCCCGAAAAAGGTTACTTATAAACATGGCGTTTGCGCGCGGTTCTGTATCAGTTCCAGCGGCAGCCTCTGGCTGTGCATTGGTGCAGTTTTGTTTCTGTTTTTGTTTTTTAATCAAATAAGTTGTCTTCTCAAAGTAGATTTCCTATAATTTCGGAGCACGGAAGCACACACAAGCTCTTTACAAATTTTGCTCTCCATCAGAAATACTGCCTCAAAAATTGTATATAAAGAGTTGTAATCCCCATAAAGTATTTCTAGCACAAGGTATATGTTGGCATATATACAAAAAAGAATATAGAAAAAAAAACGATATTTTCGTAAACATCTTGGATTGAGAAAGAAAATATATCTTAAAATAAGACTTTACTATATTGAATCTTTTTCAATAAAAAATTACATGATTACGCCTTATGGAAGCAACTGTACATAAAGTATAAAGTATTTATATTTGGTTCCATAGCCATTTGCTAAATTCCCATAGTAGAGTGAAATGATTCATAAATTATCCATTAATCTCTGGGACCTGAGTAAAAAAAACCAGAGAAGATAAATCTGTTCAATGACTTTAGCTAATTAAGAGGACACAAGCTGACTTCAGAGACAGACCACAGGTTACCGTGGATCAGTCTCTTCACCAAAACCACATGCAGTGAGTGATGGGTGGCGGGAAAGGCTTAATGCTTTAATGTTCTGTTTCCTCGGGTTATGTTGACTATAAACTGTGGCCCCTGTGATTCCTTTACTGTGAATGTGGAACTTCTCTGTGTGCTGATTTAATTAATTTGCTACCTTTAAATCATTTTAAATGAATTTTAGGAATTGATAACATTTATTATGGAGAAAGACTTGTTAGAACGCTATGGTGGTTTCAAATCTTTGGTATTGAAATATGAAACTTCAGATATAATTTCTCAGAGCTGTGGTCTACTGATATCATTAATCTTAATTTCTGTTTTTTGTGGACAGAAATAGGCAAAATGTTTTTTCTCCAAACAAAAAGTTTTAAGGAACATAAACATGAATTCAATCATACTAGAGTGAAAACAACCTAGTTAATGTCCTTTTACATTCTGTTTTCCTTTATGAAAATTCAAAACTTATTTTATAATCCTTTAAAATATTTCTTTTTATATTAGTCATCAATTTGATTAAAATATTAATTTGAAATTTTAGATCAACTTTCTGTAATTGGTTTTATAAATGCCCTCATATATCTATATCACTTTTTTATACAATAAATTTATCTCATATAGTAGTGTTTAAATATTCTATAGAATTTTACAATAAAATCACATGTGGATGTCACCAGAGCTCTGAGGATAATATTTGTAAGTTTGTTTTATGAGGACATTGAAAATATTGTATTTTTGTAGGATCTATTAAAATGAGTGCCACTTATTAGAAGTACAGTGGGTTTTTTGGCATAGAATTTGTTGGAGAAAAATGTTACTTCATTTACCAAGCAGTGCACTAGCTCTGGTCTTGATTTATGCTAGGGTGACACAATACCGTAGTCTTATAGACTTGGACAATTAGCTACTGACTCTAGAGTGACCTTTTTACACAGAAGCGGCCATTATGTGCATTTTAATATATTGAGAGCAATTAATGAGAAGTGTTTTCCAAAGCCTAATTTTCTGTGTCAAAAACTCACAGCACATCACTATAACAGATGTTCTAGGCTCAGCCTTAGTTAAGAGAAGCAAGACAAGCTCAGAGCAGTCTGATAGCTTGAAACACTCAGAAAGCAGCCATTAGGGCTATATAGCCTTCTACAGGAGAGGCAGGGTGCAGTCAGATGGAGGGCTCCCCAGGAAATTTCTTGTGTCAGGGCATCAAATGTTCCTGAGGCCTTCAGCTGAAGAGGATGGAGCTCCCTCCTTGATAGACAGCATTGCATGAGGCCTTGCTTCGACACTTCCTTCTCTGAGGTCCCATGAAGAAAGGAAAAAGAGGGCTTGCTGGCCTCTTGGGAAAGTGTGGATATAGTCAATACTGCACACTGATAGGTAGATAGATGGTCACACAGAGGGGTATTTTCTGTTTTAGGTTAACACAATGGAATCACTAATCAGTTTTGGTGGGGGCTTCTCATTGAATTTAAAGGCAACCTGAGCCAATAATTTGTTGATCTAGAGGTATTGACTTTTTGTTTTTGAGTAACTAATTTGCTGCCTGAAACTAAAATCCGATTCATGTGAACATCAAACATAGAAGTCAAGAGTATGCCATAAAAAGGAAAGAAAGAAAGAAAGAAAGAAAGAAAGAAAGAAAGAAAGAAAGAAAGAAAGAAAGAGAAAAATCTCCAACAAGACAAAGAAGTCGAACTCCCCCAGTGGCATCATAAAATTTCTACCTCTTGATAGGCCCTCGATCTTCCTGCTGAGGAAGCTGCTTATAGAAATGGATCAATAGGGCAATATGAAGTAGGTTGGAGACATTAGAGGTAGAAAGAACAAATACTGACAATTAGTTGCCAACATCTGTGGGGGTTGCAAGATAAATAGTCATAAAGGTGCAATTTTTAAAATAAGTCACAAGGCAGACAGTATTTTGTCATAAACACTTTGTTTAGGTGACTCTTGACTGCCAGGCAACACAGACCCTCAAAACACATGTCGTGCTGACTTGAAGCTTGTGAAACTGTGCCTATCCCTTAGAATTGTCTAGGCTTTGCCTTGGAACGCTGCCTCCATAGACAAGACCTCTACATCAGAGGTGGGCTAGCGCTGAGCTGTGTTCAGAGATGAGTCCGTGCAAACATTGCTGGCACTCTCTCTCTCTCTAAAAGTAGGATTGAGCTACTTTTACCATGTGTGTGAGGCAAAGAGAGAGGATAGAAGCTAGAAGAACGATAAAGACGTTTGATTTACATATTTAAATATCAAGAGAAAAATTTCGGAGTTTTCCAAAATATTAGATGGAGAAAACGAGAAATGCTTAGTTTTTAGTCCCAGACCTGTCTAGAGTGCTCACCACAGTGTAAACGTTTAGAAAACAGTGTTCTTCTCAGTTCTTCACACTGGGTCTGAGTTGTCATCATCATCTTCTGCTTCTCACTGGCAGGAAGATCTAGTATGTTTATTCCAGTGAACACATTTCTATGGAGAGGAAGAATATGACCTAATCAGATCAAAATTCATATTGGTGTCAGACTGCTATTTGAACCATTCATACCATACCTGACTAATCCATGAAATGGCAACCCACCCACAGATTCCCTGGAACACTAGATCAGCAAGAAGTAACAAGTTAGGAAAATAATGAAGTCCAGTCAGCTAAGATGGCTGTTTAGTAAAGACACCCAGGTTGAAAGGCCAGGGAAAACCCTGTGGCAGAAACGTTCATCTTTCCACAGCTTAGCCAGATGTTCAAATGCCGGTCAGTGATGTAGCCACATCCGTCTCATGGGTGTAACTTCTTGACCCAGTTAGGACTTTGGTGAATTTTCTAGATTTAAGACTACTTTCATAAACTTTTTTCCTAGCAAACCTAGGAGAGGCACTCTTCCCTTACTTGGAGCATTAGCCTGGCTTCCCCTGAAAGCATGCTATGTCAATTAAATAAAATGTGGGCTAAGGGAAATTGGGAGTGCTCTGTGGGACACACATAGACAATGTTACAAGAAATATGAATGTTGACTCTCCTGCACATCTGTATGGCTCCATTGTAGTCAACAGGATTCAGTGAGTTTCCCACAACACCCATGTACAAGACTAAGGCAGACACAACTGTGTTTCCATCTCTGTTCTGATGCATCTGGAGACATTTCTGAGCCTAGCATGTAAAGCTAGTCTCCCCTCCGAGCTGTTGTAGACTCATGCCCTACCCACCCTTGCTGTCCAGTGGAGGTGGGTGTTGTTTCCAACCCACTGAGACAAGCCTCCAGAGCTCCAGCTGCCAGAAGACCCAGACAATCAACTGGGGGCTTCTGCCCCAGCTTGAGAGCAAATCTCCTAGGGAAGAGTCAGTGCTGACACGTTGCTGACAGCAGCAAACAGCTCCTGCACAAAGCTGTGAGGGTGGCAAGGCCTTAACAAAGCCACCTTTCCACTTCTTTGCTTATTTTCACGGTTGCCTCTCCATTCTCAGTGTTAGGTTTTTGCCGTCCTGGGAGACTCTCTGAGCTGCTTTTATGCATATTGGGGTATGTAGTAGTCTTCCCAACCTTTAACACTGTGAGAAAATTATCCACAAACACTTTGCTGTGAAGACAGAAGCACCTGCCTCGCACCCTAAAGCATTCAAGAGTTTTGAAAGAATGAAGAGAAAAAACCACTTCAAGATTTTACTTTAAAACCAACAGTGAAAACAAAGGGATGTGGGTCCCTTTGCTTTTTCACTCTATGATTGCCTTGATTTTCCTAGGAGCTGATTTTTGGGGGAAATAAGGAGATATAGTTTCAACTTAAGGGACACCTTGAGTCCCTGGGTTCTGCAGGTGGATTCTTTGACATCACCCTAAGTATGGAGAAAAGAATTTTAAATGACAGACTTGGACCCAACATGTGCACGCAGCCAGGAGATGTGGGTATTGCCCTTTCTTCCAAAATTTCAAGACACAGTCTTGTTTTGGCACAACTTGGTTCATGGTAGCACCATAACAAATTAAATATTGGGAAATTTCAGGGAGCATTTATGTAGAAAATGCTAAAATCCTGTGTAGACATGGCCAAAGCAGAAGCAGTAGGTCAGTCCCCAGCACATGAATTTCCAAATCTAGCATAATTTTCCCTCCTGTTTTTTTTTTTTTTAAAAAAAAGGCTCTTGTTTTATCATTTAAGCTAGTACCATTTGTTTATATGAATGGATATGAGAAAAGGGTTTAAAAGGATAATTCAAATTTCCCTCCCTTTAAAAGTTTGTTCTTTCATTTTGAACAAGTGTATTATTTGTAGTGTTGATCCCATCCCCTATTTTAAAATAAAACAATGAGCATATGGTTGAACAGACAGGCATCTCTCACCTCGAGAAAACTATCTCACATAATATTATTTTCAACAGCAAACTCCTTCACAATAGGGTAGCTGATCTCAGTAATGTAAGGTATGTTTTACAGTCAAGGCATCAAGAGACATGACTTTTGCAGACTGCCACAAAAACAAAGTGCAGTGATTATAAATTTTATGACAATAATCTGCTGGGCACCCCTATGCATCAGGCCTGTTGGGGACACAGCACACTCTCTCCTCTGCACATCATAGCTGAGAGGAAAGAGAAGCTGCAGACAGAATGAGACAGGTATACTGAGTCCTCTGTCTCTGCCCTTACCCTATGCCAGGGCTGATGGCATCAACTCTGTCTGGATTGGAACAGTACTTCAATTGGAGCTCTCGCTATATATTTCTTCTGACTGGGTCCTATGGCCACTGGGAAGGCATTTCAAGCATTTGTTGGGACTTAAAAAGACTTTTGATAGACAGATCATGGCTGGACTGAAGATATTTTTGGACAAGGGAAATAGAACCAAGAATCTCTTGGATTTGGGAAGAAGGGTTGTCATGAAGACAACTGTCCCTTAATCTGGCCTAGTGTTCAGCTCCACGCTCTGACATTAGTAGATGATAACATCTTAACAGACACAGGCACAAGGGAAGGTCTTTCCTGTACCCACCACCTCTAGAGCACACTTTCAGTGTCCAATGTTAGAACCGGCCATGCAGAAAGGCAGTAAACATTACAGTGTTGGGGTATACATCTTTAATCAGAATTCAGGAGGCAAAAGACAGTGACTATCTATGAGCTCAAGGCCAACCTGGTATACATAGTAAATTCCAGGACAGCTGGGGCCATATAGTGAGACCCTGTCTCTTATTAATTAATTCATCAATCAAAAAAGAAAGGCAGTAAACAGGGAACAATATTTTTGCCTGTGTATTCCCCTGTGGATTTAAGAACACTGTCACGGCCTGGTGTATGCCATTGGATTGCACATATTCAAAATCAAACTATCTGTTTTTCTTCAGGAGAGCTGAGGCCTTGGATTATAGTACCAGCTTGTATCTTTTCTTTGCCCTACATAGACTAGGTGTTCTTTTACTTCTGTGTGTCCCAGTGATTGACCACCTTGGTACACACTGGTTCTGCTAGCAGGCTTCCTCTCCCAGACTCTTTTCCAAGTTACCAATCATTCTTCCTTCAGGGTCCTGCCTCATTGAGCATGAAGCCTTTCCTAATCTTTTTTTTTTTTTAAGATTTATTTTATTTATTATATGTAAGTACACTGTAGCTGTCTTCAGGCATTCCAGAAGAGGGCGCCAGATCTCATTAAGGATGGTTGTGAGCCACCATGTGGTTGCTGGGATTTGAACTTATCACCTTCGGAAGAGCAGTCGGGTACTCTTACCCGCTGAGCCATCTCACCAGCCCCTAGCCTTTCCTAATCTTAATGGGAAAACTTTTGTGTCAGTACCACTGACATGGTGTAGCCTTCACTCTGCCTGAGCCCCTAGCTGCTTGGTCTGTGTTATAAGAGAGAGAGAAAGAGAGACAGAGACATAGACAGAGAGAGAAGAGAGAGACACACAGAGAGACAGAGACAGAGACACACAGAGACACACACAGAGATAGACAGAGAAAGACAGCAAGCACTTACAAGCCTTCTGAACAGCAATGCCAGAAACACCAGTCCCTCAGCCTCAGTGCCACAAGCAGAGTAAGTGACATATTTAACAAATATAGACTTGAATGGATGACTGATGCTCAATCTGTATGCCCTTAAGTGGTGAACCTTAGATTCACTCTTCTCACTTTTGCTTGGGGTGGAGGCATTCTCTAAACTGACTTCCCTGCTCTCCTTGCCATTTCTTCTCAGACTTTCAGAACCCTTGTGCTGTTCACAAGCTAAGTTACATTTCCTTTTTACACGTTCTAAAGATGCCAGCACTGCCTGCCCAAAACCTTCAACAACAGAACAGTTGTTTGGTTTGAAAACATTTTATTTATATCCTTTTAATTAGTTCAGAACTTTCTTCTGGGGAGAAGCCATGCTGTCAGAAATGCTCTAGAGACATGAAGGATGATGTGGAACTCACAGAGCTGTGGTATTAAGTGTCTTAGAGACCACCAAGCCCTGAACCTCATCCTGGACATAGTCCTCAAGCCCCATTGAGGTGCCTATTGAAGACTATATGTGGTCAAGGCTGACTTCAGACCCATTTAATGTAAAGATCCATTTTCCTGTATAATATGACTAGGGAGGTTGTTGGCTTAAATTGTTTTTACAATATGAAGGTGGGGAGAAGAGACAAGAACATCATAAAAGAACATGAGAAATTCAGAGGAGAAATGAGGTTCCCATAGTCAACAGAGTGCTTTAATGAGATACAACATATCACCTGAATTTCCCAGTAAGTGGGCCTGTCTTACCTTTGTGGTACCACCATCTACTAATAAAACTGAGGAAGTACCAAATTATTGTTGCTTTTCCACCAAAAATTTCCTTCTTTTAGGGTTCTGGGTTCAAGCCTGAGATACATGCTATCCTTACAATCATTTGAACATGCCCACAAAACTTTTATTGTTTGTTGGTTGGTTTTTTCGAGACAGGGTTTCTCTGTATAGCCCTGGCTGTCCTGGAACTCACTTTGTAGACCAGGTTGATCTTGAACTCAGAAATCCGTCTGCCTCTGCCTCCAGAGTACTGGGATTATAGGTGTGCGCCACCACACCCGGCTTTTTTTTTTTTTTGAGGAGCAGGTAGTTACAAAGAGTCACCACTAGGTGGAGAGAATCTTCCTAGATTTGATGTAAGAGTTGAGACAAATCTTCCCAGCAGGTTCTTGTAGCTAATGGAGTTGTTAGTAATAGCCCTTTCCACACTCTTTATTAAAGATTATAATTATGCTCTAAGATTAAATGATGCCAGTAGATTCTATATCTTTCTGTACTAAAATGTTCAGGTTGAATCAACTTTCCAGAGTGCATCTCTCTCTCTCTCTCTCTCTCTCTCTCTCTCTCTCTCTCTCTCTCTCTCTCTCTCTCTCTCTCGGACCAGAGTGTGCTGTGATTCTGATCTTTCTAAACTGTTCAGCAAGCACATCCTCCAGTTTCATAGCTTTCTTGAGTCTCCAAATACTTTGTGCTGATTTCCCTTATTTGATATGCAATTCCCTTCAGTTGATGTGGCAATAAATTTGCTTTAAATCGTCATTATTTACTTTGTAAATTATCTCTCCAAAAGTTAAGCATCAGGAATCAAGTTTACCTGAATGGCCTCCCTTAATGAAATACTAATCAAGGTTCTGCCTGAACGTACATTTCTTGCTGACATCTGGTAGTAACTCCTCTGTAAACTCACTTTTCACTTGATTCATGTGCACAAGTAATTAGCCTATCCTAAATCGAGTTTATTGCATAGAGAATGCTTTTTTTTAAAAGCATCTCATAAAGTGAGAACTGGGTTTCAAGAAAGGCCTGCAGTAAACCCATCCCCAGCCTCTCTCAATCAGAAGATCCACATATTGCAAACATAGACTCTTGGATGCCTTTGTGGTGCACCGTGGTTCTGAGATAATTTAGAATTTCAAGGGCCTCCGATGGCTGGGTCCTGATAAAGGAAGCCACATCTAAGCTAAGCATGTCTTCACTGTAAACTCTGCCTCAGCAAGCTTTTCCCTTGCTGATCCCATCAGAACCATCCCCATTTGAGCTTCAGACTCCCCTCTGCCAACACTTAATCTTCTCCTCTTTCAGCAAAAGTAAACAGACGAAAGAATGTTCTTCCCTGAAGCTTACTAAAACTTTAAATCCAGGTGTTATTCTCCAAAGGAAGCTGCTTTCTTCTGGCCACCAGGTCACCAGCTCCTACAGTGAGCTCTGAGCAGATTCTAGTCAGCCTTTTTAAGGGGCTGGGACTAATCGCTGTGACCTCAATCAAGCCTGCTGGTTTTATGATACTGAGAAGGCTCACCAGGTGAACTTCTGCTCCTTTGAGGAGGCTAAGCATCCCCCAGCCACCTTGGACTTGAGCAGTGTCACCTGCCAGCAAGCACTACAGTGCCAGCCACTGGTCTCTTCTTTTGGGAAACATTTGACTTTTAACTTGCTTTCTTCTCTATTTCATCATTATCCTCCTTTCAGACTTTCATGGACTCCTAAAAATTTTGGTTTTAGAACTAAACAAGAGAATGAGAACTGGGAAGAACTTGGAACATGCTGAGAGGCTGCCTAGATGCTCTTCTGTGCTCCACAGTACTGCCAAATAGTCTCTCAATTATCACATTCTCCCTTGTCCTGAGATCACCATGCTCTTCAAGATTAAGGCTCTTGCTTTCTTGTCTGCCAGCTCTGATGCTCAAACACTCTTTTCTACTCTGCAGTATGAAGGGCTCAGGGCTGTTTTTTTTAGCTGTTCAGAATGTTAGAGTCATTCATGTTGGTTAGTAGAGTTAGCCTTCAGTGTGGAAAGAGAAGACTGCAAGAAAAACTGGCACTAACTTAAGTGGCCTCTGACACCTTCCCTAACCCTGTCCCAGTTTGTCACATTCTACAATAGATTAGTGATTGTGATCAGCAAAACTGATTCTTTCTCTCTCTCTCTCTCTCTCTCTCTCTCTCTCTCTCTCTTTTCCTTTGCGTGTGTTTGTTATAGCAGAATTTGATACATGAAAAAATCATCAGGCAACTGGCAGATCCCAGCTTCTCCCAAACTCTATGTAACCTGTTCCCAGTCACCCATCTTAACCAGTGTTCCTCACGTGTTAAACTAGCTGGCAAACACATTTGCACAGCCTTACTGTGGGAACATTCAACTTGGCAATACGTATTTTGCACTTGATAGGATCTCAAAGATTCCTTCTGACCAAGAGAGACTCCAGCAAGCACCAGGGTGCTTTATACAGTTGCAGATACTGTTGCCCAAACTGCACATCTCTGTGCCTGCCTCCCAACACAAGTCAAATGTGGGAACCAATCCCCCACCAACTACACACACACACACAAACACACACCTCTATCCTTTTTGGTATTAGTATTCCTTTTTTTTTTTTTTCATTTCCACACTTCTCTTCAAAATCTGGACCTCTGGATCTATCCCTGGGTCATCATAAATAGCTCAAAAATAAGAAAGCATGACCAGCTTTTTTAAAAATTATTTTAATAAATACCCCAACATGTTCACCTATACCACTGTACAGGCACTGTTGTTTCTAGGCATTCTACCTAGGAGTTTGTGCCTGTGGAGCATGTGGATGTCCCACCCCTGAGCTACACCCCAACCCATACAGAAGTGCTGACGGGACTGTTTCCAGAGTTCTAGCCTGTGGTATTAATACAAAACAAACAAACAAACAAACAAAAAACTAATAATGGTTTTTTAAGCCTTTTCTTTTCTGGTTGCCTTTGCAATTAAAATAAATAAAAAGAGGCATATGTTCAAAGTTTTACTGTGGGAACAGTTAACATACAACTAAGTCCTGTCAAGCAACAATCAAGTGGGGAGACAGATGCTTAAGTCTACAAACTGCTGTCTTTGAGAAATGTGAGAGCAGAGACTACATACTCATAGTCTCCCTCGCTCCCACACAGCAGCAAAGGGTTCCTTTCAGCTTTACTGATGCACATTGTGGATATGGAACATTCTAGAAGGCCAGATCTTGCTTCTCACCTGTGTTTATTGTCCAGAAAGGACAAGTCTTTGGAGACAGAGGAGGCAGTATCATCCAGGATGAGTTAGGCCTGGCTTGCCATTCCTTTTAATTTAGTCCTTCAGGGAGGCTGCCCTCAAGGAACAAAGCGAGAGAATGTAGAAATAGGGCTTCTCAAGGCTGGAAAGCTAAGGCCTATTGCTCCAACCTATGTCTTTGAAGTACTGTGTTTGTACAGAAAATGAGACCCCAAGAGGCCAACAGAAAATGCAATTTAAACTGCACCTAAGATAATAAAATTGGATGAAAAGTAAAAAGAAAAGAAAAAACAGATTTCCTGGAACTAGGTTTCCTGTAAACACCTTGTGGGTACCTCATAAGCAGCCGAGATTGTTAGTGCTTGGTCCTGGTGACTATTTCAGCTGCCTTAGCCACATTAGCTGCTAAGAAGCGATAACTCCCCAAGTTCCCATATAAAGTCTCTCCTGCTACTGTATTACATGGCAAGAAAAAGAGGGTTTTTTGTTTGTTTGTTTGTTTGTTTGTTTGCTTTTACTTCCTTGAGGTTAAAACTAGAGTCCCACCCCCACCCCAGATTAGTCTAGAGTTGGGGCAGCAGTAATAAATTAGGATGCATTCAGGTGTGACCACACAGCTACCCTTGATGGTGAAGACCTAGAGTGACTTAGTATATCTGTGCATTAAATTAGAAAATATTTAGCATAACCACATTTGAAAATGTGATTGTGCACTTGGGAGGCAGAAGCAGGTGGATATCAGAATTCCAGGCCAATGTGGTCTACAGAGTGAGTTCCAGGATAACCAGGCCTACCCAGAGAAACCGTCTCAAGAACTCCAAAAAAAACCAAAATTTAAAAATATGAGATTGAAAAACATGAGTTTGTGTTTTGAAAATACTTGACGTATTTCCTGACCTCCAGGAACCACTTTAAGCATGCTAGATATCTAGGTTGGGAGGCACTGAAGCACACATCACAGCTATATTGGCCAGCAATGGAAAGTCCACTTGTTGTAGGAAGTTGATAGTGCCTGCTCCACAGACGCTGTCATTTCTTAAGCCAATCTTTAGAATCCCCAAATGTTTGGGGCAGTGAAAAACAGTAAATATATTTTGTTAAGTAAAAACAAACTGTTTTTTTAATGGTATACTTTTACATGACAAATTTAAAAAATCCTGCAATCTGTGTCTGTCACACTAAGACACCAGATACCACAGAGAATCTCTTAAATCACCACCAAAGAACTGGAGAGAATAAATCAAATGTTTGAAAAAATAGAGAACGGCCTTGGGAGAAGGCTCAGTATGTAAAGAATTGACCACACAGCTATGAGGGCCTGAGTCAGGACCCTCAGAACACATATAAATCTGGGCAGGCACAACAGCCTCCTGCCATCCCTCCTCTCAGGACACAAAGACAAGTGACACCCCGCCTCCACCCCCTGCAACAGGGCAAGCTGGTTAGCTGGATTAGCTCTGGCTTCGAGTGGAAGGCCCTGCTCCCATATATAAAGTGGAGAGATATTAAGGAAGATACTTGACAATAACTTTAGGCCTCCACAGGTACATGCACCCATGTACATATACACCCAAAGTCACACATGCAAAAGAAAGTGGACTAGAATCTTAGTTAGTTCTTAGCACCTTACTGGAGTTCTTATAGTGTGGAACTCTTGTCTTATGGAATGAATGTGGTAACATTCCTGTATACAGGAGATGGGTGGCCTCTCAGAGGGGCTCAAGTTTATCCAGGAGAAGGCCAGTTAGTCTTTGAAGCTAGTCACTATTCAGTTTAATCCTTGGCAGCTAGTCTTCTTCTTGACATAAACTGTCTGATTTTAGACACTATATATATAGAAATAGAAGCAGCAATCTATTCATTATGCCAACTTTATAGCTACTTCTGAAGACCTCATGTTGTGCTTCCCTCTCAGAGAGAGATATGCCTACTACCTACCTACTGCCTTCAGTAACAGCAGAGCTCCACGGGGCTGTCCTTCATGACATTATTCAATACTGACCTTCATTGTGGTATTAATATAAAGAAATTTAGTCTGCATACACGAGGTTTTGTGTTCCAACTTGTTTACTATCCTGAGTGTCCAGGTCCCTCATAGAGTCTAGAAGTCTATGAAGGACTCTGAACACTGCCAAAGGCTTCAGTGAGGGAGTCTAATAGGTCAGGAAGTCACTGTAAATCAAGGCTTCTAGAGAAATGGTTTGCAGGGTGCTGCTTCAGTCAGGTTATTTGCTGTTAGACACTGAGGATCACAGCTTAGTGTGACTTAGTTCTGACTGTCCAGACTCCATGACTGGTAGATGTAATGTTGTTTTGTCATGTGTATTTGAAAGGTCACCAGGTGAGAGCAAATGAAAGCCATCACAGTGATTTGGAAATCAGCTCTCAGAAGCAGTTGAGTGACCTCCCTTGGACCTTCTGCATGTCACAGTGCATTTTAGGATCTGTCATAGCCAAGGCTTGTGAAAGTAGCTTTTTGGGAAACTAGAAGGATAAGAGGGGTGGCTCACAGGAGCACAAATGCAGACCCACAACCCATATCAGAGTTGAAACTGCTAGGACCTCACTGCCAACTTCCCAGCTGGCTGGCTTGAAGATGACAACAGCTCAGGGAGCCTTTGAACAAGTGAAGAAAATTAAATCCTCATTTCCCCAAAAAACTAAATTCTCAGGTGGTTGCCTGACAGGAGGAAGGGGGCAATTTTTAAATCATGGCCTTTGTTGTTCTTTGGCTTTTTCTTGGGAGGCTGCTTCAAGCAAGCAGCAGTAATCCTGTCAGGTGGTATGCTGGACTTTTAAGTCTTGTGCAGGTTGCCTGCTTACCCACACAATTCACATAGGGGCTGAAAAGCTTAACTTATCAGGGATGGAACTAGGTTTTACAGAGTTCCTTTAACCAAATAGGCTTGCTTTTTTTCCCGTTCTTCTTACATCTGCCAAGTCATTCTGACCATTTTCATTGCTCTCACCAGATGAGTAACACTTTAAATTCCAAAGGCTTAAACAGCAATGTAGAAATCAACTCATCATTTTTTCCAATTTAATTCTTCACTCTTTGTCATATTTTCATTTTCTTGCATTAGTTCCCATGGCAATGTGTCTGTTGGCAGAGAAAATTTAACTCTTTTAGTGTTGATCACAATGTAAAATCCTTTTTAGGCAAGTGCCACAAAAACAAGAGACTGGAATTCTCTTGCTAATACGTTTTATCTCTTATATTGATTTCCCATCCTATCCCTAAGCAAAGCTCTCACAGAAAATTATGCAGAGGCCTTTGAGGCAGCTACAGTATCAAGGATTTAACCTTTGGCTTCCCATGGCTTCCCTGTTCCAAGTGTCAAAGACATGAAAGCATTTATCAGGGATGTACAGAAGACAACTTTCAATTTCTATCAGAAACACCCAGTGTGTCTAAGGAAATACACACGTCCTAAAATGAGCCTCAAGTCAGGGTCCAATGGCAAGATGAGAGGTACTTAAGCAGATTTCCTCCCAGTAAGTAAATGGCAAAGAGGTCAAGCAAGCTCTAAGCTCTTGAAAGAAGCAAAGACTCAGGTGGAAAGCAGATGACATGGCTACCTGTATGGGGTAGGAGGCACTTCAGTTCAGACAGTTTGTGATCGAGTATGAAAAAGCAAGCAACTGCATCAGGCTTGATAATGTATGCCTATGATTCCAGCAATGGAAGGTCAAAGGCAGGAGGATTACAAGTTTGAAGTCAGTCTGGGCTACATGGGAAGATCTTGCAAGGACTAAGATGCAAGGTGCTAGGTTCAATTCCTAGGACCTAAAAGGCCTACTAAAGCCTTTAGAAATGCTTTAGAAATGGAATGTAGGGATAAAGGGAAGAGGACTATGCAGAAAGCCCAACCCCAAGATTAAATGTTTGTTTTAAACTTTAGGTTCCATCATGGCTTGACATTGGCAGCTCCTTCTACTGCTTCAGTATCCAGAAGCAACAGGTCTACTGTCAGAAATTGAACAGTATTTACCCAAATATGTGTAGGATTTTTTTTTAAAGAAAAACTGATGAATTCAGGGGAATGAAATAGATATTAAATAAATTGTGGTTATCTTAAGTATAGTTAAGAAAAAACGATCAAATGTAAATGATCTTTTTGCTTAGTCTAATGAGACGACACTTAAGCACTAAGCTGCTTGTATTGTATAAATGTATTTTTGGCTGTTCAAAGGTTATTTTCCTATATTAAGAAGTTTATTATAACCTTTTATTGCAACTCAGGTTTTGTGTCTTTTAGACACACATTTTTCTTTGCTAGTTTGTTTTGCACAGCTGGAGTTTTGAGGTTGAATAATGCCTGGGCATGGCAGTCAGCTAAACTGCCTGATATCTAGACTAAGGAAGGTACTTGACACATGGACAAACCACATTGTTTCATAGCTCTCCATGCCTCTACTAAATACAGTTAGCCGGGAAATCTCAGATGATTTTGTTTGTTTTTGAAAAGTCTCTGGAAAAACCAAGACACATCTCTCAGGCAGATAAAGGACTTCCCATATTTGCCTAAACATACTATTGAAATAAATATTATTTTCAATACTTGTTTTTCCACTCAGAGGGCAGGCACTGGTCTCAGACCAGGGAGAGGACATCTGGCTTAGATCAGGACTGCTGAGTGCTGTGTAACTCTTAGGAAACTGTTTTGATGTCAGTGTCAACAGACTGCAAGGAATGGTTCGTATTACTGCTCCAACAATTAGATATTTCCTTTGCTTCCCTAATCTGAAGAGCAAGCCTTACTGTGATATGTTTGGAGTAAAGACAAAGGTAATTGACAAACCGTACTTTTGTTGGAAGAGCCAGTTAAGTTCTCTTTGTATTCAGTGAATGCAAAGGACTGAAGGCAGATTGAGAATGTAAAACTTTTTATACATGAAGGAAGGGACACTGTCCAGGGCTGGCAGGAAGCCAGAGGTAGATCTATTGAACTTCAAAAGGTAAGGCCTTTGCAAGGTCACTACAGGTTATAGCAAAAAGCAGAATTTTCTTTCCTACTTACAGCCATGAAAGGGCACCTCACTGTCCGCTGTGTATGAGAAATTCATACTGCAGTCTCATTCTTTTCAGGAAAGAAATATTAAGCATCAGAAAAGTAATCCTGATGGAAGACAATGATGGGGTTCTAAGAGGTTTGTAAAGAATTATACACACTACAGACTTTTTTTAAACATTCATGAAATTTATTTTTTACTTTCAAAACTATCAGATTGATTTTTTTTGCCCTCAGTAATTTATGAGAGATGAATGTATTTCATTATTCTGTAAATGTTTTATGTGTCAAACACATAAAAATTTTGAGGTCATACTTGCCAGTTAATGAAATACTTCATTCTCATAAAAAGTCGTTAAGAGAAATTCCTAAGTGGTGACGCAGCTTTGGGTCTCTTGATGGGATCTGGCTTCATTGGCATAAGTGCAGTACCCGGGTAACATATCTGCAGTAACCTTCCCTCAGAACCAGAACTGGGACCTCGTTTCTAAATTTCCGATCTAGCTGATGACAGGTGAGTGTTCCTTCTGTCCATCCTTTGCTGTCTATGTGGACATTCTGATGTATGTCAGTGAGCTGAATTCTACACGCTGTATATATTGCATGCATTTCACTGCAGTCTATGGACATGCCCTTTGTAGAGCTTTTATGGAAGAACCAAGAAGCCAAGGCAGTTTAGCAAACGAGGCTCAATATTTATAAACCGGGGCCTTTTCTGTCTCTTTGCTAGCCTAGGTGGCTGTATACAAACTGGGTGGGAGGGGCAGCAAACACCTCACACATCACATTTAGATTTTCTACTTGGGTGTACTCTAGCCAATTCAAAACAAATTGCTTACTTTAATAATAAAGTTTACCATTTTATATTAAAAAAATCAAACCATGACATGTTAATTGAACTGGCTGTATTGTAATTAATATTTTGAGATAATTGTGATTTTCAGCTTAAAATTATATATAAAAATTGTCATTTTTGTATGTGTTAAAAAAATGTACCATGATTAACAGTACTTTTTAGTTAAACTACATATTGGTGTAAATAAAACTGAATGAAGAAACACTTACTACTTTACTAACTTAGATTGTGAATGTACTTCATGGTTTTTTGCCATATGAGACCATAACAACCTTGAAAGAAAGCTGTTTAATTTTATGTGCAAAGTCCTACTAACCTGTATTTCAACTTTGCCAAGCCAGTGACTTTGCAAGTGTGATCTGTACTCTCCAGCTGTGTCTTGCGTTCTGACACTATGGGTTAAGGGTAGGGTGTAGTCTGGAAGCATCTGCAGATGCGCTTTGTACAGATAATAGCGCTGTGTGGTGTATAGCAGAGCCATTTTTAGGTTCTGTTGTACTCAATTTTTTCAGAATTTAAAAAAGTGTTTTGAATAACATAAAAGTCTATTGTATAAATAATAAAATGTCACCTTATTACATGATGTCTGGTTTACTATGGAAACAGATTCTGAGCTTAGGAACTGTGACATGGTAAAGATGTTTCTTTTTAAAACAAAAACACTGTACCAATACCTTAAAAATGTAACTTTTATTATGAACGTGAAGCATGTATCTTTATTAGCACTGATTTTCCTAAGATCAACAACCTCAACCACCTATAAGTTCTCTACCTCCACCCTCCGCACGCTGACACATGCTTCTACTGAACTGGCTACTTTTGACTCAATCACATGATGAACCAGGATGGCTGAAAAGCTGAATTTGATAATTTCAGAGTAAACAACAATGTTTATATTTGGATTTTTATTAAATCAAGCTTACCTATATCTAACTCCTTTTTAGAAAATTAATGTAAAACTACCAGTCTAGTTTTAATTAGACTATAAGGAGATTTCAGAATCAATTTTGTGGAATTAATAAGATGTATCACGTTGGAATAAAGGACACTCAAAACATTAAAAAAAATTTTTTTAAAGTCAAAACCAAAACCTTAAACATAAACATGCACTGACACTGACCATATAGCAAGTCCTATCCTGGACAATGAAAAGTCTGATTTTCTTTTAAATGCCAAAGAATAATATTTAGTAAAAGTTTGCTGACTTTACACCTTATATAGTCTTGCTCAGTTCATATAATATGGAAAATGAAAAGATACCAGGAAGAATCCAGATTTACAAAGATGGTTGCTTTTTCATTATAAAAATCATATGAAAAGTTCTTGCAGTGTCATAAAGGAATGAATTTATAAATCCTTTAAAATCTGTTGCAGTTGACATTATAAATGTTCACATCACTTCACAAGCTGTAGACATGTAGTAGGAATGACCATAGCCCAAACAGTGACTGTCTAGTGACACCTGGAACACAGCAGTCACTGGAGGCTGGCTCTCTCCTATTCCGAGTGACCATGCCCAGACTAAGAAGCCAGCTGTACTCAGGCAGGGATTCGATCTCTCAAATACTCCAGCACAGCAGCTGTGCCTTTCATTAATATGGCCGCTCGAGGAACTCGGAATGGATTTCCATCTAGCAGTAGTGTCCTAAAAAGAAGAAGCAGGAAAATCAAACATTTCCCATTAAGTAATTATCTTTTCATGAAATAAAACTATTGTTTGCAATTTATAAATAAAATGTGTATTTTCTTATGTATCTTTTAAAAGTCCAACTAAGCATGCAAACAGCTGGAATTATGACAATGTCCAACAGCACAGGCTAACTATCACATGAAAGTCCTATTATGGTGTTTATATTCACTAACTCTGTTGTTTTTGTTTTAAAAGACTTATAGTGTAGGTATCATTAACATTTCTAATTTAAAGAGAAATACAAATCTGGAGAGACAAAGGTCCATTCAGAATAAACAGCTGCTAAATGGTGGAGCTGTGATTTGAGTCTCCTCTCAATTTGATAGAAGCACACACTAGGTAATACAATAGATTTAAGTAAGCAAGAGAGTGAACAAACTGATGTGGATCATGCCGAGAACACTGAAGTCACAGCTCACTCCACACGGCACAAGTTCCTTTCTTTTTATCTTTTTTCTGTTTGTGGATTTTTTATGTTATTTTTCATTAATTATTTATTTACATTTCAAATGTTGTCTCCCTTCCTGATCCACCTCCCCCTGCCCTTTGCCTCTAAGAGGGTGCTCCTCCACCCACCCTCCTCACCCCTCTAGCATCCCCCTTCTCTGACATTAAGCCTCCACAGGACCAAGTGTATCCCCTCCCCTCTTTACTGATGCCAGATAAGGCAATCCTCTGCTACATATGTAGTGAGGAGTGCAGACTGGCCCATGTATACTCTTTGACTGGTGATTGAGTTCCTGGGAATTCTGGGGGGTCTGGTTAGTTGATACTGTTGATCTTCCTATGGAGCTGCAATCCCCCTCAGCTCCTTCAGCCCTTCCCCAAACTCTTCCATTGGCGTTTCCATTATCAGTCTAAAGGTTGGCTGTAACTATCTGCACCAGAAGGGCCTTTCACACATGTCTGCCCTCCCTCAGTGGACCAGAGAGACACACACTAAGCTCATTTCCATATTTGGAAATAAGACAATTTCAATTTACAAGTTAAGCGCTGGTTCTTTTGTTTTTAATGGGAGTAGTGAAATATTTTCAATCAAAAGACTTTAATAATCTAAATTTTTATGTAAAAAGAATCAAAAGACTCACACAACATTATAAGGTTCACCTACAATTCTTCAACTATTTCCATGTTACTTAGGAACTCTTATACACTTAATTTTCTTAGCTTCTAGGAAAAAAAAGAATTGCAGTTGACTCTCACTGTACTCTGTTATCTGTTAATCTACCCACTCCAAATCTGTCTGTAATCCCAAATCACTGGATTTGCAGGTTCTGCTGAGAATAGGAAAAAATTGATGTCATTCAAGACTTCATTCCTGTGAAGTCTGATAGAGCATCTGCAATCACACTGCAACCAGGCGTCCTTCCTATGGCCTACTCCGTGCATAGTTTACAAGTGCTTGTACTTTTTATTCATCATTTCACCGTTCAAAATGGATCCAAATAGCCAGGGATGAAATTTTACAACTATAACCCCACTGAGACGAACAGCCAAAAAATAACATGCTGCTTTCAAGAATAAAGCATCTTCCAGCTGAAATCTCAAGCCCTCAGCCCTCTATTTAACCAGCACTTAATTAGGTGCTGAAGATGACTGAAGGTTTAATACAACTAATTTCTGAATTAATAAAAAAAAAGTAGAACAGATGGGTCAGAAAGAACACTAGCAGTAATTCTTTGTAAATAAGAGGAAGGCTTCAAAAGAGATACTAAGATGGTCACTACTAAAAGCAGGGTAAGGGCTGAGGGAGAAGCAAGTAGAGAAAGACCATAAGGACTGGGTTTCCAAAGTTGGTGCCCTGTAGTCTGACCTCAGAAATCCCAGGCAAAGTTAAGGAGGGTCAGACCTTCCTGCTCCTCTCCCTCGTGCAATTCTGGATAAGCATATACCAAGAAAATAATACTATGAGAAATAGTGTTTATGCATACTGTCTTAGTCAGGGTTTCTATTCCTGCACAAACATCATGACCAAGAAGCAAGTTGGGGAGGAACATCACCAAGGAAGTCAGGACTGGAACTCAAGCAGGTCAGAAGGCAGGAGCTGATGCAGAAGCCATGGAGGGATCTTCCTT
This sequence comes from Mus minutoides, assembly GCA_902729485.2. Lineage (NCBI taxonomy): Eukaryota > Metazoa > Chordata > Mammalia > Rodentia > Muridae > Mus > Mus minutoides. Next base: position 1,549,472 of record LR749577.1, read on the forward strand.
ACTGGCTTGCTTCCCCTGGCTTGCTCAGCCTGCTCTCTTATAGAACCCAAGACTGCCAGCCCAGAGATGGTCCCACCCACAAGGGGCCTTTCCCCCTTGATCACTAATTGAGAAAATGCCTTACAGATGGATCTCATGGAGGCATTTCCTCAACTGAAGCTCCTTTCTCTGTGATAACTCCAGCTGTGTGTGTCAAGTTGACACAAAACTAGCCAGTACACATACAATATATCATTCATATATATGCCAGAAAACATCTGGTGAAATTTTAAAAGAAAAATTAGGTGTTTGCTTAACTATTATTGTTACAAGGTATTAAGTCTGTTATTTCAATTTCCTATAAGAAAAAAAAGCAATCAAAAAAAAAATCAATTGGAAGCCCCCCAGTAAGGAAGTTACCGTAGCTGTACACAGTTCCCAAGCTCTGGGGGAATCTGCAAAAGGTCATTGTTTTGAAGGTCTAAAGTATTCAGATTTTCCATCAGCTTCATCTTCTGAGGGTCCACAGAGCCAACCTGATTGTTGCTGATCAAAACTGCTTCCAGTGTGGAGATTTGATACAGAACTGCAGGAAACACTTTGAACCTGTTACAATGTGAACACAACAACTCCATGTAATGGGCAAGAGTCACATCACCCTTAAAAATGGATGATTCTGTTTAAGTGTGCTTTAAGTTCTATATTCAAAATTTCCTATTTTTTTCAAAAACAATTTTTTATTAGATATTTTCTTCATTTACATTTTCAAATGCTATCCCGAAAGTCCCCTATACCCTTCCCCCGCCCTTCTCCCCAACCCACCCACTCCTGCTTTCTGGCCCTGGCATTCCCCTGTATATGATCTTCGCTAGACCAAGGGCCTCTCTTCCCAATGATGGCTGACTAGGCCATTCTCTGCTACATATGCAGCTAGAGACACGAGCTCTGGGGGTACTTGTTAGTTTATATTGTTGTTCCTCCTATAGGGTTGCAGACCCCTTCAGCTCCTTGGATACTTTCTCTAGCTCCTCCATTAAAGACTGATTTACTCATACTCAGCAGACATTTAAGATACTATTGATTATAAGAGTCAAAACGAGCAAAAGCTGAGGCAAATCTCCTCACTGATGGACAACATAACTTGGGGTGTCTACAGGCCACCCTCAGGAAGTTACTCTTTTTTTCTTTTGTTTTTGGTTTTTTTTTTTTTTGGTTGTTTATTTTGTTTTTTGAGACAGGGTTTCTCTGAATAGCCCTGGCTGTCCTGGAACTCACTCTATAGACTAGGCTGGCCTCCCAACTCAGAAATCCGCCTGCCTCTGCCTCCCAAGTGCTGGGATTAAGGGCGTGCGCCACCACCGCCCGGCGAAGTTACTCTTTCTTGATCTAATTTTGTTTAGGCTTATAGAACAAGGGCATTTTGCATTCTTTCAAAGATTCCTGACTATCAGACACAGGCTTCATTGTCCAAACCAACCCATCAGATGCCAAAGACAGGTGTGCCCGGCTTACATCTGTTCACCTCAAGGCATCTCTTTCCACTACAACAATCACAATTAGTCAGATGTTTATCTTTCTTCTAGACTATGGGTTTCTTACAGTGGTAAAACAAACAAATCATAAGCACCAATCATGAAAATTCTAAGCAACACTACGTTCAAGTAGAATCTAAATGGAAATAAAATCTGCTAGTAAAATACGGTAAAAATAAAGGCTCCTGATCTATCTGGCTCCCAGATGTTTCCTCACCTGTTAAAAGAAAGATTGATCGTTTGTAGTTTTGTCAGTGATGACATCTCTTCAGGCAAAGAATTTAAAAAATTATTCCTAAGTTGAAAATCAAAACACAATTTTTAAAGTTTGAAAACATTTACTAGTTTAAATCCCAAGAAGAATAAAAAACACACAAATATGTTTGTCAATTCTTATTAATCTGATCTCCTTAGGATGACCCTAGGAAGTGGGGTTGGTAGTAGTGAATGACACAAGTCTCCTGCAGCCTTTTGTTTCTATGCACACTGACTGACTGTACACACTGCTGCACAGTAATTGGCTGTGCACTCTATGTTGCACAATGACTGGCTGTGCATGCTACATTGCACAATGATTGGCTGTGCATGCTATGTTGCACACTGACTGACTGTGCACTCTATGTTGCACAATGACTGGCTGTACACGCTATGTTGCAGAGCTCACACCTGCCCTACTCTTTTTCTTTGGTCTTTCTGCTATGAGACATGAAAGCAGATTTAATTCTTCTATTAGAGATTTAAGGAACAGTTAGACAGAGAGACATAACAAAGCTTGGGACAAAAAGAAGGAAACAGCAGCCATGGGGACCTCCCTTTCTTTTGTTCCATCAGCTTTATGCTCTGCTACCCCAGAGAAGTAAAAGCTCCATAACTAGAGCAGGCACACCCTCCTGCCTCAACTATACTTTATGCCAACTAAAAGTACTCTAGCTAACAACAGGAAGCACTAGCAAAAATGCAGGCACTAAAAGAGTTTACAAGTACAATGTTAATGATGTGTGTGACCCTGGGATACATGGTATCACCCTATGAGCTGCTAGCTTCCCACTGAATTTGTTTAAATCTAGCTTGCTATGATTTCCAAACAGCATAAGGTAGGTTCTCTTTCTCTCTGCTCCAGGCAGGGCTTTTCTGTTTAACCTGTTTACTGTCCTGGTTGGGAGGAAGCTAGCTCCTCAAAGGCCTGGTGCAATTGTAGGGCTGCTCAGAGGAATGGATGTGCTGCGTCTTCACTTATCTACTTCAGCAACAAACAAGATGAAGGAGACAGTTTCCATGCACTGTCAATTTACTTAGGATCTAAAGAATATATACTGATTAAAAATATTTTTAGATAATTTTATCTTATCACTTAAGTTATAAGCTACTTACAACTGACAGTTAAAATGCCTAAATAACTTAATTTTACATTTCCCCTAATATACTTAATACATTAAAGACCAAATTCCATACTCGCAAAGAAAATACAACAGAAAAACTCAAAAGACGAATCACAACATTTAAGATGTCAAGTACCTTAAATCTAAAAATGTCAATTTCTGAAGCAAACATAACTCGTGGGATATAAATGAAAGCTTGTTAAAACTGAGGTTGATATCCAACACCGTTTCCTTCAGCTCAACAATCCTGAAACAAAAACAATTTTAAATATCAGCACTGACTCAAAACTGAAACCATGATAAGAGGAAGAACAGTGCCCTTCTGCTCACCATGGCTCCCAGGACCTTACTTCCTCACAAAAACTTCAGAAACTGGCTATGCAAAAGCTAAACATCTTAAAAACAACCTTACCATGATCTGACCAAGGCTTCTATCTGACAATAAATGGATACTGAAGTTTAATTTAAAAATCCACTGATTATACATTTAACCAAATTATGACACAAAAGAGAAAAATCAGACTTAGGTGGCTACTACAGCATCATTTTCGCAGTGAACTAAATTCATGAAGTGTTTTGTTAGACACTGATATCACAGCGTTTTAGACAGCATAATGGAGAGATAGCTAAGATGATAAGAGTACTGGCTACTCTTTAGAGGACCTACTTCTGATTCCCAGTACCCACGTGGCAGCTCACAGCCATCTGTAACTCCAGTTTCAGAGGCTCCCGCACTCCTCTGTCCTCCACAAGCATCAGACCTTTAAGTGATTCACTGATGCACACGCAGACAAAACATCCACACACAGAAAATAACTTTTTAATTTGACCTATTCATTTTTTAATACTCAATATTTGAATTAGCATTAAATCTAATCATGGTTAAAACAATATCTGAAAGCAGTTTCTAAGTTTGACAAGTGCTACCCCTAAACAGCTTAGGTCCAAGTGTAAGGATTGAACATCTCTAATAAGACTAACCAAGTTTAGACATTTTAATTATGTGACAGATATAACCTACCAAATAACAAACTTTAAAAAAAAATCTACCACATTACTAAAGAGAAAGAAAGAGAAGACCATCACAGTTGGTGATGCAGAGGCAGGGAGGGGGTGAGCTTCAATGAGTAACTGACAACCTTTAAAATGTTATTGGGGGCTTTCCCTGCTGGAACTTGTGAGAGAGCCATATTGGGTCCCAGGTCGCTCAGACCCAGCCTGCACAGGTCAGCTCACAGACTGCAAAGGGTGAGTGAACAAACAGCTGAGCAATGCACCTTTTGGGACAGACCCTGCTTGGGGCTCTAGACATCCAGGCTCCCTCCCCGCCTGAGGAGAGTTCTCCCTCATCCTGGGAGGGCTTTCCCTGCCAGAACTGGTGAGAGAGCCACATTGGGTCCCAGGTCGCTCAGAAACCAGTCTGTTCAGGTCAGCTCAGGGACTACAAAGGGTCCCACAGAGACCAGTCTGTGCAAGTGAGTGTGCAGACCTCAGAGGCAACACCTCTTCTAGGACAGGCCCTATATAAGGTCTTCAAATTACCTAAGCTGCAGATCTGAACACCAAAATTCCTTGCACCTTCCCTGCAAGAGGAGAGCTCACCTGCTGAGACTACTCTGACCACTGAGATTCAGGAGAGAGCTGGGCTCCCGGGTCTGCTGACAGAGACTAACAGAATCACAGGAGGAACAAGCTCCAACCAGAGACAACTATAACAATGAACTCCAGAGATTACCAGATGGCAAAAGGCAAAGGTAAGAATCTTCATAACAGAAACCAAGACCACTCACCTTCATCAGAACCCAGCACTCCCACTTCAGCCAGTCCTGGATACCCCAACACACCCGAAAAGCAAGACTCGGATTTAAAATCATATCTCATGGTGCTGGTAGAGGACGTGAAGAAGGACATTAAGAAGGACATGAATAACTCACTTAAAGAAATGCAGGAGAACACTGCTAAAGAGGTAAAAGTCCTTAAAGAGGAAACACTAAAATCCTTTAAAGAACTACAGGAAAACACAACCAAACAGGTAATGGAATTGAACAAAACCATCCAGGACCTAAAAAGGGAAATAGAAATAATAAAGAAAATCCAAAGTGAGACAACTTTGGAGATAGAAACACTAGGAAAGAAATCAGGAACCATAGGTGTGAGCATCAGCAACAGAACACAAGAGATGGAAGAGAGAATCTCAGGTGCAGAAGATTCCATAGAGAACATGGGCACAACAATCAAAGAAAAGGCAAAATGCAAAAAGATCCTAACTCAAAACATCCAGGAAATTCAGGACACAATGAGAAGACCAAACCTAAGGATAATAGGAGTAGATGAAAAAGAAGATTTTCAACTTAAAGGGCCAGCAAATATCTTCAACAAAGTAATAGAAGAAAACTTCCCAAACCTAAAGAAAGAGATGGCCATGAACATACAAGAAGCCTACAGAACTCCAAATACACTGGACCAGAAAAGAAATTCCTCCTGACACATAATTATCAAAACAAATGCACTAAATAAAGATAGAATATTAAAAGCAGTAAGAAAAAAAGGTAAAGTAACATATAAAGGCAGGCCTATCAGAATTACACCAGACTTCTCACCTAAGACTATGAAAGCCAGAAGATCCTGGACAGATGTTACTCAGACCCTAAAAGAACACAAATGCCAACACAGGTTACTATATCCAGCAAAACTCTCAATTAACATAGATGGAGAAATCAAAGTATTCCATGATAAAACCAAATTCACACAATATCTTTACACGAATCCAGCCCTTCAAATGATAATAAAGGGAAACCACCAAAACAAGGATGGAAACTACACCCTAGAAAAAGCAAGAAAGTAATCCTTCAACAAACCTAAAAGAAGACAGCCACAAGAACAGAATCCCAACCTTAACAACAAAAATAACAGGAAGCAACAACTACTTTTCTTTAATTTCTCTTAACATCAATGGTCTCAATTCTCCCCCAAAAAGACATAGACTAATAGACTGGCTACACAAACAGGACCCAACATTTTGCTGCTTACAGAAAACACACCTTAGGGAAAAAGACAGACACTACCTTAGGGTGAAAGGCTGGAAAACAATTTTCCAAGCAAATGGTCCGAAGAAAAAAGCTGGAGTAGCCATTCTAATATCAGATAAAATTGACTTTCAACCCAAAGTTATAAAAAAAGACAAGGAGGGGCACTTCATACTCATCAAAGGTAAAATCAACCAAGATGAACTTTCAATTCTGAATATCTATGCTCCAAATACAAGGGCAGCCACATTCATTAAAGAAACTGTAGTAAAGCTCAAAACACACATTGCACCTCACACAATAATAGTGGGAGACTTCAACTCCCCACTCTCACCAATGGACAGATCCTGGAAACAGAAACTAAACAGAGACACATGGACACTAACAGAAGTCCTGAAACAAATGGATTTAACAGACATCTACAAAACGTTTTATCCTAAAACAAAAGGATATACCTTCTTCTCAGCGCCACTACCATGGAGAAGGTTTTAACTGGTATATTAACCAGTGTTTTGTCCGGAGGTGTCTATGTTTTTATAACTTTAATAGGGTACGTAGGATAGACTGGTGGTACCTGATTCCGACTAGAAGTTATTGTTGTATTTATTATCTTTCGCTTGTAAGAGTAGGAAACTGAACAACACTCTACTCAATGATTCCTTAGTCAAGGAAGAAATAAAGAAAGAAATTAAAAACTTTCTAGAGTTTAATGAAAATGAAGCCACAACATACCCAAACTTATGGGACACATTGAAGGCAGTCCTAAAAGGAAAACTCATTGCCCTGAGTGCCTCCAAAAAGAAACTAGAGAGAGCATATACTAGTAACTTGACAGCACACTTAGAAGCTCTAGAACTAAAGGAAGCAAATTCACCCAAGAGGAGCAGACGGCAGGAAATAATCAAACTCAGGGCCAAAATCAACCAAGTAGAAACAAAAAGAACTATTCAAAGAATCAACCAAACCAGGAGCTGGTTCTTTGAGAAAATCAACAAGATAGATAAACCCTTAGCCAGACTCACTAGAGGGCACAGGGACAGTCTCTTAATTAACAAAATCAGAAATGAAAAAGGAGACATAACAACGGAACCTGAGGAAATCCAAAACATCATCAGATCCTACTACAAAAGGCTATACTCAACAAAGCTAGAATACCTGGATGAAATGGACAATTTCCTAGACAGATACCAGGTACCAAAGTTAAGCCAGGATCAGATTAAAGATCTAAACAGTCCCATTTCCCCTAAAGAAATAGAAGCAGTCATCAATAGTCTCCCAACCAAAACGAGCACAGGATCAGATGGGTTTAGTGCAGAGTTCTATCAGACCTTCAAAGAAGACCTAATTCCAACTCTCCTCAAAGTATTCCACAAAATAGAGACAGAAGGTACTCTACCCAACTCATTCTATGAAGCCACAATTACTCTGATACCTAAACCACACAAAGATCCAACAAAGAAAGAGAACTTCAGAACAATTTCCCTCATAAATATCGATGCTAAAATACTCAATAAATCGTCGCAAACCGCATCCAAGAACACATCAAAACGATCATCCATCATGACCAAGTAGGCTTCATCCCAGGAATGCAGGGATGGTTTAATATACAGAAATCCATCAACGTAATCCCCTATATAAACAAATACAAAGACAAAAACCACACGATCATCTCATTAGATGCTGAGAAAGCATTTGACAAAATCCAACACCCTTTCATGATAAAAGTCTTGGAAAGATCAGGAATTCAAGGCCCATACCTAAACATAATAAAAGCAATCTACCGCAAACCAGTAGCCAACATCAAACTGAATGGAGAGAAGCTGGAAGCAATCCCATTAAAATCAGGGACTAGACAAGGCTGTCCACTTTCACCCTACCTATTCAATATAGTACTTGAAGTCCTAGCCAAAGCAATTCGAAAACAAAAGGAGATCAAGTGGATACAAATTGGAAAGGAAGAAGTTAAAATATCAGTTTGCAGATGATATGATAATATATATTCGGGACCCCAAAAATTCCACCAGAGAACTCCTAAACCTGATAAACAGCTTCAGTGCAGCAGCTGGATATAAAATTAACTCAAACAAATCAATGGCCTTTCTCTACACAAAGGATAAAAAGGCTGAGAAAGAAATTGGGGAAACAACACCCTTCACAATAGTCCCAAATACTATAAAATACCTTGGTGTGACTCTAACTAAGGACATGAAAGATCTTTATGACAAGAACTTCAAGTCTCTGAAGAAAGAAATTGAAGAAGATCCCAGAAGATGGGAAGATCTCCCATGCTCATGGATTGGCAGGATTAATATAGTCAAAATGGCTATCCTGCCATAAACAATCTACAGATTCAACGAAATCCCCATCAAAATTCCAACTCAATTCTTCACTGAGATAGAAAGGGCAATTTGCAAATTCATCTGGAATAATAAAAAACCTAGGATAGCAAAAACTATTCTCAACAATAAAAGAACCTCGGGAGGAATCACCATGCCTGACATTAAGCTGTACTACAGAACAATTGTGATAAAAACTGCATGGTACTGGTACAGCAACAGACAGATCAATGGAATAGAATTGAAGACCCAGAAATGAATCCACAGACCTAAGGTCCCTTGATCTTTGACAAGGAAGCTAAAACCATCCAGTGGAAAAAGGACAGCATTTTCAACAAATGGTGCTGGCACAACTGGCTGTTAGCATGTAAAAGACTGCGAATTGATCCATTCTTATCTCCTTGTACAAAGCTTAAGTCTAAGTGGATCAAAGACCTCCACATAAAACCAGAGACACTGAAATTTATAGAGGAGAAAGTGGGGAAAACCCTCGAAGATATGGGCACAGGGGAAAGATTCCTAAACAGAACAGCAATGGCCTGTGCAGTAAAATCAAGAATTGACGAATGGGACCCTATAAAATTGCAAAGCTTCTATAAGGCAAAAGACACAAACAGCAAGACAAAAAGGCCACCAACAGATTGGGAAAGGATTTTTACTAATCCTAAATCTGATAGGGGACTAATATCCAACATCTACAAAGAGCTAAAAAAGCTGGACTCCAGAAAAATTAATAACCCCATTAAAAATGGGGTACAGAGCTAAACAAAGAATTCTCAACTGAGGAATTCCGAATGGCTGAGAACATCTGAAAAAAATGTTCAACATCCTTAATCATCAGGAAAATGCAAATCAAAACAACACTGAGATTTCACCTCACACCAGTCAGAATGGCTAAGATCAAAAATTCAGGTGACAGCAGATGCTGGCGAGGATGTGGAGAAAGAGGAACACTCCTCCATTGCTGGTGGGATTGCAAGCTTGTACAACCACTCTGGAAGTCAGTCTGGCGTTTTCTCAGAAAATTGGACATAGTACTACCGAAAGATCCTGCAATACCTCTCCTGGGCATATACCCAGAAAATGTTCCAACTGGTAAAAAGGACACATGTTCAACTATGTTCATAGCAGCCTTATTTATAATAGCCAGAAGCTGGAAAGAACCCAGATGTCCCTCAACAAAGGAATGGATACAGAAAATGTGGTACATTTACACAATGGAGTACTATTCTGCTACTAAAAAAAATGAATTTATGAAATTCTTGGGCAAATGGATGTATCTGGAGGATGTAATCCTTAGTGAGGAAACCCAATCACAAAAGAAGTCATTGGATATGCGCTCAATGATAAATGGATATTAGCCCAGAAACTTAGAATACCCAAGATACAATTTGCAAAACACAAGGAAATCAAGAAGGAAGACCAGTGTGTGGATACTTCATTCCTCTTTTGAATAAGAAACAAAATACCCATGAAAGGAGTTACAGAGACAAAGTTTAGAGCTAAGATGAAAGGATGGACCATACAGAGACTAACTACCCCACCATGGGGGATCCATCCCATAATCAGTCACTAAACTCAGACACTATGGCATAGGATAGCAAGTTTCTACTTAAGGGACCCTGTCTACAGAAGTGGATGCTCACAGTCATCTATATGATGGAACACAGGGCCCACAATGGACAAGCTAGAGATAGAACCCCAGGAACTGAAGGGGTCTGCAACCCTAGAAGAGGAACAACAGTATGAACTAACCAGAAACCCCGGAGCTCATGTCTCTAGCTGCATATGTAGCAGAAGATGGCCTAGTTGGCCATCACTAAAGAGAGGCCCCTTGCTATTGCAACCTTTATATGCCCCAATACAGGGGAACGACAGGGCCAAGAAGTAGGAGTGGGTGGGCAGGGTAACAGGGCGGGAGGAGGGGGGAGGCAACTTTCGGAATAGCATTTGAAATGTAAATTAAGAAAATATCTAGGGGCTGGCAAGATGGCTCAGTGGTTAAGAGTGCCAACTGCTCTTCCGACGGTCTTGAGTTCAAATCCCAGCAACCACATGGTGGCTCACAACCATCCGCAATGAAATCTGATGCCCTCTTCTGGAGTATTTGAAGACAGCTACAGTGTACTTACATATAATAAATAAATAAATCTTAAAAAAAAAAAGAAAATATCTAATAAAACATATTTAAAAAAATCATTAAAAAAATGTTATTGGGTATATACGTACTAAGGGTCATATGCCTCAACACAGTAATTTTTCTGGAAATTTGGCTTAAAAGAAACAGTATGTTTTTTACCCAAATTTATGGGACACAATGAAAGCATTCCTGAGAGGTAAATTCATAGCTCTGAGTTCCTACAAAAAAAAAAAAAAAAAAAAAAAAAAAAATGGAGAGAGCTTACACCAGTAGCTTGGCAGCACATTTGCAAGCTCTAGAACAAATGGAAGCAAAGTCACCTAAGAGGAGTAGACGGCAGGAAATAATCAAACTCGGGGGTGAAATCAACCATGTGGAAACAAAAAGAACTATCCAAAGAATCAATCAAACCAGGAGCTGGTTCTNGGGCATATATCCAGAAGATATTCCATCTGGTAACAAGGACACATGTTCCACTATGTTCATAGCAGCCTTATTCATAATAGCCAGAAACTGGAAAGAACCCAGATGTCCCTCAACAGAGGAATGGATACAAAAAAGTTGGTATATTTACACAATGGAGTACTACTCAGCTATTAAAAACAATAAATATATGAAATTCCTAGGCAAATGGATGAATCTGGAGGCCATCATCCTGAGTGAAGTAACCCATTCACAAAAGAACTCACATAATATGTACTCACTGATATGTGGATCTTAGCCTAGAAACCTAGACTACCCAAGATACAATTTACTAAACACATGATACCCAAGAAGAAGGAAGATCAAAATGTGGACATGTCACCCCTTCCTAGAATTAAGAACAAAGCACACATTGAAAGAGTTAAAGAGATCATGAGTGAAGCTGATTCCAAAGGATGGACCCAATGACTGCGGCTGCCAGGGATCCATCCCACAATCAGCCACCAAACATAGACACTATAGCATATGCCAGCAAGATGGTGCTGAAAGGGCCCGCATATAGCTGTCTCGGGGGAAAGTATACCAATGTCTGGCAAACATGGAGGTGGAAGCTCACAGTCAGCTATTAGATGGAACACAGGATTCCCAAGGAAGAAGGAGCTAGAGAAAGTACCCAAGGAGCTCAAGGGGTCTTCAACCCTCTAGGTGGAAGAATAACCATGAACTAACTAGTACCCCCTGAGCTCATGTCTCTAGCTGCATATATAGAAGAGGATGGCCTAGTTGGCCATCAGTGGGAAGAGAGGCCCCTTGGTCATGCAGACTTTATATACCCCAATACAGGGGAACCCCAGGGCCAAGAAGTGGGAGCGGATGGGTAGGGGAGCAGCACCGGGAGGGGGGAGGGTATAGGGAACTTTCTGGATAACACTTGAAATGTAAATGAAGAAAATATCTAATAAAAGTTGAAAAAAAAAAACAAAACAAACAAACAAAAAAAGAAACAGTATGTTTTTTAATAGCTGTAAGAAAGTACCCTACTTACTTATATATAGCTAAGATAGATTTTAAAAATATTACTTATGAAGTAGGGAAATACAAAAAGAATCCAATATGTAAATAAAGCATTCAAGACAGAAAATTCCAAATAGCTTAAGATAAAATGTCATTAAGTTAACATATATATCAGTGATAAGATTGCATGCAACATCCTTCCATTTCATCCAGTCCTTTATGAATACTCATTATGAATTATAGGTTTTAGATATAAGAAAAAGAGCATGCTTAGAAAAATACTCTAGAGCAAAGCAATCTGTGCTGTGTTCTTTGAGTTTATAAGTTACTTTTGAAAAATACCAAGCATCTATGGTAAGAGAATTGCACATTGTGTAAGAATGAGACTATAGAATAAAGTAGTAAGTACAGCCTATGCACGCAGGAGCTTCCCCTGCAGCTCTCCACCTTGACTTCATTAGTTGGCATGACCCAGGTCTGCCCAAACATACCATGTACACCTGGGATCAAATCAGACATCTTTCTAGCCCTTCAACAACAAGAACCAAAAGATGGACAGGTCTGCTTTTATAACGGGCTGCTATCTTGCTTCAAGACCTTCGTCCCAAGTATTCTCTGTAAATGTGACATATTTTATAGTTTGCCCTTTAAAACATTTGAAAATCTGAGCAGTTCTATAAAGCAGTTCTTATACTTTTTTTCTTTTGATATAGCAGCCTTTATCATTTCATCAGTTCCCTTGTGCTTTGTCATTTTCTGTCTGCTTTAGTTAGGTGTCCATGTGTCTACTAAGACATTGAGTATGATGTCATAGATGCTGTATAGCTTCCTCTATAGGCGAGGAAGCTAAGAACAGCTTGTCACAGAAAAACAGCACACTTAGCTGTACTGCTGCGATTCCTCAGCAGGACACGCCCGGTGCTGTAGTCTGTGTATGGTGAGAGGTCATTCGTTTGTCAACATCATTTGAGTGCAGACAGTTAACAAACTCTGTTGAAGTTCAACAATATACTAGTCTTCTCCTTTATCTTCAAGATTTTGTTAATGCCAACAATGACATACTGAACAGAAGAAAGTACAACATAAATAGCAACTATTGGCTAGAGTGGAAGGTCCTCTGTCTAGAAGATGACACTAGCAGTTCATCTTCTTTAGAACTTTAGTTCTAAAGGAGAAATATCAATCACTCAAGTTTCTCTAGCCTGAGCCTGCAAGTGAAACCACTCTTACCCACTGTGGGTCTGGTACTGGGGTGGCTGTTCAAGACTCTCCCTGCCATACAAGACGAATAATTTTAGAGGTAATAATTCCAACACCCACTTCCCAAGTTCACAACATAAGGCTGGAAGTTTTAAGATCCTGTACATCTCTCAGAACAGTAGAACCACAGTGTGTAGCACTCTCTCACATCAATAGTTCAGGAAACTAACATTCATTTGCCAAGACACAACGGACAAAAAGAAGGCCCAGCTCAACAGTGGATCACTGGCCTATCCTACCTTTGTGGAATCTCACACAGCTGATTTTTGCTGAGGTTGATGGAAGTGACAAGGGTGTTTTTTGTGGCATCAAATAGGTCATCAGGAATCAAGGTTGCTTGTTTATCACTAAAAGTGGTTCAAAAATAAAAGTATTCTCAACATTCCAAAAAGATGTAATCACCATTCCCCACATCTGAAGGCTTTTACAGATTTTACCAAAAAGTTCAAGGTAGCTGATGAAGTTCTGTGAGGTCAGGATGCTCTGTCCATCCTCAGAAGCAGAAACAGAAACAGAAGCACTTGGGAAATCCAGAAACTCACAGAATGCATGGTCCACTTCTCTACCTGTGCTTGGAGCTTAATCTGATTTTATAACTAAGCTTTCCTTAAAATGTGTGCAATCTGTGAGCTTTGGTGACTGAGGAATGGCAGGTGTACCACTGTACTAAGTTAGTATGTGTAATCACCTACGCTACTTCTCATCCTTCTATTATGTGGAGGTGGAGGAGATGCAGAAGGAAAAAGGCTAAACTGTTGGTGATGCCACACTGTTGAACTTTGTAGCTTGTCCTTACTATGGGATTAGGATCTCAAGAGTAGTCTTTAATAGTTACTGCATTGGTTTTGCAAATGTAAATATATATAATAATGCCCTAGAATTAGAGGCTTACAGAACAGGTACAGGGGAATTCAAGCTGTTAGTGTGGCTTAGTGCCTGCCACACACATTGCAGGGTAGCAATGGAGATCTTCACTGCTGAGAGGGTTCCTACCAGCACATGGAGGAGGAGCCACATGACCGTTTGTAGATTCTGTATAGTTATCTGCCGGTAGTCTATATTCCTACATCTCTCTGACACCATACAGAAAGGAAAATCAGCAAAAGTGTTGACACCGTTGCTCATCCTCACTGCTGCTGCTGCTGCTGCTGCTGCTTCATGCACCACTACTAAAGCACCTGCAGGGTTATCCAGCTTCTTTCCCTAATACGATAAACTTCCACAATACTTAGTCTTTAGTGCTTTCCCTTATTCTGTACACAGACATTGTCAGTGCTTTGGTATTACTATGTTCCCAGAATGCAGTGTAACTATGAGACATTTCAGTTCCATTCACAAACATAATCACTTCTCAAGCTGCCTGTTAGCCAAGTTTTCCATTAACTAAATGATCGTTTATTTAACATATCCACCCTCAAACATGAAATGCTGGTTTCTAAATGCTAGGTAGTGAATTCGAGAGCTTAAATACCAAACTTCCATTCATAATTCTTATAATAATATCTTACCATAAAAAGGTTACCATTAATTCACCTACCTGTCTCTCTCATATTTTACAATTGATATTGCTTTGTGTCAAATATCCTTGATAGGGGAGACTAGAAAGGAAGAGAATGAAAGGACTGCTACAGCCACCTGCCTCCTAGACACTATCCAGATAGAGGGAGCACCACCTTATAAAAAAGCCCACCTCCTTTAATAAAAACCACATAAAACATAGGGCTGAAGAGACGGCTAAGTAGTTAAAGGCACTGACTGCTTTTCCAGCGGACCCAGGACTGATTCCCAAGACCCACATGGTGGCTCACAACCTTCTATACCTCTAGTCCCAGAAGCTCTGATATCTCTTTTGGCCTCCTCAGGTACTAGACACATATGTGGTGCATAAACATATATGCAGGTAAAACATCCATGCACACAAAATAAAATAGTTAAAAAAAAAAAAGAAGGTCCAGAGCACATGTCCTTCCCAATCCTTAATTTCACTGCACCATTCTCTCCCTCCTTTCCATCTTCTATCTCCTTCCAACAATACCTCTCCCCAAACATCCAGATACTCAGGCATTCCACCTCCTTTCCATAATACCTCTCCCTGGATATTCAGGCACTTTACCTCTTTGACTCAAGCTCTCTTTTGAGCCCACTTTTAAATTCTGTGACCTGCGGAACCTGCAAAGGGGAAATCTGCTCCTATGACTGTCTTTTCCTTACTAGCTGTCCTTTCTCTGAAGAACTCTTTCTCAAAAGTTTTCCATGGGCCTTACAATACTGTGCAGATGAACTATATATCTGTAGTTAGCAGCTTTAGTGTGACTGGCATGAACACTGATTGCATGTTCAATGGCTTGCTGTTGGGGTAACCTTTTTTACTTTGTAAGGTGTGTCTGTGTTTACAATTGTTAATTCTGTACAGGCAGAGACCTAAATGATGGTGGGATTTTGGCATTGTCATTTCTATGGCCATCACTGGGTTTTCTATTTTGTAAATATTCATCCTTCATCCACCTAAAGGCAATCTAGTGACATATTTGAGGTTACCTTGCTACTGATTGGTTGTAATAAATATACAACAGCCAATAGCTAAGGCAGGAAGTACTAGGGCAGAATTTCCTGGCAAAGGAGGTCATAGGGAGAAGAAGCAGGAGATTCAGAGAACAGAAGACCAGAGCAGAGAAGTACAGAGCTAGCCAAGTGGTGGGTTGAAAGCTAGTTGGTGGGTTAAGTTAGATGAGCTAGCTGGAATACTGCCCAAGCAAAAGGGCTAAGCTTCAAACTTTATTCGTAGTCTCTGTCTCATTATACTGCTGGAAGGTCCAAGAAAGTCCCTCCCTCCGTACTATGCAGGTGGACAGTGTGATGGTTTGAATAAGACTAGCCTCCACAAAGTCATATATTTAAATACTTGGTCCACAGTTGGTGGAACTGTTTGGGAAGGATTAGGAGGTGTGACCTTGTTGGAAAAAGTATGTTACTGGGGGTTATGCTTTGAGGTTTCATAAGCTCACACCATTCTAGTTAGCTAAACAGCATTATGCCTGACTGCCTGCTGGCATTCTCCTAGCCATGATGATTATGGAGTCTTACTCTCTACAACCATGAATATAACTGTTAGCCCCAAATTAAATGCTCTGTTTTAAAAATGTGCTGCTTGGTCACAGCAACATAACAACAACTAAAAGACACTGCATACCTATAATCTAGCAGCTTTAGTGTGGCTATGGCATGGATATTGACTCTGGCTTCACTTGGTAGTGTCATGGCAGTCTCAGGAACAGAATCATTTTGATTGGTTCTATCATCTGGAAAGAAAAGTTAGATAAAGTGAATATTAAAATCACACAGCTATCTTTAATTTGTAATGATATACAAAAGTATTCATGATTTCTAGACAGTACTGATAATACCCAGTCATATATTTTATTCCCAATAACAGATACATCATTTAAGAAACATAGTAATAAGCCAGGCAGTGGTGGCACATGCCTTTAATCCGAGCACTTGGGATGTAGAGGCAGATGGATTTCTGAGTTTGAGGCCAGCCTGGCCTACAGAGTGTGTTCTGGGATAGCCAGGGCTATACATAGAAACCCTGTCTCGAAAAACCAACCAAACAAGAAACATAGTAAAGTCCTGTGATATGTCATATGTGCACATACATACAAGTATGCAGAACACCCATATACATAAAATAAAAAAAGAAAAGAAAAAATTAAACTCTGTGATGATACTTCATAACTGGTGGATTTCAAAACAAATCTAAAGGATTGAGACACAGCATCCACAATCATGAACTCAAGAACTTTAAAAAAAAAAAGATTCATTTTTTTGCTTTATGTATATGAGTATTTTGCCTGCATGAATGCATGTGAACCATGTGCCTGCCTAGTGCCTACAGAGATCAGAAGAGAGCACTGGTTCCCCTAGTGAGCTGCCATGTAGGTGCTGGGAAACAAATCTGGTCTTCTACAAGAGCAACAAGTGCTCTTAATTGTTGAACCATCTCTCCAGCACTTCTTTTTTTTTTTTTTGGTTTTTCAAGACAGGGTTTCTCTGTGTAGTCCTGGCTGTCCTGGAACTCACGTTGTAGACCAGGCTGGCCTCTAACTCAGAAATCCGCCTGCCTCTGCCTCCCAAGTGCTGGGATTAAAGGCGTGCGCCACGCCTGGCTCTCCAGCACTTTTATAAGTGATAATCTGCAGGAATATAGAATTAGAACCATAAATGCAGGCACTCGACCTCTAATAAGCATATCAAAAGAACATTTCCACTCTCTCACTCTCACTCTCTCACTCTCACCACTCTTTCACTCTCTCTCACTCTCTCTCTCACTCTCTCTCACTCTCTCACCACTCTCTTACTTTCTCACTCTCTCATCACCACTTTTCATATATTCCTTCAAAATACAGAAGGCAATAGTAGTACCTTTGATCTTGCTGCGCAGGTATTTTAGAACTTCTTGAGTTCCTTTCTGAAAGAGTGGAGACAGAACACATTGTTAGCAAGGCACACTTGGAAGTTTTGTGCATCAACATACATATCTGAATTTTAAAAATAAGCTGCTAAATCCTAATAGTACGTACAGCTATAATTTCTCTTCGAATGGTTCTTAGAGGATTTCCTTCTAGTGCCAGGAATTTCAAATGAAGATTTCCCAATGAGCAGGGCAGACTACAGAACAAATTGATTTCAAAGAAACATTACATGTAAGTCTAATTCAATCAAAGGCATGACTACAAAGTAACAAATGAAAACAATATATCCTGTAATAATCTCAAGGAAGAGGCATGAATGCCCCTAAAATATTTCCCTTTTAATGCTAACACACAGAAAGATGGCCAGATACATTTCCAAGCTCACACTACAGCTGCTAAAGAGCATGCACTATAAAGCATCTGCTCTATCCGTCTAGTGCTCATTCTGAAACAGTAAAACCAACAGCCACGAGCAATCTGCAGCCCAGTGACAAATAAGACTTCGCCCAATTACAGAAGGGGACCTCCGATTCTAATTCAGTGGTATCTCACCATCTGTTTATTTATTTATTTATTTTTCCTCTTCACTACTTTTTAAGTGATCTCAAACCCACCTAGGAAACAGCTACCCACACCCATTGAAAAATAACATGGAGTTTCAGGCATGAAAAGGCTGATGGTCTCCTGACAAGTGGCTCCAGCAGCAATGAGGAGCCTTCACAGGGAAGTCAGGACACAAACAGCTACAACAGCTGAGAACTGCATCCTCTTTTTCCACAAAGTTCAAAGCCTCATGTGTGCTCTTATTTTATAAACCCAAAGTCTCATCTCTGTAGGCAAATCCTTTCTTAGCACTGTGTACCGTAGCTTTCACCATTCTTTGCTTATCACTCTGCTCTGTCCAACTCTAACAGATAGCCAACAGCTACTAGAGACAACTTATCCTGGTTCACCTCTTCACTTCATCCCCTTCTCCCCATGGCCACCGCAGCAACATCACACACAGTCAACAAACTGGACAAAGAATTGTTTCTTAGTGACAATTATTATTGAGCTAAACTGACAAGGTCATTTTTAAAACCTGCCACCCACAACCCCTTCCCACCCAAAGCACTATACTCATTGCCATCGAGTGGCTCTTTAATGGGCTTGCACTCAGGATAGTGCCTTCGTGGAATGTTAGTGGC